>CAUYUJ010007713.1:184424-391924 GCA_963575745.1 Prorocentrum cordatum
CTGCCACTGGGGCCTTCGGTGGAGCTCCCTGTGGGGCCACGAACCGTGTGAGGGGTGCGCCAAAATGGACGGGGCCGCCATGCGAACCCTGCCACTGTGGCCTTCGGTGGAGCTCCCTATGGGGCACGAACCGTGTCAGGGGTGCGCCACAATGAGGCGGGGCCGCCATGCGAACCCTGCCACTGGGGCCTTCGGTGGAGCTCCCTATGGGGCCACGATCCGTGTGAGGGGTGCGCCAAAATGAGGCCTGGCCGCCATGCGAACCCTGCCACTGGGGCCTTCGGTGGAGTTCCCTATGGGGCCACGAACCGTGTGAGGGGTGCGCCAAAATGGGCGGGGCCGCCATGCGAACCCTGCCACTGGGGCCTTCGGTGGAGCTCCCTATGGGGCCACGAACCGTGTGAGTGTGAGGCGAACCCTGTGCGGTGGAGCCTATGGGGCACGAATGAGGGTGGCGGGGCCGCCATGCGAACCCTGCCACTGGGGCCTTCGGTGGAGCTTCCCTATGGGGCCACGAACCGTGTGAGGGGTGCGCGAAAATGAGGAAGGGCCGCCATGCGAACCCTGCCACTGGGGCCTTCGGTGGAGCTCCCTATGGGGTCACGAACCGTGTGAGGGGTGCGCCAGAATGGGGCGGGGCCGCCATGCGAACCCTGCCACTGGGGCCTTCGGTGGAGCTCCCTATGGGGCCACGAACCGTGTGAGGGGTGCGCCAAAATGGGGCGGGGCCGCCATGCGAACCCTGCCACTGGGGGCTTCGGTGGAGCTCCCTACGGGGCCACGAACCGTGTGATGGGTGTGCCGAAATAGAGGCATGCGGAGGGTGATGGTGATGATGACGACCATGTTGGTGCTGATGATGATGACGATGACGATGACGATGATGATGGCGATGACGATGATGATGATGAGAGGGAGGAGGGAGGAGGGAGGAGGGGAGGAGGGGGGGAGGAGGAGAGGAGTGAGGACGCGGGCGCTGTCTCTTCAAAACGAGGACCCAACACCACAGGATGGTTGGGAAAAACAAGCTCTTTCGGGAATCCAAACCCGAGTTACCCCAGACCCGAGTTACCCCGGATAACTCGGGCGCCCAACATGCGTATACCTGGAAGCATCGGAAGCATCGTGTCGTATCGTATACGCATGCATGTATGCCATACGTTTGATGGATACCTTGGCGTCGGGGCCTCCGGGCCCAGAGGTGGCACGAGTTTCCAAGGGGTCCCCCCCGGGTACGTACGGTGTCCTGGCGCTCCGGGCCCTATTTGGTTTCCTGGGCACGCTCGAACGATGTATCGGCGCTCCCCGAACGTTCCAAGAAGCGTCCGAGACGTTCCATGAGCTCTCGAAGACCCTCTTCTCTCCTCCCCCTTCATTCTTCAGACTTGCTCAGCTGTAGCGGGATCCTTTGCTTCAGGTTGCCTAGCAGATCTTTCCACGGCGAGACGTGGTGTTCGTGCTAGTGTTCCGCGCAGATCGCAATGCGCGACCAACCAAAAAAATTATCCTGGCGAAGGACCCAACCATATGCAAACGTGAATACCGCAGGGCAGGTGGGACGAAGCAAAAGGAATTCCCAATGTGGCCACGAACCGTGTGAGGGGTGCGCCACACTGGGGCGGGGCCGCCATGCGAACCCTGCCACTGAGGCCTTCGGTGGAGCTCCCTATGTCCCTGCGGGGCCACGAACCGTGTGAGGGGTGCGCCAAATGGGGCGGGGCCGCCATGCGAACCCTGCCACTGGGGCCTTCGGTGGAGCTCCCTATGGGGCCACGAACCGTGTGAGGGGTGCGCCAAATGAGGCGGGGCCGCCATGCGAACCCTGCCACTGGGGCTTCGGTGGAGCTCCCTATGGGGCCACGAACCGTGTGAGGGGTGCGCCAAAATGTGGGGGGCCGCCATGCGAACCCTGCCACTGGGGCCTTCGGTGGAGCTCCCTATGGGGGACGAACGTGTGAGGGGTGCGCCAAAATGGGCGGGGCCGCCATGCGAACCCTGCCACTGGGGCCTTCGGTGGAGCTCCCTATGGGGCCACGAACCGTGTGAGGGGTGCGCCAAAATGGGGCGGGGCCGCCATGCGAACCCTGCCACTGGGGCCTTCGGTGGAGCTCCCTATGGGGCCACGAACCGTGTGAGGGGTGCGCCAAAATGAGGCGGGGCCGCCATGCGAACCCTGCCACTGGGGCCTTCGGTGGAGCTCCCTATGGGGCCACGAACCGTGTGAGGGGTGCGCCAAAATGAGGCGGGGCCGCCATGCGAACCCTGCCACTGGGGCCTTCGGTGGAGCTCCCTATGGGGCCACGAACCGTGTGAGGGGTGCGCCGAAAATGAGGCGGGGCCGCCATGCGAACCCTGCCACTGGGGCCTTCGGTGGAGCTCCCTATGGGGCCACGAACCGTGTGAGGGGTGCGCCAAAATGGGGCGGGGCCGCCATGCGAACCCTGCCACTGGGGCCTTCGGTGGAGCTCCCTATGGGGCCACGAACCGTGTGAGGGGTGCGCCAAAATGGGGCGGGGCCGCCATGCGAACCCTGCCACTGGGGCCTTCGGTGGAGCTCCCTATGGGCCACGAACCGTGTGAGGGGTGCGCGAAAATGAGGCGGGGCCGCCATGCGAACCCTGCCACTGGGGCCTTCGGTGGAGCTCCCTATGGGGCCACGAACCGTGTGAGGGGTGCGCCAAAATGGGGCGGGGCCGCCATGCGAACCCTGCCACTGGGGCCTTCGGTGGAGCTCCCTATGGGGCCACGAACCGTGTGAGGGGTGCGCCAAAATGGGGCGGGGCCGCCATGCGAACCCTGCCACTGGGGGCTTCGGTGGAGCTCCCTACGGGGCCACGAACCGTGTGATGGGTGTGCCGAAATAGAGGCATGCGGAGGGTGATGGTGATGATGACGACCATGTTGGTGCTGATGATGATGACGATGACGATGACGATGATGATGGCGATGACGATGATGATGATGAGAGGGAGGAGGGAGGAGGGGAGGAGGGGGGGAGGAGGAGAGGAGTGAGGACGCGGGCGCTGCCTCTTCAAAACGAGGACCCAACACCACAGGATGGTTGGGAATAAAACAAATGAGCTCTCGAAGACCCTTCATACGGCTTTCCAGACGGTCTTAGAGTCCCCCAAGACGCCCCAGGAGGGTTCCAAGAGGATCCCAAAGAGGGACCAAGAAACAGCACCGACCAAAAGGTCCCCCAAACGGCCACAAGACGTTACAAGAGGGCCGCAAGACGGCCCTCGAGGCCCCAAAGACGGCCCACGAGAGCCCGAACAGGGATGCCCAAGAGGGGTAATGCGAAGTGTCTTTTCAAGTTCCCACCACAAGATGACACGCGGGACTGCCAGAAGGCTCCCAAACGGCTTCAATATGCCCCCAGAAGGCCCAAAAGAGACCCATGAGAGATTTGTCAATTGCGTCCAGGTGGCGCCCGAAAGGAATCCCAAGAGAAGCTGACATGTATCCAATCGGCCTCTGTCCCACAACCGAGGCAAAGGGTAGGGAGAATGAAGGATCGTGAGGACGAGGAGCAGGGAGGAGGACGAAGAGGAGCAAGAGGAGGAATGTGAGAAGGAGGGCGGCAGAAGGAGTTGGTTTGCAAGGGGTTGGTCTGCACTGGGAATGACAATACGGTAGGCCAGGGGTAGCTAACATTGGGGAAACAACACACAAAACACATGAGAAGAGATTGCCTAATACAACAATACGGTTTAAGAAGAAACTATGGCCAAGAGTGGGAACGGACATGCCACTTCAAGATATCCACCCCATGATGACCCGCGTGACCGCAAGAAGACTCCTCAAATGGCCTCAAGCTGCCTCCAGTGGGGAGCAAGAAATTAAAGGAGGAAGTAGCGGTAGAGGGGAGGGGAGCAGGAGGAGGACGGCTTGGAGGAACGCGTTCTAATCACGTCCCTGATTTTTGGGGCGCCACCCCCTGGCCGCGAAAGGCGGTCACGGGGACGGCGCATTCCTGCACATATTGTATATTCCTCAATAGAAGGTGCTTGCCCAAACCTACGCCCGCGTGGTTCCAGTAGACCTTCAGATATACAGCTTTACTTGTATGTGGTGACGTGTGTATGTTTGCGTGTACTGATGTAAGTGGGCGTTTAAGGTTGAACGTACGTAAGTTTGTGATTGTGTAAGTCTGCACGCATGTGCGTACATGCGTACGCCTGATGGTATCAACGAGCAGCGTTGCAGATGAGTCGGAATAGTTGGCGCATCTGCGTGCAAAAGACGTGCGGCACACGCCATTCGTCGTGGGAGCACTCCTCCTCCAGGTCACGGCGGTGCCGGCCCGTTGTCGCCCCCCCCCCAGGGGTTGATGGCCTTCGCTCGATCCCGCCACGGCGCTTGGGTTGCAGGCCAGGGGCCACTGGTGTGCCAGGGGGGATCTCGTGGGAGGCCTCTCGGACACGTCTTGGAAGCGGCATTGGGGCGTCTGGGGGGCCGCTCGGGGGCCTTTCGGGGCCTCTTGACACCTGGCTGGGCGGCGGGCTCGGAATGTCACTTCGGGTTCCCCTTCTTGAGAGGGGGCCGTCGTGGAGGCCTCGTGGGCCACGTCTTGGGGTCCTCGTTGGCCATCTAGCGGGCCTCATGGGCCGTTTTGGGACGGTCTTGGGGGGCCCCCTCGAGACGTCCTGAGCCGTTTGGAGCAACACATGCGTTGGGAACGCTACACTTTGTAAAAAAGCCATTGGGCAATCAATTCTTTGGGCATGCCGTGGCCCTCTGGGGAGAGTCTGTGGGGGGCCGCTTGGGCCGTCTTGGGGCCATATTGGGCGTCTTGCTGCGACCTTTCGGCGACTCGGCGCCTTCCCATGGACCTCTGGCACTCACGAGGCGACACGCGTCAGCACGCTACAAGGCCCAAGAGCGCCTGGAAGCGCCTGAGACTCGTGTCAGCGGGCCCCTTGAGGGAATGGTCAATCCAGTTCCAAGGATGGTGGAGCTGAGGACACTCCACGTAGTGTTGTTGATCTATAAACATATTTGTATATATATATATATATATGTGTGTACACCCCACCATATATCTTACCAGCCTGGAACATATCCCTATCCCTAAGCTGGGCATCGCCTCATCACGATGCCAATCTTAGGGGTTCCCTTAGTTTTCCAGGGCGCACCCCTAAGATTGTCATCGCCCTTGGGCGTGTCAAACTGAGGGATAGGGAGAAGGTCAAGGCTGGTGAATCTCATACCGTGTACATCTATTCATATACATATAGACATGCGTAGTTGTACTACTAGATTGAATTCCTGAATGCATAGGAAGCGGTTCTTTCTGGCTTGATTTCGGGCCCGGCGGGGAGGTTGGATCCAGACCACCCCAGGGGAGCCGCAGACGGTCCCAGAGCGCCAAAAGAGGACCCCAAGACGGGCCAAGAGGGTTTCCAAGAGATTTTTCAGACGGTCCGTAGCCATGTTGGTTCAAGGTGCTTGCGATTCAAGCGCCGCATTGAAATGAATGGCCCCACTCTCAATGTTACCACAGTCGTCGCTTCATAGGATTATCTGGTTTTTTCTTTCTTTCATATCCACAGCTGCGGCCATCCATGCAAGGACACATGCACTTTCAACGACGAAGGAGGTTGCGATTTGCATTGCTGGTAGGTCCAGACAACACACGACCAGTGCTCATCATGAGGAGTTGTTGAATAACATACATTCTACAATGATCGAGCCATGGGCGTCAAGAGCCGATGTGTTTATTGCGATACAAACGGACGAAACCATTGCCTTTGACAGCGGCAAGTCGTTCGAGCGTTTCCAGCCGATCGCTACGTTGCACAGGCCATCAGAGGATAATTTAACTGCCCTTACTTATCATACGGCATGCATGGAGTTAATCCTAGCGCAAGAACGCAAACAAGGGTATGAGTACAGGTGGCTCCTACGCTTGCGCACAGATGTAGCTTATCACTCGCGCCTCCCATCCAACTTGCCAGCTGTACCAGCAACCCGGCGGGTTGTCTTTGTTGAGTATTGTGGTACGGGTTCGTACCCAGCGGACAGTAATCGATTTGTTCAAGATGGCCAACAATGCCACGCCCGTTCCGACAATGGCAAATGGGGATGCGCGAAAGATAGTTGGGGCTTGGTGTCGCGCTCGGCAGCGCCAGTTTATTTTAGCAGAGCTAAGCTCGATAGTGTGCGCAAAATGGCCAACCTGTGTACGAATCCATCCCCGGAGTGCCGACTTGGTTGTGCTCTCAATTCGAATAATGTGTCAATATACAAAGTGAAGTTGTCTCGCAAGATCTTGCGGAGCCATCGGGATTACAATTACCTTGACGAGGATGTTCATTACCCCAGAGTGATCCTCTCCGTGCGTTAGGCGGCCGTTTTGGTTGGCGGGTCGTTTGTGAATGATCCATGTCCGCCAGCGTGGAGACCCAAACATGTGTTCTGCAATGCCCAGTTGTTAAATTTACGCGGTGCAAGTTGTGTGGTGCAATCTACGTGGTGCACTACATGTGTGAGCCATGTGGTGCAACGTTTTTTGCTTCACACTGACACCACACCGCACCTCGATGCGACAGGGTGCACGGTTCGTAGGCTCCCGCGGGAGCCCACCCAACGAGCTTCTGCTGAGACCCGTGCTAGCAGCAGCGATCTGCCACCGCTCCGCGGGTGTGTGCGGCGTCCCCAGGGGCAGACACGCGGCCTACCCACAGGGCGTGCCCCCTCCGAACGGAGGGAGACCACCGAAGCCACTCCCTGCGCGGTTCGGGCCACCGGCTCTCGCTCGCCCCCGCGCGCGCCCGCCGGCCGCACGTGCGGCGCCGGCGGCGCGTCCGCCCCGCCCACGCGGAGAGGGAACTCGCCCTCCGCGTAGAACACCTCGGAGAGAAGGGTCGAGGCCATGCAGCGGCCCAGCAGCTCGATGTCGATGCCGACGCGCTCGTGCTTGCGGACCATTTCGCCCATGTGCACGCCGCCTTCGCACCCCGAGGCCGTGAGCATCTCGGCCAAGAAGTCCTCGACGTCGAACTCCGACACCGTGTCGACCCTCACTGCAGGCGCCCCGCCTCGAACGATGGACTCCTCCAGGACCTCCGACTCCTCCTGGACGATGCGCACCCCGAGCGCCCCCACAGCGGCCTCGGACAGCACCTCGTCCTGCTCACGGTCGTCCGCGTCCTGCAGCTTCGCCTCGGGCACCTCGCACACCTGCACCCGCCGCCTCGCGGCCGCAGCCCTCCGTGCGAGCCGGCACCGCACCAGCCCCTGCAGACGGCGGGCTGCCGTCGCGCGCGCAGCCAGCGCCTGCCGCTCCGCCTCAGCCTCCGCCCACGTGCCGGCCGTGCGGGCGGCCAGGGCGTGGGAGGCCTCCCAGCGCGTGGCACGGCCTTCGCGGGCACCCCGACTCCGCCCAGCTGGGGCGCTCCGCCCGCTCCGACGGCCAGCCCCCGTCCCCAGCTCCATGCCTGCGAGCAGGCACCGCACGGGGGGCGCGTCCTGCACGTCCATCGCCAGCGCCTCGTCGCCGCCGTCGTCGCCGCCGAGCTTCTCGAAGCGGAACGCCGTGCCGAGCGGCTTTCCTCCGCGGCCGCCGCCGCACGACCGCGGCCTGACGGGGCGCCTGGCCGCCAGCCAGCCGTCGCCCACATCGCCATCGTACACGTCGTCCCAGACGCCCGGAGCCACCGGAGGCTCCCCGCTCTCGGCCAGGTCCGCGCCCTTGCCGCACAGCTCCTCGTCCACCGGGTCGCCGCCACGCGTCGGCACGAAGGGCTCGGCGTAGGGCCTCAGCACCTCGCCTCCGCCGTTAGCACGCGGCTACCCGGATGCAACGCAAAGCAAGGCAATGCAAAGCAACGCAATGCGAAGCCAACCGCAGAAATGTGCACCAGTGCAAAGCAACACAAGCAGAGCAATGCAAATCAATATAACGCACTGTAGGGTTTAGCGCAACGCAATGCAACTTGCAACGCAATGCAATGCAAAACAATGCAACACATGTCAAGCAATGCAAACCTCTGCGGACAACACGGAGCCATTCAACGCAAAGTAAAGCAATCGGCCCGCCGGCCCAGGCGAATGATGGCGACGAGGCGGCGACGGCGGCCACGTGACGGCCAGAGCGGTCCGTAGGCCCCAGTCTTCTCCCCCCCCCCCCCCTTCCTGGCCGCGAGCAGTGGAGCTGTCTGGGCCTCGTGAGTCTAAACCTCCGTCAGCTGGAACCCGCCTCCTCCCTTCCTCCTCGCCTTTTTTTTCTCGGACAACATGCCGTGGGGTGCGGCAGCCTGCTGGAATCTGGGGCTTACTTCCCCTTGATACGGGGTGGTGGCTCCCCCGTGTCAAGTATCCCGTTGCGCTGCCAAGGTCAGGGTGACCCTTCTCCGTTCCTGGCCAGTGTTGTTTTCGGTTTACCCCGCCCCTTGTCAGCACACGGTTGTGGTTGTCAAGGCTGGCCCATTGAGGCTTGCTTCGGTGCAGCAAGCGGTCTTGCATCCCCAGCCGGACAGTTGGTGGGATTGTTTTCCACCGCCCTTCCTCCTCCTCCTCCTCCTCCTCCTCCTCCTCCTCCTCCTCCTCCTCATTCTCCACCTACTTCCCTCCTCCAACTCCACGACACTCGCCAGGCTTGCGAATAGCGATGTACTGGTGACCCACATGAAAGACAAGGAAATTCAGCTGAGCAAGTTGAAACAGCTGCGGAATGAGATCCTAATGGCCCTCGGCCCAGCCCGCCACCGTGCTTGGGGTCGTGGGCCAGTCAGTGTTCTCACGGCTGCTTGTTGGGGTCTTTTCGGAGGCCTCTCGGTGGGCTCTTCCTGGACGCAGTTCTGAGGCCTCTTGGGGGTCGTTTTGGGGCTTTTTTGGAGCCTCGTGTGGGCCTCTTGGCGGCCTCCTGGGGCCTTTTGGGGGGCCTCGTACAGCGCCTGCTGGCAGTGCGAAAGGGTTTTTCTGGAGCGGGGAGCTCGAAGAGTCACTTCGCGTTCCCTCCTTTTGGCGGCG
The DNA here is from genome assembly GCA_963575745.1 of Prorocentrum cordatum. NCBI lineage: Eukaryota > Dinophyceae > Prorocentrales > Prorocentraceae > Prorocentrum > Prorocentrum cordatum. The sequence goes on from CAUYUJ010007713.1 coordinate 193,401, forward strand.
TCCTGGGCCATCTTGGGCTGTCTTGGATGCCTCTGATCAGGAGGGGAAAAAACACACAGACACAATTAATCGTCGACTTCCCAGAAAAAAATTAGAAAATATTGGAAGTGGGGGGGAAGACAGAGGCCAGAAAATATTGGAAAATATTGGGAATATGTTTATTTGTGTGTATTTCTTTGTGTGTCCTGGGGCCCCTTCATCTTAGGCCGTCTTACGGCTTTCCTGGGCCGTCTACGAGCCATATTGGGGGTTTCTTGGAGCGATTTTGCGGGCCTCCTGGGGGCCGTCTAGGACGTTGTGACAGCCCGAGAAGCGCATATGCCAAATTTGTAAGCTCTTAGGAAGGGAACGGGGCGCGTTTTGCATATTGGGGCCGTCTTGCTTAGGAGTGCTCTTGGAAGCCTCTTGGGGCGTCTTGGAGGCCTCTTGGGCCGTCTGGGGCCATATCTCGAGCGACTTGGAGCGATCCTTCACCGATTCGGTGCCCTCTTGGGACGTCTTGGGGGCCTCTTGGCGCCCGCTTGCCCTCAGGGCACCGAACAAAATCATGCGACGAGCCGCGGGGAACCCCGGGAAATTCGAGCATTTGGGTCTGGCCCTTGGGAGTCTTCAATCGGTAAGACAAAGGCTGAGGACTGCTAAGGGAACCTGAGGACAGTCCGTTTCGCGCCTCGCGGCACGATGGCGGATTGAGAACAACATGGACATCATGGACGCTATGTGACGCTCGGCAGGCGGTCCTGACCGGTTCGTTGGTGGTAACAAATTATTATCGTACGCGCCTCTCCGACGGGCGATTTTTTCTGGCCGTTTCGCTAGGGACATCTTCGAAATTCTGAAAATCGGTTGCACCCCTCACACAGATCGTGACGTCAGGGTCCACAAACACATGGGAATTTCAACACTCTAACAGAAAGCCTTCAACAACATAATGTAAGTTTAATGATTTTGACACCGATTCTCAAAGAATGCCGGTTTCGCCTGAGACATCCTCCGAACATCGACCCCGACGTACCCTCTGGTACCCCAGACCCCGCTTCGGAGCCTCCTGGGGGCCTCCTGGAACCTCCTGGGGCCTCCTTGGGCCTGCGGTCTGTTGGTCAGGCCTCCTGGAGCCTCTTGCGGCCTCCATGGACATCCTCGCAACTTCAAGCCCAGACTACTTTCCTTCGGCCTCCTGGAGCCTCTTGCGGCCTCCTGGTCGGGCCTCCTGAGGCCTCCATGGACATCCTCGCAACTTCGATCCCAGACGACCCCTCCTGGGGCCTCCTGGAATATTTTCTTGCATCCTGGTCGGGCCTCCTGAGGCTTTCTGGGGGCCAGTTGTACACACATCGCAAGGTGTGACAACCCCGCTTGCGCTCGAGTGCGACCCCGCTATTGCACTTTCGCCTGAAACGTCCTCGCAACTCTGGGTTCCGAGATGCCCTGAGTTGAGGTGGTCAGGCCACTTTCGCCTTAGTAGACATCCTCGCAACGCTGACCTCGGAGAGGCATTGCCCTCGTCGATCCTCCTGCTCGATCCCCAATCCTTTGGGGGGCCTCTTCTTCGATCTAAGATTATTATGCGTTACCTCCTGCCTCTGTCCTCTTAGGCACGCCCTGGTGGCGCCGCGCCAGCTTCCCCTTCTCCATCTCCGATCCCGCCGTCATGGTGTCTTCCTGCTACAAACGACCTTTCAGTTTTTTGTATGAGCCTGGGCGCACACGTGCCGCTTGTGAATAGCTACGGATTGCACCGGGCACCCACGCTGTCGGATTTCTGAAACAAATCCGTCTTCGCCTTCCTTGTTTTTTTTTCTTTCTTTTTTCTTTCTTCGCCCAATGTGCCCATTGGACTAAAGCGGCGCTTCCCGTTCTTGTCCGATCAGGTTTCTGAAATATGGCCGTTCTCGCCTTCCTGTTCCTTCTCTTCTTCGCCCAATGCGCCCATTGGACTAAAGCGGCGCTTCCCGTTCTTGTCCGATCAGGTTTCTGAAATATGGCCGTCCTCGCCTTCCTTTCCTTTCCTTCTTCGCCCAGTGCGCCCAGTGGACTGAAGCTGCGCTTCCCGTTCTTGTCCGATCGGGTTAAGGTCATCACGGACGACATGTGACGCTCGGCAGGCGGTCATGACCGTGTTTTGTCCAGGACCTCGCAGCTCCGAAGTCCGGGATACCAGGCGAGAGGTGGCGCGGCCCGTTTCGTTTGACGCAGGCTCGCAGCTCAAATTTCACAGTTCTTCACGCCAGTCTGCGCCCTTTTGAATTTCACCAGTCTCGAACTTATCCCTATCCCTAAGATTGACACGCCAAAAGGAGATGACAACCTTAGGGATGCACCCTCAGAAGCAGAGGAAATCTCTAAGATCGCCATCGTGATGAGGCGATGCCCAACATAGGGATAGGGATATGTTCCAGGCTGGTAATAATTATGCTTTCCCTCTACTACCCCGCCCCTTCACCCTCCTTCTGTCCTAAAGCCTGAATTTTTCGCTCGGCGTCATGCGCAGGCTTCTGCGGCTATAATCCGTAAGGGTTTCGCCCACCCGCCGCCAGCCTCCTCTCCATCAGAAAGGGATATCAGAGTCGCGTCGGTGCGTCTCGGCGCTGCCTTTGCGCATCTGTGAACCTGGCGTATATTGGGACGTTGGCGTTATCGAAGACGCCTACGGCGAAGCACCGCCGCCCCCTGCCTCTTGGAATCGCCCATGTGGCCGAGCGTTGTGGAGAGCTCTGCGAAGCTATCGGGCCCCCAGCCGTTGTAGAAACCCTTCGGGGCAGGGAGGATGGCGGGGAATATCAGGAGGAGGGGGAGGAGGAGGAGGAGGGGGAGGAGGAAGAGGAGGAGGAGGAGGAGGAGGAGAGGAGGAGGAGGAGGAGGAGGAGGAGGAGGGGAGGGGAGGAGGGAGGAGGAGGAGGAGGAGGAGGAGGAGGAGGAGGAGGAGGAGGAGGAAGAGGAGGACGCCGCCCGCCCGCCCTCCCGCCGCCCGCCCGCCCCCCAGCCGCCCGTTCGCCGTGCTCCCACGTTCAACACATCTCCCAGTACTCGACAGCGTCCGCCTCCAACACAGCACCCAGCACTCGACAGCTCCCGTACGGTAGGTTTGCGTCGTGTCGACCAGCGGCGACCCCAGCGCGGGCGTTCAAGGTTGAACGCCGCCGGCGACCCAGAATCGATCGATGTTGAAGGATCGGACGTTGCGGCAGCGGCCGATCGTTCAAGGTTGAACGATCCCCGCGGTGTCAAAAACCAGCGCTGGGGTCGGCACGACACGAACTTGCCGTACTCAACAGCTCCCGTATCCAACGCAACGCCCAGTACTCCACAACATCCCGCTGCAAGAGAGAATCCTCAGGAGTTCTACTACACTCCCGATCCGCCCGCCCGCCGCCCGACCGCCGCCCGGCCGCCGCTCGTCCGCCGCCCGCCCCCCGCCGCCCGCCCGCCGTGCATCCGCGTTCGTCACAACACCCAGTACTCGACAGCGTCCGTCTCCACTACTGTCGGACCGAGATATAAGATCGAGGTCGGTTCGTGGAGGGTACCCTAGTGTTCTTCGTGCTCGTTGGACGTTATGATGCATCCTGGTGATGGTACCCTTGGATGTTCCGTGCGTTTTGGCCGACTGAGGGTCCCATGTTCTTGAGGAGTGTTCTTGTGGCCTAGGTCTGGCTGTACAGCACCCAGTGCTCGACAGATCCCGTCTCCAACACGACACCCAGCACTCAGCAGCATCCCGCTGCAAGAGAGACTTCTTGGGAGTTGTGTTCAAGTCCCGATCCGCCCGCAGCCCGCCCGCCCGCCCCCAGACGCCCGGTCGCCGTGCTTCCGCGTTCAACATGATACCCGGTATTCACCAGCGTCCGGCTCCAACGCCGTGCATCAACCCTGTTCTCGTTTATGCAGCACCCCCCCCGCACAGGAGAACACACCCGGTCCTCTTCTCTAATCGCACACTCATTCACTCAACCACTCACACACATCATCACTCACACCCATTCACTCACCCACTCACTCGCACACTCATTCACACACATCATCATCACTCACTCACGCACCCACCCACTCATTCACCCACCTACCCGCCCACTCACTCACTCACACACACTCTCATCATCATCGTCGTCATCATCATCACTGTCATCACCATCGTTATTTTCATCATGATCATCTTCACTCACTCATTGATTCACTGACTCACTCACTTATCTCAGGCAGGAGTCGTCACTGAGTGAACTGAGAGGAAGTCTCAGGCGAGAGCCCCCTCCTCATGGGGCCCGCACCTTACGTTTGCACTCCAGGCGGGTCATCGGAAACCTGTATATGTCGCAACATTTGGGCTCCAGGGGCTTGAGTATGGAGGAAGTATCAGGCGGGAGCCTCGTCTATGAGTGAATTGCGAGGAAGCCTCAGGCGGATGGCGAAGCCAAGCGTTCAGTTCGCATACGTTCTCTTGCCGTGTTGAATGTTGCTTGCGCCCGAGCTGGTCGGGAATATGCACCCGGATCCCGAATGCACATCGTTATGTTCATGTTTTTCTTTTGTATCCCATTCTCGTGGCGGACGCTAGTGCTCTACCAGTTTTGGTTTGAGGCGAGATTGTCGACGTGTGGAGCAACAGCCAGAAGAAGGCCGCGAGCAAGGGGAAACGACTTGGGCCCTACAGTTGGGTTGGCCGCCGCAGCGACGGCACCGGCAATGGCGATGGTGATGCCGACGACGGCGGCAACGACGGTGAGAATGGCCGTGGACGACCAGGAGGCACGTCGGTTCGTAAACGCCGAGCTTTCATTGCACGCGATTTCCGAGCATCGCACGATTCCTAACCCCCGTACCCCCCCAGAACGTAGAAACGACATTGCCAGCTTCACTACACACCCGTTGGTCAAGGGGTTCACGACGTTGCCACGGGTGGGAGTTAGATGTGTCTTCAGCAGTTTGTCGAGGGCACAGGCGCTACATCACCACGATAATGTAGATGTCGGTGTCGTTTCTCCTTGTTGCCAGTCCACTTTGTCAGCATCTTTCTCTGACCCCCCACGCTTAACGTCAACGCAACAGACCCCGCAGCAGCGTGGGTGGTGACGAGGGTACGGTGGGCCGTCGGTCGATGTTGGTCCATAGTCAGTGCCATGGTTTTCGTCGCCCGTGCTGGCTAATGGGGCCCGCAACGATTGTTTCACGATTGTTTCACGGTTGCGCAACACGTATCTCGGTGTTGTTTTTGTGCAGGGTTTTGAGCGGAGCGTTTTTTGTGTTTTGAGTGGAGTTCGCCTCTACTTCACATGCGTAGCAGGTGCGCCTTGGATCTCTTGGCTGCATGATCGCACCATCGAGCACACCTCCATCCCGTAATGCGCACGTATGGCCAATCGATGCCTGTTCTGACGAGATTAGTAGCCGCTCAGTCCCTCTCAGTGCTGAAACATACGCGATCCTCAGTGGTTCTGCGACGGGATCGTGGTTGACGTTGTGCACGAGGACCGCATGGTGAGCAGCTTCAGAGTGCCCGCCCAGTCTATCAAGGTCTGCTTGGGCATGCTACCCCCGCTTGTCGCAGAGGGGACCTCCATACGTTTCGGGCATCGAAGGCTAGCCTCCGACGCGGTTTGGCCGTGAATCCGCAGGGGACCCCCAGCACCACACTGACCTCCCGGGGCATTCGTCCCACTCGTCGTCGCCGTCACGTGTCCTGGTGGATTGGGACCCGACGCATAGCCATTCGAGTATTGTAGTGCTCGTATAATTTCAATGCAGGCCAGGTATTGTCTGGGATACCGTATCTAATCACCGCTTTGCATCGAAAGGCTGGACCCGTCATACCATTTTGTTTGCACCCGCCCCTCCCATGCACTGATGATCCCAGCTCTTGCGCCTGCGCGTGCGCGGGGGCCATGGAGCAGCAGTCCCGAGGGCACTCGATCTTCTGGACGACCGCAATGTTCCTGCTGGGGGACTTCAGTGCGTCCGGAGCGCTTCGGACGCATGGGGCTGCCGGAGCGCCGGAGGCTGCTTGGTGTGGCCCTGGGCCGTCTTGGGGCCGTTCGGGGAGCACCACCGTCAGAGCAATTGGTGGATGCGCGGCAGTTCTTCCGGGTGCGGGCCCTGGCCGGGTCCTCCAGGGGTTGCTTCGGGGAGCGGGCTGGACATCCGGAGGGCCTCCAATGGGTCACCGCGAGTGCTTCTCGGACCAATTCGTTGGCACGACTGGTCACCACCGCGACCGAGGAGGGGTTCGGTTGGGTGTCGCGCCCACTCGGGGAAGGGTTTGCTCCGCCTTCCCCCGCTTCTCCGCCACGGTCTCCCGCCCTGTTCTTTGAGACCTGCTCCGCCTACCGCCTACCTCCTTCTGCTCATTCTTGCTCCTCGGTCCTCTGAGGAGGAGGACAGGAGGAGGAGGAGGAAAAGGAGGAGGAGGAGGAGGAGGAGGAAGAGGAGAAGAAGGAGGAAGATTGTTGGATGATCAGAGGAGGAGCAGGAGAAGGTGGGGCAAGGTGAGGAGGAGGAGCCTCCTCCTCATTTCCCTCCTCCTCCTCCTCCTCCTCCTTGCCCTCCTCCTCCTGGTCCTCCCGAGGAGAGGCGCCGTGCGCGGGCCGGGACGGGACCTTCGGGGCTGCGCCCGCGGCGCCTGCTCGAATCTCAGAAGTCCTTTTTGCAGGCTTCAGTTACTTGTGAAAGGGCGACGAGGCCAGTACAGTGCCGTTTTTTTATACATGCTCCGCGTGCGGATCATGTATTAAAAATGCAGGGCTTTAGTATTAAATGCGGATCATACATTAGTCATGTATTGAACATCCTATATAATTGAAAATCCCATGTATTAAATCGTTTCAACGATCCCTGTCCCCATCCCCTTCGAGACCCCCACCAAATTACCACCCCAGCTGGGGATGCACCCCTCGAAAGCCGAAGGGAACGGCCCATGTCCCCATCTACGGGGGTACATCGGCCAGTGGGGCCCAGGCCACGCCGCAGGGGATGGGGATCGGTTCAATGATGCTCATATTTGGGGAAGGGCGACGAGGCCCTTGTATTCAGACGGGCGTGTCCCTGTACAGGAGGACTATTCAAAGATAGTCAAAGAATCAGTCTGGGGGCGATTTTTGGTGTATTGTTTGATCATTCTGGAGTATTTTTTTTTTTTGTTTTTCCATATTTTCAGTGTTTCGCCCAAAATCCGCCTGTAGGGGGGCATGCCCGACAACACCCTCTTATTTTGAGATGAGGTCCTTGGGGTTGGGGGGCGATGGCAACTCCGCCAGGGGCGCTTCGCACAACGGCCCCGGCCAGCCAGGTCCGCGCTCTCCGGTGCTCGCAGAGCGTACGAAGGACCCGTGGCCTGCGCGCAATTGCGCACAAGTCGGCCCAGGTAGGGTTAAATCGGGCGTGTCCATCTACAGGAGGAATATTCAAAAATAGTCAGAAAATGGTCTGGGGATGTGTTTTTTGTCCCCCCGTATTTTTGTGTATGTCTCATTTTCCTTCCAAAATCCCCCCGTAGTAGGGCACGCCCGACCTAAAGGTAGGGCTTGCGGTGCGCCGTCTTGACGGCGTTTGCTACTTCTGGCCGCGTTGTGGCCGGCCACGCGGGGAGGAGTCCCCCGTGCGGGTCGCCCGCGAGGGTGGGCGAGGACGCAGAGATGATGGGCCTGTTTTGCACCACCACCACCATAAGCTGGATGGGGGAAGGAGGGAGGAGGACGAGGAGGAGGAGGAGGAGGAGGAGGAGGAGGAGGAGAATGGGGGAGGAGGAGGAGAAGGCCCAGTGCAAACCCAAGAGTACTCAACGATGTTGGAATCAACCCTCCCTCCAAGCTCCCTCTTCATAGGCCCCTACAACGGTTCATTTCCATTGAGGGAACTACCTCGTTGGAAGACAACCGTTTGAAGATCCTGAACTATGCCAAAACGTTGTTTTCGGAATTTCAACGCCACGTATCTACCTGATTGCTGCGGTTGGGCGATCCAGACTCGGGTCGTAACGCAATTGGTGGGATTTCAACACCGCGAATCAATATAATGGCTGCACCCGCATAATCCTGAATCTTTCCAAAACAGATTTCTGCTACGCTGATCATGGGAGTCCGTAAGAATCATGGAATTTGTTAAACCGAATGTGCGCGGCGCTAAGGCGAGAGCCACACTTTGAAAAGGAACCGCCCTCAATCCGTGAAACTCTTGGAAATGCAAATAAAAAAAGAATGTGCGCGGCGCTTAGGCGAGAGCTACATTTTGAAAACGACCCGCCCTCAATCCGTGAAAGTGTTGCACTTTTTAACAATACATGTCCGCGGCGCCAAAGCGAGCGCCACATTTTGAAAACGACCCACCCTCAATCCTTGAAGGTCTTGCAATTTTTGCAAACGACTGCGCGCGGCGCTAGGGCGGGAGCCACATTTTGAAACCCACCCGCCCTCAATCCGTGAAGCTGTTGCAAATTTCACAACTGTGCGCGGCGCAAAGGCGAGAGCCACATTTTGAAAACGACCCGCTGTCAATCTGTCACTCTTCCAATTTGGGAAAACGAGTGTGCGCGGCTCCAAGGCGAGAGACACATTTTGAAACCTTCCGCCCTCCATATGTGAAACTGCTGTCACTTTTGACGCTTCAGGGTCATAGATGGTGAGAAAGTCTTAGGCAAAACGCCCGTCCCGCCCTAGCAACTGGCCTCGGGGTGCGACAGGGAAAAGTTACCCGTAAGGAGAAGGAATGGAGGAGGAAGAGGAGGAGGAGGAGGAGGAGGAGGAGGAGGAGGAGGAGGAGGAGAAGAAGGACCCCTTCCCCTTCCAGCTTATGGTGGTGGTGGTGGTGAAAAACAGGCCCGTCAAGAGAGGAGAAATGAGAGGCGCGCGTGGCGGAGCCCGTTCCGTCTCGGCCACGCGCAGAGGGGGGCAGGGGGAGGCGGGGAGGCGTCTTAGAAGCATTCCTGCTTCTTAGAATCGAGGAAGACAAAGCGTCAGAAGCATAAACTTTTGGCGCTCCGCGCGGATGTCTTGAATCCGCGCTGGGCCCCCCTCCACAAGTGTATGTTTATGGGGCTGTTCCATTTTCTATAGAAGGCGCTGGCCTTCTTTATCGACGTAAAGCCGGGGCCTTCTGGAAGTGGGGTGTTTCTAAAAAGCCTTCCCCCCTCCCCCTACCCCCCTCTGCGCGCCGCCGAGTGTCAGCGGCGATTTCGCCACCCGTCGGCGCGTGCCACCCTGTTGGTCGGTGCAGTCAGGAGCTTGCCGCGAGGAGCTGGACAAGGAGCCAGAGGATGAGCACCCCACCACCACCACGTGCACTACCTTCAGCTAGGAGATCCACGACGCCTCCTCGAGCTGGGGGTTGGACACGCCTCAAGCGGACACTGCAAACCAGGAAGTCCACACGGTGGTGGTGCCGACATTCTCTGCCCTTGAGGAGCGACGTCACTTGCGGGCTTCAGCTGCGCCCGAGTGCGCGAGGAGCGCCACAAGAGAAGCCCACCTGAAGCCAAGGTGGATTTTACCCCGAAGCTTTGAGCGCAGGAGAGGTGCCGGAGCCCGCTGCTCTTTCCCCCCACTTGGGCGCGGCTCCCCCTGCTCCCCATCCCCCTCACTCAATACCTTCCCGTCCTTCTTCCTTGTCCTCCTTTTCCTCATTTCATCCTTCTCCTCCTCCTCCTCCTCGTCCTTCTTCCTGTCCCATCATCCCTCGTGGCGCCTTCCTTTTCTCGCCTCATGGTCTTCCTTCCCCGTTCTCCTTTCTCCCGCCTCCTGCTCCTCTCATCTCATACCGCCGCCCACTTGCGCGTTCTGTCCGTCCTTTTTTTTGTGTGAGTCCGCGGTCAACAAATTGGGATGTTGCATTGGGGGCCGCCGTCACAGCCCCGCGCGGTTCTTGCTAGAGATCGAGATTGCCCCGAATTCTTCTCCTCCATCCATTCCTCCTCGTCCTCGTTTCCTGTTCTTACTGTTCTCCCCCTGCTCATCCATCCTCCTCATCACTCCCCGTCTCCCCCGGGTCGTCGTCGTCGTCGTCGTCGTCGTCGTCGTCGTCGTCGTCGTCCGCCAAAAGTGATGTGTTCTCATCCGCCGCCCCATCTGCGCGATCCATTCCTAACCTCGTCATCCTCTCGGGCATCATCACCGTGACCACCATCACCATCACCATCATCATCCGTGGCCATTTTGGCTCAAGCCGTGCTCAAGCCATGTTGGCTCAATCGGTTTCCCCGTTCAGGCCACGCGATGTTCGGGCAAACCCTCCCTCCGTCTGGCGCGCTTGAGCTCCGCGCTGTTCGGGCGCCCGTGGCATGCGCGATGCTGGACGCTGCTGCCGCCGTGGTCCCGCTGGCCCGAGCGGCCGCGGAATGCAAGGTCTCGCCCGCGCCGTGGGACAAGTGGCGCGACGCGGAGCTCAGGCTGCGGGGGCCTCCGCGGCGGCGAGGGCGGCTGCGCCGAGCTGCGTGGCGCGCGCGCCCCCGCGTGCGTCTGCGCGGCCGCGGGCGGCCAGGTGCCTGAGCCGTTGTGCGGCGGCCTGGTGTCGGCCAGCGCTGCAGCTGCTCAGGCGGCGGGGCCGGCGCGCGGCCTGCTCGGAGGGCTGCCGCCGGCGCGGCGCCCGGCGTCGCCCGCTGCGCCGCCCGAGGGGCCCAGCTTCGAGGAGAAGGCTCGAGCCCAGGCGAGGGCCTCTCGTGATCGCAAGTCCGCTGGGCTCTGAAGATGGCCCATTCAATGCACTGGTGATTGGTGAGATCTCGCGTTGGCGGAGCTGTCGTTTTGGCGCGAGAGGCTGATCGTTCTCCGTGGGCCAGGCGCGTCGCGCTACGGCATCGCGCCCGACGGGGGCAGGTGCGACGAGACGGCGGTGCCCGACGTGAACGTGGCGGGCGTCGCCATGCTGTCTGGCCAGGGCGAGCGCCCTCCTGGGCTGCGCGCGCATGGCGTCTGGGCGTTGCCGTCCGCGGCGGACGCGCGAGCTGGCGTCGCGGAGGCGTCGGCGTTCTACGGGCTGCCGAGGCCGCCGTCGCCCGCCAGCATGCCCGTCGCCATCGGCGCCGCGGGAGGACTCCCCGCTGGGCCAGTGCTGCTACCCGGCCCCGCGCCGCCGGACCTCGGGCCGCCTGGAGCGCCTGCCGCCCTCGCCCTTGCGGCGCCCGCGGCGGCCGCTGGCGCGCCAGGGGTGGTCGCTGGCATGGCGGCCGCCCGCGGTGGAGGCGCGGTCGCCCTCCCTGGCCTGGCGGGCGCTAGGCGGCGCCGCGCACGCTGCCGCGCCCGCGGTCGGCCTGCCGGCGCTGCTCGCCCCGCTGCTGCTGGCTGCAGGGGCGCCTGCCGCCCCTGCCGCGCCTGCCGCGGCGCCCGCGGCGCCGCCCCCCGCGGCGGCCTCCGGCGCGCCGGCCGCTGGAGCCGCTGCCGGGGCGCCCGCGGCGAGCGCCGAACCCGGGGCCAGCCCGGTCGCGATCGACGTCGAGGGCGGTCGCTGGAGGGAGTTCCGCGACGACACGAGACTCCGCACGACTGGCCAGCGCGGGGGCCACGCACGGCGGCGCGGGCATGCGCCCACATCCAGCGGCGGGCTGGCCCCCCGTCAGCGCGGCACACCAAGTGGATGACTGAGTGGCAAATGTTGGAGGACGACCCGATCACCAGGGACCGCGCGCTCTTCTGTCGCATCCCGGGGCTGGCGGCGTGCTGCGACCAGGTGAACGCGGGCGAGCTAGCGCGCCTGGGGGCGACGGCGAGGCGCCCCCAGCTTGTGGAGGAGAAGGTCGCGGAGCTCGCCGGTCGCCTTTCGCCCGAAGGCAACGACAAGACGGACAGAGACAAATGTGCTCGACGACAGGGTGGAGAACAACCTGTTTTCGGGCGCGCAGGAGGGCAGAGGCAACGCGCGCCCGAGTTGAAGTCCGAGGCCGCGGTGGCCAAGGGGCGCAGGAAGGCCCGCGAGGAGCGGGCTGTGCGCCAGTAGCCCTACGCGTGCCTCAACCCTGTGGCAGGCTCCTCTTGCGAGGCTGCAGGGCATCGCGGGCTGGGGGCTGCTCAGCTTCGCGATGGCGCTCGACCACCTTGAGCGCCAGCGCAACATCTTTCCACTCCCTCGGCTTGCATTTGACGGTCGGCGAGAGTGTTGTGTTCCTCGGCGGCCTCGTCAGCGTTGTGATTGAAGGGCGGCTTGGAGGCGCTGGGCCAACGAGTGCGTAGACAGTCTTAACGAGTTGAATGGCCAGCTTTGTGATCCTCGCGTGGTGTCGGCGCCCGATGGAGCAGTCAACCTGCCGTTGAAGCTCGCCCTCTTTCGGGGGAGCGTAAGACCCGGGTTTGCCGGGACTCGGGTTCGCCATCGTTTTTTGACGACCGCGCCTCGGATTTTGACGAGGAGGAGTTTCGTGGGATGTCTGCAGCGGGAGGCCTCGTCAAAATGCAGGCTCGGCCTCGTCATTTTTTTGACGACCTCGTCGGGGATTTCCGAGTCCCCCGTACCCGGGTCTTACGTCTCCCCGACTCTTGCGCATTGCCGAGGCATTTCCATTTTTTCCGCGTCCTGCCGACTTGCCAGTCTGCAGCGCTACCGCGGGTGCCGCCGTGGAACAGCTGCTCCGCGGCGCCCCTGGGCATTGCGATGGCGGTGCCAAGGTGCGACCTTCTGCCGCGGGCCTCGCGCCCCGGCCCACTGCGGGGGCGGCCCCGACACCTGTAGTTCAAATATGCAGCCAGGCTGCTCTTGACAGGCTGGGGTCTTGGAGGACGAGCATGCTGGTCTCGGAGCCTTTGGCCTTCGCCAGGCGGAAGGAGTCGGGGCTGGCCAAGCCACGCTTCGATCCTTCTCTTTAGGGCTGCCCCGACCGCTATGCCAACTTCCCTCGTCGGCTCGACGCGGCGGGGATGCTGATATTCAGTGCCCGACGGATGCGGGGGCAGCCCTCGGCGGGGGTGTTCTTCGTGGCCAAAAATGATGGCATCCTCAAAATGGTGTTTGACACACGCATTGCTAATCTTTCCTGTGTCGAGCCAGCTGGCACGAGGCTGCCGACCAGCGCCGCGTGGGCGAACCTGGAGATCAGCGCCGACGCCGTCGGCCACATGGCGCCAGCTGGCATTCAGTGCGTCTCCTTCCACATGAGGCTTCCAGAAGATTAGTTCAGGCCTTCACCCTGCCATGCGTCACGAATCGGGTGCTTCGCACAGGTCGCCTCCTATTCGATTTCGACGTCGTTTCCGAGATTGTGGCGATGCCGGCGGGGTGGATCTGGGAGTTGCATTTCTGTCAGGATGCTCTCGCCAATATCATCTCAAGCGACGCAGGTATTGACGAGAGTCGCTGCATGGTGGACGGGGCGCCTTCATTCAAGAGGCAGTCCCCATCGGACTGGGCTGTGGCGGCTTATGTCGGCAACTTCTCTGTGGCCGCAGGCTCGAAGGGGCATTGCCGGCCACGAGCCGCAGCCCATCTCTGGGGCCATCGCTCGTCACCGTTCGTCTAGGTGCAGGGGGCTCGCGTCTCCCTGATATTTACCAGTCTCGAGTTCGATGGAGTGAAAGGAACCGTGAAAGTACAGCGTTCTCGTCTTGCCAGACATCGGTTGGGCATTCGTTCGGTGCTCCGCCATGACAAGATTTCTCCTCGTGCTCTTTCTACGCTTGTTGGCCATATCACATGGGCGATGCTCAGTAGAAGGGAGACCCTATCAACGATGCCTGCGACATTCGCCTTCGCTCGTGGGAGGTCTTCGGGGCCGACGAGGTTGTGGGGAGGGGTGCATCGGGGGCTCCGCTGGCCGCTGCTGCTGTGAGCCTCGTCTTGGCGTCTCCCTCGGGCTGGCGATGTTGCGGCGTCGGAGTCTTCGGGCTACGACATTGGGGTCTGTCGTCGTCCTCTTCCTCCACATGTCGTTGCTATCATAGGGCTTTTGCGCTGAGGAGGCGAGGTGCAAGTTCGCCGACGCTATCTCGGCCCGTCGGCATGCTCTAGGGAAACCCCTCCAGGGACACGAAGGCCCTCCTCGCGCGGGTCTCGTCCAGGGTCCTGTTCTTAGAGGTGGGGGTTTTGATGCACCTGGGGGACGCGGTGACCTTGGAGTCCTCGCTGATGCCGCCAACATCGCGAGCTCGCGTGACGGCAACGCGGGGCTCCGCAGCTTCTCAGAGGTGCCCGAAAAGATCCTCGACGGCGCGTCTTGGAAGGTGGCGCGCCCCAGCAGGGTCTACATGCAAGGGGGGGGGGGCTTCTTGGGGCCCGAGGGAGACGCCATGGAGTGCACGCTTCGCCACCTGCTCAGGACAGGGTCTCTTCGGGGTCATCGCCCCCTCCCCCTCGCGGGCAATTTTGCTCTAGCTCTCAGCGCGGGCAAGGGCCGAGGGCGCTCGGCTGACCTCCAGGCCCTCGCGGCGCGTGGCCTCGCTGCTGCTATCCGCGGGCTGCCGCGCCCATGCGAGGTGAATCCCGTCGGAGCTGAACCCTTCGGGCGCCCCCTTGCGCCGAGGCATCTTCGCGGGGCCGTCGCGGGATGGCGCTCGCAGTGGCTCGGGCCGCCTGCCTGGCGTCGTCCGAGACGGGCCTGACGGGGCGCGGCCCGAAGCGAAAGCCCCCGGGCGCCTTCGCGCTGGCTTGGCAGAGGCTGCAGCCCCCGGCGCCGCCGTCGGCGCTGCGCGCAGGTCGCCCGAGCTTCCCGGGGGCGGCCGCGCTGACCGACGCCGCGGCGAAGCACCGGGCGGCCCGCTCTCGCAGGCTCGTGAGCCGGTGCCAGTGGCGCGGCCTGTCGTGGAGCGTGCCCCAGGATTTAGAGGTGATCTTGACGGTCTTCCTGGCGCGCCTGGTCTTTGGCGGCTTCGACGCCGCGACGGGCCGGGCGACCGCGGCGGCGGTTCGCCACCTGCTGCCGGCGCCGAGGCCGCCGCGGACGGCGCGAACGAGGGCCTGCAAGGCGCTGGGTGGCTGGATGACATTGAGGCCGCCGCGCATGCGGCTGCCGATCCCGCGGCCAGCGGCGATGGCGATCATCGGGGTGATGCTTTCGGTGGGCCAGATCCCGTTCGCGTTGTCCGTGATATTATCATTCGCGGGGTACTTGCGGTCGTCGGAGGCCTCCCGTCTGCGGGGCGCCTCCATTGCGCCGCCGAATCCTTTGGCTGGCGCGCGCTGCGGGAAGCGGGGGTTGGTGCTCGACCCCAACGAGGACGGTCGACTTGGGAAGACGGGCATCACGGACAAGAGCGCCGTGTTGGACCAGCCCGCGCGGTGGCTGGGCAGCGCTGAAGGCGGCTCGCCCAGGCAGCGCCCACCCGCGGCGCTTCGAGGTCGCGCAGGCGCGGCAGGCCTTCAACCAGGCCGCCGAGCGCCTCGGGCTAGAGGCTCAGCCGTCGTTGCACGTGCTTCGCCACAGCGCGGCCAGCGACGACCTGCTGGCGCCCGGGCGCGCGCTCGCGGAGGTGGAGGGCCGAGGGCGCTGGATCACGGACTGCTCGCTCCGCCGATATGCCAAGAGGACCAAGCTCCAGGAACGGATGAAATCGCCGTCGGAAGAGACCAGCGCCTGGCCTCGATCTTCGAGAACCCAGCCCGGCAGAAGCCCCCCCCGTGGAAAGCGCCTGCGATCGCGACATCATCGCCTCGTGGGCGTCAGAGACCGGCGCTGCCAGCCAGGTGGGCGGTCATTTGACTCGGGCGTTGACGACGGCCCTCAGGAACGCCCCAGTGAGACCTCGATCTGTCTTCCCGCGCTTCGGCTTCGCTTGCCGGCCAATCGCGAAGCGCATGCGCGCCGCCCTGTTCTTCGATCCCAACAGGCATCTTGGGCTTGATTGGTCTCGGCCCGCGGCGCGCCAGAGGATCTTGGGGCGGCTTCGGGGCCCGGTGGTCTTGGGCGTCTGGGCCTCTCCCGCCTCGGGCCCTGGCCCCCCCCCAACTCGGTCTCGGGATCTTTGGGGTCCGCTGGCTGCCATGATCTTCGAGTGCCATCGCGCCAGGGCCCCTGTGATTGTTGAGTGCCCTGCGCAGTCATCCCTTCATGTAATGACATATTTCAAACAAGCGCGCACCTTAGCCTCGCAATCGGATGAACAGAATCTTTGCCAGCGCGCGCACATTTTACCCAGGCGTACTATCGGGTGGGCTTGGTGCGCGGTGTCGCCTTTGCTTGCCGTGCGTCCGTTATGCTCGGACAAGAACGGTAGATGTTCTGGGCGACGGCTTTTTCATGCGAGGCCTTCCTCCTTGGATGAAGCTGGGGCCGTTCCGTTGCCATGAAAACGAGTTCCTGCGGGATGTTGTTTTTTGGGCCGCCAAGTGGTTGGCGAGCAGTGCCGGAACCCTTCGCGAAAACAGATTCTCGCGATTGCTCGGGATTTACGTAAGGGTGCTCCTGCATTGAATGCTAATGTTCAGTGAGTGTGTTCGGCCTGTGGCCATGGGTTGCAGGCGTGCTGTGTGCAGATTTATCGAGTGTGCCTACCGTGCTGGCACTGGCCCGTGCGCCCGCGTTCGTGCAAGATGAGACTGTCCTTCTCGCCCCCCTCAGCAACGCATGGTCTCTGGCGCAGGGAATGGAAGCGGATCGTCTAACTGCTTCCGAGTGTTTTGATCGTCGCAATGGAATGTGCCGCAACCACTGCGGCTCACGTTTCCCCCCTTTCTGTTTCGCTTTTTGTGGTTGCGCAGATTTCTCGAATGTGTCTACAGTGCTGGTGTTGGCTCGTGCGGCCGCGCTTGTGCAAAATGAGACGGTCGCCCTCGCCCCGCTCAGCAAACCAGGCTCTCTTGCGCAGGGAATGGAAGCTGGCCGTCATCATCATCATCATCACCATCATCATCATTATCAGCACCACCATCATCATAATCGTCGTCGTCGCTGTCATCGTCATCGCCACCGTCTTCACCCTCATCAGCATGTTCATCCGTACGCTGATGGTGATGATGATGACCATCACCAGCATCACAATCATGACCATCATCCTCATCGACATCTTTATCATTACCATCATCATCACCATCATCATCAATACCCCCCGTTGTCCACCGAACCCTTGCTTCATCCTTGTTGCCTTCGGCTTCATTTCACTCGTCGCCACCCTACCCATCAGTATTTCCTCCTCTCCCTGCTCTCATCCTCTTCCCTCACCACCCCATATTCCTCGTCGTACGGTTCGTCGTCCTCTTTTCCCTTTCCTCCACTTCCCTCCCCACCTCCACTCTGCTCCCGTTCCTCCTGTTTGTCCCCCTCCCTCCGTTCCCCAACCCTCGCCTTTGGGAGAAACCCTCATATTTCCTTATCCTTCTCGCTCAATATCTTCTTCCCGCCTTTTCCTCATCTTCCTTATCCCCTCGTCTTTCCCCCGGTCCCTCCTACTTCCCTCTGCTCTTGTGACCTTTATCCTCCTGACATCCTCATTTCTTCCTTCCTTCGCATCCTTCTTAACTGTCTCCCAATCCATTATTTGGTGTTGGGTCCTCGTTTTGAAGAGAGATCGCCGGGCGAGAGGACGCGGGGCGATCATCGCCCCGCGTCCTCCTCCTCGTCCCTCTTCTCTTCTCTTCTGTTTTCTGCCTCCCCCCTCCTCCCCATCCATGCCTTTGCCCTCCGCGTGTCCATTTCGACTCACCCTTCACACGATTTGTGGCCCCACAGGTTCGCATGCGGTTCTTACCCATCCCAGCACACCCATCAAACGTTTCGTAGCCCCAGAAGGAGTTCCACCGAAACCCTCAGGAGAGAGGGTGCCGCATGCGGTTCTAACCCATCTCGGTACCACTTGCACGTTTCGTGGCCCCACAGGGAGCTCGACAGGGAGCTCCATTGGAGCTCCCAGGAAGGGGGTTTCGCATGCGGCTCTAACCCACCCCTCATACATTTGGTGGCCCCACAGGGAGGTCCACCAAAGCCCCAGGAGGGGGGGTCGCATGCAGTTCTTGCCAAATCTGAAACTGTTTCTCACGAATTTCGTGAACCCACATGCAGCTCCACCGAAGCTCCCAGGAGGGGAGGTTCGCATGCGGCTCTTGCCCACTTCGGCGCACGTTCCGCGTCCTCACAGGGAGCTCCACCGGAGCCCCCAGGAGCGGAATTTCGCATGTGCTTCCCAACCAATCCGGGCACATCCCTCAACCATGTCGTGGCCCCACAGGAAGTTCCACAGAAACCCCCAGGGGGGGGAGTCGCATGTGGTTCTTCCCCCAATTTCGGAGCACCTCTCACACGCTTTGTGGCCGCATATGGGGCTCCACCGAAGGCCACAGTGGCACAGCTCACATGCGTGCCCGGGCCCATCTCATTACAAATCCCACGCTTCGTGGCCCCATAGGGAGCCCCACCGAAGGCCACAGTGGCAGGGCTCGCACGCGACCCCATACCCATGTCAGCACCCCTCACACGTTTAGTGGCCCCACAGGTAGCTCTACTGAAGGCGGTACGAGTGCGGTACTCACACGTACATATGGTCGTGCATCTCGCCCGGATAATTGTTCTGCTGCTTTCCACCTTCCGCATCCTCCTCATTCGAAGCCGAGGCTCCTCACCCAAATCCTCGCAGCGCAAGTCCAGATGGAGGGAGAAGTGCGTGGCGGGGAGAGAACGGGCGGCAGGCGCGAGAAGTCGGGGAAGGCGGAGTAGTTGGTGGGATGGGGAGGGGGGGGAGGCGGTCGGACGGATAGGCCAGAGGGGGAGGAGCAGGCGGACGGGGCGGAACGGGAAGGCTGAAGGGGGCAGGGGCAGGGAAGGTGAAGTGATGACGAAGAGGGGGGAGGGGGGGGGGGCGGAGGCGAGGAAGGGGGCAGGAGGGAAGTGGGAGGAAGAGTTGGAGGTGGATGCAGTGGCCAGAGTGGGAGGATGGGAAGGAGGAGAGGTCCACGTGCCTAAGCTCCGATGCGGGATTCCGTGGCCGAGCGTCGGCGTGGACGCAACAGTCTCCAGTAGCCACCACTGGAGGAGGACGGTGGAGGGGAGGATGAAGGATGAGGGTGGAGGCATATGTGTAGTTAGAGGGGGAGGGGGGATGAGGGCGAGAGCAGTGCATGTGAGAGAGAGAGAGAGAGAAACAGAGAGGGATGGAGAAGGGGAGAGAGAGAGAGAGAGGGGGGATGGAGGTAAAGAGGCGTCATCGGCAAATGCATATGCCCGTGCCTGTCCTCAATGTCAGCTCAGAGCTGAGGTTCGCATTGTGTAGGGTCGCTCTCATTGGGGATCGCTTTGTGTGGACATCGGCCAATGTGAGTGCAAGCCTTTCAGGTGGGGTTCGGCTCGCAGAAGAGCTTCAAGTGGCTTGGTCTTGCTCAATGCGCTTCCGATTTGAAAGCCTCCGGCAGCCGCTTCTAGCCCTTTGGTTCCTCATGCGGTGCGAGTTAGTGCGTCATGCTCTGTTCATTGAGAGATCGCCTGCGCCTTTCTTGGTTCCAAGGGTTTGCAGATCGTCAGAGGGGATGTGCCCAAACAGTAGCTTTGCGGAGAGCGGTGGCCTGAGGAAGCTTATCGATGCCATTGCTTTGGGATGTGATGGCCGTCCATGGTGTCCGGCGCGGTCTGGATCGAGCCCTCCATGCAAGTCGCCGTGCGTTGGCGTGGCCTTACATTCGGGCTGACATTGCGAACCGGATTAACAACGCCTTGCCATCCGCAAGTGATCGCGTGCGCTTGTCTGCTTCGTATGAGTCGTGCATCTGTCTTCGGGAAAGGCCCGTTGAGGCTTGGTGGTCTCCCATGGGAACACTTGGATCCCCTATTGAATCTGCGCTCAGTCAATTGATGCCTCTTCAGCAAATGAGTAGCATTTTCAAACTAATTATGCAGCCTGGCAGACCAAGTGGGTCCAGCGGAGATCAGAAGACCACCCTACCGGTGGATCAGCGTCGCGAAGGATCCTGGGCTTCACGATTTGCTCTTGACTTTTGCCCACCATCCTGGAGCATGTGTCGAACGTGTGTGCTGGCAGTTGCGCGCCCCAGAAAGGATGATGTGCATGGCAAAGGACACAGCATCCTTGCCTTTTCTTCTCGCCTCGACCAAAGGACTTCGCTTGCCGCATCTTACAATTTGAACGCCCACGGGCTTTGCATCCTTATTTTGCCGTCTGATCGGCCCGACTTTTATTTGTCCTGACTACACATTGCCTCGTCCTTCGACCGCCCCAATCCGTTCACCCCCGCCTCGCTCTCGCAGGCTTCCCTCGGCCGCACTGCATGTTACCTGAAGGGCGCCGCCCTCTGCCGCCAGCCGCCAGCTCTCCCAGACTGCTTGCATGGCCACGCTTGGTTGGTAGGTTGAATTGTTTTTGTCGGTTGGCTGGCTGGCAACTCGGCCGATGGGGTTGGTGTTAATCTTGATTGTTGGCAAATTATTCGGGCAGTTTGCTGGCTGGCTGGTTGCGCACGTGTGTCATGTTTGAGACGAGATGGTTGCATCGGGAACGCGCTTCCATTCTAAGTTGCGAGGGTCTGCGGCTTCACGAGCGCGCGCGTCTAGCAAGTTTCTAGGATTCGTGGCCTTGGGTTCAGGGCCGAATGTGCGTGAAGCGACGGGGGGAGGTGGGGGGAAACGCGCCCTCCAAAAACATCCAAATTCAGAACAATTGATCGTTGCTCTGCTGGAGAGGGAGTGGCACTGTTGGGCAGCCTCCGCGGCTGGGTCTCCATGCCTCGGGAGCGACAGTCTATCGTGCGTTGAAGGGGGTGGTGGCCCCAGGACGCGCATGTCGCAACTCATGCGGTATTGTGGCCTCGGGGGCGCGAACGCGTAGGTATTTTCCTGGATTGTGGCTTGGGGCTCGCGAGACCGCTAGGACTTACGAGGGGTCATGGTCTCGGAGTCGCGGACGCGCAGTAATCTGCGAGGATGTGTGGCTTCGGGAGCGCGACCGCGCCGCACTTTACAAGCGGTTTTGAATTCTGGGGCGCCTCGGGAGAGTGCGGCCTCGGGAGCGCGAGTGCGCCGTAATTTGCGAGGGGCTGTGTCTTTGGGAACGCGAGCGCGCCATGATCTATGAAGGGGGTGTTGCTTCGGGGGCGCGAACATGATCGCGAGCGTGTCGTATTTTGAAAGAGGCTGTGGTTGCGGGAGTGCGAGCGCGCCGTAAGCTGCAGAGGGTTGCGATTCTGGGTGCGCGAACGTACAGCAATGCAGTAGGGATTGTAAAACAGTCAGCCCGAGTCCTTCGCTATTTTCAGTGACTGTGGCCTCGGTATCGCCAGCGCGCTGGAATTTGGAAGGGGCTGTGATTCCAGGAACTCGAGCGACTGGGATTTACGAGGAAGTGTGGCTTCGGGGACGTTGACCTCTCGTAGTTTCGTAGGCGGTGTGGTCTCGGGGGCGCGAGCGCGCAGTACCTTGCGAGTGGGGGCAGATTCGTGTCCGTTCACATGAGGTTGTGGCCTCGGGGTCGCGAGGCGGTTGCAAGTACCGGGGGATTGTGGCGTCGGGGGCGCGAGCCTGCCTTCCTTTACCGAGGACTGTGGCCCGGGGAGCGCGAGCTCCTCGCAGTGTGGTTGGGAGTGTGGCCTCGGGCCCGCCACCGCGCTGTGAGTTGCCTGGGCTTGTGGCTTCGTGAGCGCGAGTCTGCAGTAGTGTTACGCGTCCCAGGGCCATTGAATGGATCTTGGCGTGGTAATGGGATGTGTTTCTTGCTGGGGTCCTCGCCCGGGCTTCAACTATTACAACAGTGGAGCTATGAACCATACGATACATGCGTGCATGCATCACGGTCTCACAGCAGTGCGTGCATATGATGTTTTTATCCCTCAGACAGTGCACGCATTTAAAAGGTCTGACCTGTGTTCTAAGGAGCTGGGTCTGTCTGCCGTCTGGCGGCTGTGTTACCGCAATCGTTGCGCCGTCGACGACTCGTCGCTTCCCGTGGTCTGGTTCTGTCTAGCGGTCTGGCAGCTATGTTGCCGCCGTCGCCGCCCCGCCGCCGCCTCGTCGCGGCCCGTCGACTGGGCCTGTCTGGCGGTCTGGCGGCTCTGTTGCCGCCGTCGCCTCCCCGTCGCCGCCTCGTCGCGACCTAGATTGCATAACATAGATTGCACATCATATATTGTACCACACACATTGCACCACGTTGATTGCACCACGTAGGTTGCACGCCACATAGATTGCACCACTTGGAGTACACAACCTAGACTGCATAACATATATGGCTCAATATATACTGCACCACGTCGATTGCACCACACATATTGCACAACGTATGTTGCACCACCTATCTGGCACCACGTCGTTTGCACCACATATATTGCACTACATACGTTGCGTACCATTTTATTGCACCACGCATTGCATCTCGCCGATTGCACCATACGTGTTGCTCACCACATAGATGGTACCGCATAAGTTGCATCATACCGATTGTACAACATGTATTTCACATCATACATTGCACCACATGGATTTCGCCATATAGATCGCACCACACTGATTGCTCCGCACCTAATGCCCAATCTGTATTGCACCACATGAATTGCACCACCTAGAGCGCTCCACAGAGATTTTCACATCATGTATTGCCTGAAACGCATTGTTTGGGGTCCACGCCGGCTATCTGAGGTAAGGAAGTGTATGGGTATGGGCGGGTGCCGCCACGTTGCGGGCCTGTGACGCTTCGTGTGCGCCTCGTGGACGCACCGCGCGCGGGGGGGGGGGGGGTCGTTGGGTTTCCGGCGCGTTGCCGCCCGTGGCGCCTTTTCCCGCGCTCGGGCCGCAGGTGTTTTGGCGTCGCCACGGTGCCGCCCGCGCCGCCTCGTGGGCACCTCGCGGACGCAGCACGCTTGGGGGGGGTAGGCTGGGCTTCGCCGCGCTGCCGCGCGTGCTGCCGTCGTGGGCGCCTCGTGCACGCACCACTGGGGAATGTCTGGTCTTCGCCGCGCTGCCGCCCCGCGAGCGCGCTGCTGGGGCCCCGCTGCTCTGAGCTCAGACGACAGCGTTTTCACGGTACAGCTTTCGCTGCCTAAGTGGTGCACGCTGTAGCGTTCATAGTTTACACGGTATAGTGTTCATCACATGGTTGTTTGTAACGCTTAGTTCACACCGCGTAGCTGACTCAGCACATGTTAGATCACATAGCGTACAACACATAGCTGACATCCTATGGGCTTCACCTTCCGCTCACACCGCCTCGCTTACACTACATAGCTTGCACCACATACCTTGCACCGCATAGTTTTTAGCTCCGCCTCTGTTGGCCCCCACAGGGGGCCGGTGGATCTCATGGCCTGTTGTTGCCATGCCCGTGCGTCCGTTCCGGCCTCGTGTCTTGTTGTCGGGATTCCGTTTGGAGGACCAGCCTTTGCCGGCGACTTTCGTGGACGCTAGCGACTCGGCGGACGCCGTGACCTGCATAATGTTCCGATTGCTGGGTTGTCCTATGGCCTTTTCGGTGCACTTCGTTGAGTCCGTACCCCCTTTGCGCCGAGAATCTTCACCGCCTGTGTCGCTCCCAATCGTACTCTCCCTGGTCTCTGAACATCCAGCGTTGCCTCCTCCTTACTGTGCCCGCCCCTGCTTGTCTCTTTTCATCATCGTTTGCGGCTGCGTATTTCCCCTCGCTCTCGTTGAGGTTGTCTTTAGGAGTTCGCATAATGCGCGATAGTGCTGCTGGGCTGGACATACTGAGTGCTCTCAAGTGTGGGTTGTTATGTGATGATGTTGCCATTCATGAGGGCTGGTTGCTTTCTGTTGACATCTCTGGTCTTGTGGGGCACACGGTGGACATCTTCCGTAACCTGTGAATGCATTATTTCCGCGGTTGCGTTCTGGTGATCATCGGTGATTGTTCAAGGCCAGATGGCTTCCGCCACACATGCACTATAGGGGTTTGCGCTGGAGTCAGTCCGCGACGGTGGAGGCTGCCGCTGGCTGCTGTGCTGAGTGGTGTGGCGCTGGTCATGGATGGCGCTGACCTGCTTTCGATGATTATCGTGCCCCTCGTCGCTGTACATTGTTCGTCGTGTATGTAATGGCCTTCGGCTCATCCCGCCACGGTGCCTGGGTTGTGGGTGCGAAGCCTATTGGATGTTCGTTGGGATCTCGTGGGAGGCCTCTCGTGGGCCTCTGGGAGGCAGGTTGGAGGCCTCTTTGGGGCCGAATCGGGGCCTCGTTGGGCTTTCTTTTCGGCTCTTGGGGGCCTCGTGGGGCCTCTTGAGTATTTTGGGGGGCCTCTTGGGGCCTGGGCGCCTCTTGCGGCCTCCCGAGGGCCTCTTGGGGCGGAAGGCTCGGATTTTCGGTTCGTGTGCCCTGTTTTGGGCACCTTTTGGGGCTGTCTTGGGACCTCGTGGGCCGTCTTGGGCGCCTCTTGGGCTGTCTTGGGGCGCTCTTGGGCCGTCTTGGGGCCTTCTTGGAGGCCTCTGGGGCAGTTTATGGGTCGTGTTTGGGGCTTCTTGGGCCGTCTTAGAGCGTCGGAAAGGCGACAAGGCGAGAAAACCAACATCTTTCAACAACCGAAGAAAAATCAATGATGTTTGCCTTTTGGGGCCCTGTTGAGAGGCCTCTTGGAGGCCTCTTGGGACGTCTTGGGGGCATTTTGGGCCGTTGTCTTGCCCGCTTTGGCCCGTGGTGTTACGCGAGAAGCCTCGACAAACCCCCGACAAGCCGCTCCAAGCCCAAGAAGAGTTGGCTATTTGGGGTCTGGGCCCTTTAAGAACTCTGCAGGAGTGAGGACTGAGGCTTCGAGGATTAGGCAGAGGACCTGAGGGCACGCCGACTCCCTGCCTGGCGGCGCGGTGGTGGACATCCCATCTTCGTCGGTATAATCATGAATTTCTGGAGATCTGCACACCTTTTTTGCACTGGCGCTGGACTACCCATCCCCGGCGCGAAGCGCGCCAGGGGGCGGTGCCGGAGGCGCCGCCAGGGAGGCCCAGCGCCGATCCAACATATGCACGCGAGCTCCGAAAGTGCATATTGATCCAGCTGCCTCCGGCCATTCCGCCACCGTGCCATTGCAGCATTTCCGGTGGCAACTGTTTGAGAAGGCAAGGGGGCTTGCTTGGGGCCTCTTGGGGCAAAAGGCTCGACTGCTTTGTTCACGTTCCCGCTCTTGGGCCCTTTTTGGGGCCGTCTCGGGGCCATCTTGGGCAGTCTTGGGCGCCTCTTCGCCCGTTTTGGAGCCCTCTTGGGCCGTCTTGGAGCTCTCTTGGTGGCCTTTTGAGACTTGGGCCGTCTTGGAGTGCTGGAAGCTCGAAAAGGCGAGAAGCCAAAAAGCACAGAAACCTACCGGAAATCAATGTGCTTTGCCTCTCGGGGCCCTCGTGGGGGCCTCTGGGGTTGTGTTCACCCTCGTGTGCCCTTCTGCGGGCCGTCTCGGGGCCCTCCTTGGCCGTCTTGGGGCCCTCTTGAGTGCCTCTTGGGCTGCCTTGGGGCAGTCCTGCTGGCCTCTTGGGTCGGATCGTCCTGGGACGTCGGAAGCTCGAGTAGACGAGAACCCGAAGAACAACACACAAACACATCAAGGACCATCAATGATGGTGGCTTCTCGAGGCCCTTTTGGGACGGCTGTTTGGGGGCTCTCTTGTGACGCCTTGACGGACTCTTGGACCGTCTTGAGGCGAAAGTGGTGGCCAGTGGTGGAGTGATCATGGTTCGTCTTGGACGCATTTGGGCCTCGGGAGCGCGAATCTGCCGCTTTTGCAAGGGATTGTGGCCGCAGGAAGAGGGGTTGGAACAACAGGAACCCTACCAGGCTGCACTTGGCATTCTTGCATGCCCCAACGTGCCATGGGGGCACGGTGGCGGATCTTGTTTTCTGTGTTTCTTTGGTCGTTGTCCTTTCTACCCCACCTGCCGCGCGGTATTCCTGATGCCGAGGTGGGACGGCGAGTCCGTCTGCGGGCTCGACGTGGGGCGCGATCCGGGCCGCAGGACCCAGCGCACGCCTCGAGGGTGGCTGGAGAGGGCAGGGAACTGTGATGCCGTCTTCGCGGACGACCCGCGTCCACAGCGCCGCGTTTCGCGCCTCCCGAGGCGTCGTCGAGCCCTGACCCAGGAACGGCACGGCGAATAGCTGTTGCTGACCCCCAGGGTTTGACAGCTAATTGTGCACCGTACCACTCTGGAGCGCGGCCGTTCAAGGAAGTTCAAAGATGGTACGGTGCATGGGCGCCGTTGTCGGAACGTCGGCGGTGAGGCCGATGGCGATGCGGATGCTGACGATCGACGTAGAACGCAGGGCGGAGGCCATTTGCCAATACCATGGGGGTGTCGGTGGAGGCCAACTGCCAATAGCGTGACTGACAGGTGGATTTTTTCCGGAGGCGGTGCTCGCACGGAAGGGCTCTCACACACGCAGATGTAAGTTCACCATCGTGAAGGAAGGAAGTACCGTCGACGCTCACCTATTTTTCCGAAGTTCTGCGCGGATTCCTCAAATCGGCGCTGAGCCTTCTGGCGGCTCTTGTGGCGTTTCCCTTGGTGCGCTCCGCGTGCCAGGGAGGGGGTGCCAGTGCCGATCCGAGAATTCTGCGCTGATTTCTTTTTTCAATCGTGATGACTGCCCCTATGCAAGAATCGGGTAGTGGCTGGCGATCCTGCTTGCGTTGTGAAGAGAAGCCGTTGGCGACAATGAGGGATGTCGTTGATGCTGGGAGTTATGAGGATCGGGAAGCTGCGTATATCGTATGTTTTCATGACGTCAGGAACTCTGCGATCTGGATCTGCTCGTGGTCCCTCGCTCGCTCCATGCGAGCTCCACAGCTTCCATCGGAGAGCTGCCTCCCGTCCCCGAGAGGAGCGGTGATGTGTGGGGTGCCATGGCAGAGTGCGTGGCAGTCGTCTCGGTCCTCCGAGTCCTCCACCAGGCAGGAAGAGAGAGGCCCGAAGGCCTCTCACCCAGCCTCCTCCACCCTCCACCACCCTCCACCACCCTCTTCCGCCATCCCTCATCCATCCCTACGCCATCCTCCTCCACTCCCACCACCCTCCACTCGGGGGTGGACAGAACCCCCAACAGTGACACGTCGATTAGTGAATTGTCCGTTTTCGGTTCTCGAGAGGGCGTTGTGGCCGTTATTTTCCAGGCTTGCGGCCGCCAGGTTTGGGCCTCAGGTCGTTTTCACTAAACCACGTTTTCCCAAAGGGGGGTCTGTCCACCACCCTCCACCACCCTCCGCCGTCCCTCATCCATCCCTACGCCATCCACCCCCCGCCCTCCCTCCGCCACCCTCCCTCCGCCACCCTCCCTCCGCCGCCCTCCTCCGCCGCCCTTTTCTCCCGGCGAGCGGCCCCCCGATCTCTTGACGAGCGGGTGACCCCGGGAGGGACACGAGTGCCAGAGGCGTCGGGCGGAAAGTGCACTCCCCCGGCGGCCGGCCCGCCGCGACAGAGACAGCGGGACAGAGGTCCGCGGGCAAACGGTTCCAGTAAAATCAGGAGGGAAAAAAACACACAGACACAATTAATCGTCGATTCCCAGAAAATATGGGAAAATATGGGAAGTGGGGGGGAAGACAGAAACCCAGAAAATATAGGAAAATATTGGGAATCTTTTTATTTGTGTGTATTTATTTGTGTGTCCCAGGGCCCCTTCATAAAATAGCTCCTCCCTCACCCGCCCTCCGCCGCCGACGCCGCAGGGCGGCCCCGCCCCCCCCGCGGGAGAGGGCGCGCCCCTCGTGCGCGGAGGCGCCTCGCCTCTCTCGGGCGCGCCGTTCTCCCCGCAGGCGGCCCCGCGCCGGTGTGGCCGCCCGTCCGGCGCGCGAGCGCGCGCTCTTCTGCGGCCCGGGGCTCGGCGGGGGAGCTCGGCGCGCCTGCGGGCGTGATCTCGAGGGCATCGTTTAGCCCATAGCCTACCCATCCCCATCCCCATCCCCATCGCCTTCGCTACCCGTCCCCATCCCCGTCCCCTTCGAGCCCCCCACCAAATTACCCCCCCGGTTGGGGATACACCCCTCGAAGCCCGCTCTTCTGCGGTCGGGGCTCGGCGGGAGAGCTCGGCGCGCCTGCGGGTGTGATCTCTGAAGGCAGATGAGGCAAGTCAGGGCTGGACCTCAGCTCAGAGGAGAACAGGTACCCATACCGCGACCCTTCGCCCGTTTTCCCCCATTTGTCGCCCCCCTGGGAGGTTCTCGTCGCCACCGTTGGATGCGCCTCGAAATTCTGGTCAGAACGCACCCCGGGAGAGGTCCGGGGGGTGGCAGTATCGGTACCTTTTGATCTCCCATAAACGTTGGTCTGCTGGACTTCGGCTGTGTCTTGTTTATCGCTTCGGCACGGAGATACGGGAAAACACATAGAGCAAACCGAAGCACAAGGCGAAAACGAAACGAAAAACGAAGCAATAGGTCCAACCCTGGAGCAAGTCGAGGAAATAACCCTTGCATGATCTCGGTTTGTTTGAACTCCGCGCGGCGCTTCTGGCGCCGCGCCTGGCGCGCGCTCCGCGCGCCGGGGAGGGGGGTCCAGCGACGGTTCAAGCATTCCGCGCAGGCCTCTGAAAGTCTGCGCCCGTGCAGATCTTGTACCTCTAATTAGCAAGACGGCCTGGTAATGATGCGTTCCAGGATCTCCCGGATCTTTCAGAGTTCCTGATGTCCCGCACGTGTTGCAGGAACTTCGAGAGCCGCAGGAAATGCCCGGAGTCCTTCCCAGCCTGGAACACATACCTATCCCTAAGCTGGGCATCTCCTCATCACGATGCCAATCTTCGGGATTCCCTTATTTTTTGAGGGCGCATCCCTAAGATTGTCATCGCCTTTTGGCGTGTCAATCTTAGGGATAGGGATAAGTTCGAGGCTGGTAAGAGTCCTGGAACGCATCCCGAGCCAGCCGCTCCATCTTCGGCCGAAGCAAGCCCGCAGAAGGATTCTCCAGGGTCTCCTCCTCCTCCTCCTCCTCCTCCTCTCCCTCCTCTTCCTCCTCCTCTTCCTCCTCCTCCTCCTCTTCCTCCTCCTCCTCCTCCGCCTCCTCCTCTTCTTCAACCGTCACCATCCTTATTCCTCTTCTTCATCCTCCTCCTCCGTGCAGGAGGGAGAGCTGAGGCAAAGGTTGTTGGCCCTGGGGGGGCCCTCGTCGCCTCGGCTGGACGCAGCTCAGAGAGCTGGTGCGCTTGGACTCTGTGAGGGGAGCCAGGGTCCAGGGGCCCACCCTGAGCTGCCGTTGTCAGAGCTTGCTCCGACCCCACGCAGGAGGGGGAGAGGAGGCGGGGGAGCAATCGTAGCACCCAGTAGTAGCGATTGTTGTAGTGGTAGTTGCAGCAGTCAGGGGTAGAATGTGAAAGGTAGCAACTGGCAGCCAGTTGGTAGTAAGCAAGTCCTCCACCAGTCACCCGTCTCATTCTTATCCCCCCACCTTTCTCGCATGGGTCTCAATCTCAGTCCTCATCCTCCTTCCTCCCACTCTTCTTCCTTGCCATCATCACGTTTCCTCTTGATTCTCTTCTCCCAGCGACGGACGACGACATTCGTGGAGACGACGACGAGGACGGCGGCGACGACGACGGCGACCGACGACGACGACGGCGACCGACGACCGACGACCGACAACCGACGACCGATAACGGACGACAACGAACGACGACGACGACGACGACGACGACGACGACGACGACGACGACCCTGACAACAACAACGACGAACAACCGACAACGCCAACGCTGGCCAGCCGCACGATTGCGGAAGTGCGATCTGGATACGATTTCTGGGGGAACCCGGGAGGCCCAGAAGGGGTTAGAAATTTCGATCCACGAAGCTCGAACCTCGATCTCGGAGGTACCCAGTGGCCCCAGACCAGACGTCAGATGACGACGAATCCCGCACCAGACGTCAGATGACGACGAACAACGGTGACGGCAGACGACGACGACGCCTTCGACCGACCCAGACATCTGACGTCCTGATTTTTTCCATTCATCCTGTTGTGTTGGGTCCTCGTGTTGAAAGGACAGCGCACAGCGTCTCTCCTCTCCTTTCTCCGCCCCCTCTTCCCTCTTGTCCCTGCCTCTGTTTCCCCCACCCCGTACAGCGCTTCGTGGCCCCATAGGGAGCTCCACCGGCGGTGCCCGCATGTTGTTCACCCACCCAGTACAGCGTTTCGTGGCCCCATAGGGAGCTCCACCGAAGGCCTCAGTGGCGGTGCCCGCATGCGGTTCCCCCACACAGTACAGTGCTTCGTTGCCCCAAAAGGAGCTCCACCGAAGGCATCGGTGGCGGTGTCCGCATGCGGTTCCCCCACACAGTACAGCGCTTCGTGGTCCATAGGGAGCTCCACCGAAACCGACACCCACAACTGCGGTACTCACAATTGCATATGGTTGGGTCCTCCGCCAGACTAATTCAATACGGGGTTCCTGGATGTCCCGACCCTTTCGCCAGGTTGGGTTTTTTTTTATCCCGAGGTGTTTGTTCGCAGGCCGCGATCTCGGCTAAACAATTTGCCAAGACGTTGGCACGTCTGGGTACGATGCCGCTGCCCGCCGTCGTTGCCACCGACGGCTATCGAAAAATGAATACTGCATACCCGCAAAGTTTAGGAACTCCGCGCGGCTTCCTGAGAAGAAAATTCGGCCTCCGGATGGGGCTCGAGCGGATGGGGTCGGACTATCGCGCCCCATCGTTGACGCATCGGCGATTATGCTCGATGCGGAGCCCGCTTCCACGTCGATTCGACGTCGCCATTGCATTGCCCATGGCCCATGCAACGGCGATTCGGCGCGTTCATTCGACCCCATCTACTCGGACATCATGTTGGGGGCCTCTAACAAAGAGAAGCACATCTCATCTTTGCTGGTGAGCTCGAGATCGGCGCCATCGCGGGAGTAAAAACAGCACACGACGAAGTATGTACAACGAGGGGGCAGGACGATAATCGGGAGCAGGAACAGGACCGATGGATCGAGGCATCTGGAGGACGGCGAACTGCACACACGTGTTTTTGAGCGCTGCGCGTCTCTCTTGGATCGGCGCTGGACCCTCCTCCCTTGTGCGCGGAGCGTGGCATGGGCGTCGACGGAGGCGCCGCCAGGAGGGCCAGCGTTGATCCGAGAAATCCGCGCGGAGCTCCGAAATTTTATATGTTTCCGCCATGTTCGCTTCCTCTGTCGTCGCCGCCTGCCGTCGGCCTTCGTCCGTCCTCGTCGTCACCGCCACCTCTCGTCGTGGGAAGCGGGTGCTGGACCCCAGGACCAGGGTTTCGTCCCGAGCCGTTCGTTGACCGCCCTGGGGCCGCTCCAGGCCCCAGACGGCCCGAGAGCGGCGAAGGCAGGTGGGAGACCCGCTTCCCGGAGCCGCCGAGTGCGAGAACCTCTGGCGGTGAGCCCAGGAGGGAGGCGAGAGGGGGGGCGGGCCCTGTCAGGAGCCGGCGGGGCTTCTCGGAAGACCCGGCGAGCCTCCTCCGAAGCCACAGAACGCCTTTCCGAGGGCGCGAGGGCTGTGGAGAAGTCCCATCGCCTCTGTGGAGGCCCGCCCCCTCGCACTCTCCCCCCCCTTGCCACTTCTCCCCCCTCGGCGCGCCGCCGAGTCACGCCTTCGGGTCCCAGCTCGGGTCTCCGGCAGCCGCTCGGGACGAGCGGGGCACGCCCAGAGCGGTCTCGGCGCGGCGCAGTCCTGGGAGCGCGCCCGGAGGCCGGGCAGACGCCGAGCACCGACGGGAGCGCCAGAAGCGCGCGAACCGCGAGCCCGAGGCGCAAACTCCGCCCCTGCGCCCGCCGCCGAGAGCCGACGGCGACGGCGCCGCCCGTCGCCCTCGGGGCCCTCCGCCGCCCCCCGGGGCCGTCGGAGAACGGCTCGGGAGGCAGAGCTGGCCCCGGGGCCCAGGACCCGCTGCCGATGAAGGAGCACGGACCCGTTGGCATTCCTCCTCCTCCTCCTCCTCCTCCTCCTCCTCCTCCTCCTCCTCCTCCTCCTCCTCCTCCTCCTCCTCCCTCCCTCCTCCTCCTCCCTCCTCCTCTCCCCCTCCTCCTCCTCCTCCTCCTCCTCCCCCTCCTTCCTCCTCCTCCTCCTCCTCCTCCTCCTCCTCCTCCTCCCCCTCCTCCTCCCTTCTCCCCAGGGCGGCGGCGACGATGCGCACGGACGGTTGGCCGACGGCCAGCGACGGCGGCTGGCTGATGGCGACGACGCCTTCGGCCGCCTTCCCTCGGCAGGACCGCCGCGCAGCCCGGCGCCGTGCTCGCGCTGGGCGCCGGCTTCGCAGCGGCCTGGCGGCCCGTGCGCGCGGGCGACGCGCTGCCCGAGGGGGCGGTGCGCGTCGGCAAGGAGCCGCCCTTCCCGCGCGCCGGCGACGGACAACCGGATGACGGCCATCGTCTTGAGTCGGGCCTGTCCTTCCAGAGGGGGAAGATTCAACAATAGTCCTAACATAGTCTGGGAACGTTATATATATAAATCAAAAATGGATGATTTGTGTATAGTTGTGGGGTATTTGTTGGTATTTCCGTCCGTCCAAAATCCCCCTGTAGGGGGACAGGCCCGACCTGATCATCGTCGGAGGCGACGATAGCTGCGACTATAGCCCATGGGGGGAGCCATCCATATATATATATATATATATATCTATATATACACACATATGTACACATTCTATTTATTTATATATAAATATATATATATATACACCAGCCACGCGCAGAGGGAGGGAGGCTTCTAGTAGAAGGACGCTGCTTCGTGGCAGGTGCGGACCCTTTCTGTAGATGTAAGGCCGGCGCCTTCGAAGAAGCAACCTCCTTGTGCGCGACGCCAATAGCCTTAGGCCGGGCCTGTCCCCCTACAGGGGGATTTGGGACGAAAAATCAAAAATGCTCATCCAATTTTTTCATTCGGCAAAAATACGCAAAATATCGTCCCCAGACTATTTGTTAAAAACTATGTTTGAATTTTCCCTCTGTAGAGGGACAGGCCCGACTTACCAATAGCCCAGGGGGGAGCACTACCTGTATCCAGGGGCGCCGATGGTCCGTGTCTCTGGCGAGGCCCCCCGACGAGCACGCGTAATGCCCACGCCTGGGCTATAATCGCCGCCATCGTCGCCCCTGACATCGGGCATGGGCAGATCTGGGTTCAGTGTCAAGTGGGGCCTGTCCCTCTACAGGGGGAGCATTCAAAGATAGTAAAAAACAGTCTGGGCACGATTTTTTTTTTTTTTTTTTTTTTTTTTCATTTTTGGGACGTTTTTGTGTATTCTCAACTTTTCGCCCAAAATCCCCCTGTAGGGGGAAAGGCCCGACCTCAGTTTAGTGGGACTTGGTTTAGTGATGTATTCGGAAAGCAAAACACTGCGTGAACCTTAACTTTTGGAGCTCCGTGATGATTTCTCGGATGGGCGCCTGTGCCCCCCTGGCGGCGCCTCGGGCGCTGCCCCTGGTGCGCTCCGCGCGCCGCGGGAGTCCAGCGTGGATCCAGGAAGTCTGCGTGGATCTATCGTAAAGTTTTAGTGCTGCATGCCGAGGAGCACCTCCCCGCCTCATTCCGCTGACTGGGATTGCCGTGACCCGAAACACAGGCTACGGCAGGCCTGGCTCGTGTTTCTGGCGTATTTGCTTGGCTTCGGGGCACTATCACAGACCGCCTCGCTTCCCCTTACCAGAGGCCCGGGTTTTTCCCGAGACCAGAGATCTAGGTCTCAGACCGGGCCCGAGCAGATGGGGTCCGAGGATTGCGCCGCATCGCTGATGCATCGGCGATGTGGCCCGATCTGGAGTCCGATTTTCTCCACGCTGACGGCGCAGATGAGTCACCGGTGCATCGCCGGTGCGCACTGTCGATGCGCTGCGATTTTTTGACCCCATCTAGAAGGATTCTAGAGACGGGGGCGACGACTCGCGTCGTGCTGGGGATGGACGGCGGCCCTGGAACAGACGAAGGGAAGGGGCCGATGATTCTGCCCTGGGCAGCCCTGATCGCCACGGCTGGATTCGCTTTGAATTTTTGTTGGTCGGAGCGCATCTCGGGACACGGCACGCACGCCGCGCAGCGCAGCGCATCTTGGGATCCTGGCTCTGCTGTGCTCCTGCTCGCAACGCACACCGCCAGAGGCGGCGGAGAGCTCGAGAGATCCACCTGCCAAAAGCGGCATCGTTTTTTCTCTGGGAGATGGCGGCAGCAGGCGACGGCGAGGGGCGACGGCAGTCGGCGAGCGACGCCGGGCGGCCCACAGCCACGGCGAGCTACGACGACAGCGGGCCACGGCGGACGACAATCGACGGGCGACCGACGACCGACGACCACGATGACGGCACGCTCGGCTTAGGCCGGGCGCGTCCCCCTACAGGCGGATTTTGGGCGAATCATTGAAAATAGGCAAAACTATTCAAACATAAGCACACATGACATGACAAATACAGAAACGTCCCCTGACCATTTGTTGACAATGTCTTAACATGTCTCCTGTAGAGGGACAGGCCCGACTTAACGCTCGGCTCACCGTCGTCGTCGTAGCGTCGTCGCGTAAGAGGTTTCCAGGCGCTTCCAGGGGCCCGTCGCTGCGTCCGGAGGCGTCTCGCAGACGTAGCGGGATGCGCCGTAGGACGGGTCCAAGGGCCGATGCTGACGCGATCTCGGTCCGTCGTCAGTTGCCCGTCGTCTGTCGTCCTCGTTGTCGTCGCCGTGCGCCGCCGCCGTCGAGGGGGACCGTCGGCTCAGGATCGAGATTCGATGGCCGAGTGATCTCGTCGTGGTTGTACGTTCTTACGTGGCCTCGTCGGCCTCGACCAGTTCGCCGTCTGGCTGCACCTCTTCCGTTGAGCTCCGACCCCTGCCCTTAGGTCAGGCAGGTCCCTCTACAGAACGAATCTCCAGAAACAGTTCACAACAAATAGCCTGGGCACCATGCTTTGACTCTTTTCGAGCATGTTGGGAGTCTTTTTTGAGTATTTTTTTCACTGTTCGACCCAAACCCCCCTGTACGGGGACAGGCCCGGCCCGACCCTGCCCGCGACTTCGTCACGCTTTGGGCCCCCCGGCCGCGGACGGAGACCTGCGCGGCCGGAGCCTGCGGGTTGCAGCCGCAGCCCCGTGGCCAGGCCCCGCCGAGCGTCGGCGCGGCCCCGCCTGCTCCGAGCGGGGTCGGGCGCCGACTCTTCTTAGGGAGGCGCGCGTCCCCCCCCCGGGGCCGCTCTGCCCCGCCCCTGCCCTGCGGCGAGCGAGGCGGGGGCAGCGAGAAGGGGCGGGCCTCCTCGGGAGGTCTCGGAGGTCCCCCCGGCCCCGGGAGCAGCCTGCGAAGCCTGCCCCCGGGGGCCACGGGAGACTGCTCGGAGGGCCGGAGGGCTCCCGAGAAGTCCCGCCGCTCTCTGCGGAGGCCTTCTCCTCCTCCTCCTCCTCCTCCTCCTCCTCCTCCAGCCTCCTCTCCTCCTCCTCTCCTCCTCCTCCTCCTCCTCTCCTCCCCCTCCTCCTCCTCCTCCTCCGCCTCCCCCTCCTCCTCCCCGTGAGCCATTCTCCTCCCCCCCCCTCGCTCGCTCGCTCGGGGCCCTCGCTCGCGGGGCCCTCGCTTGCCGCCGACCAGACCGGCGGGCCCATCTTGTGGCTCGCCGCGCCCCTGCGCCGCTCGACGGGCGCGGTGCGCTCGCGGCAGGCCGCGGGCACAGAGCACGCGTGCACGCGTGTCCTGAGGCCACAGCTGGGGCCTCGGGGGGGCGTCCTCGTGGCCACCGCTGAACTCAGGAGGGGGGAAACCACACAGACACAATGAATCGTCGATTCCCTAGAAAATATGGGAAGATATGGGAAGGGGGGGGAAGACAACAGCTCGGAAACACATGTGTGGGAAAATATGGGGCATCCTGTTACTTGTGTCTATTTATTAGTGTGTCCCAGGGCCCCTTCATGAGTGCTCTTCGGGATTCCCGCCAGGATGCGACTCAGGAGGTTGCCTGGGGTTCGCCGTCGTCGGCCTCCTTCGTCACCGCCGTGGTTTGTCAAGGGCTGGAAGAGGAGGGGGAGCAGGAGAGGGCGGAGGGGCGAGGGGAACATGGGCCTGGGGGAGGGGCGTGGGGGGATAGGGAGGGGAGGGGATGGGACGGGGGAGGAGTAGGTGGAGGATTGGAGCTTTTGGAGGAGGAGGGCGAAGAGGAAGGAACAGGAGGAGAAGGAGCAGAAGGCGGGGAAGGAGGACAAGGCGGAGCTGTCGACAGATCAGCGGCGGCAGCTATCTGTGGCGCTCTCTGCGGAGCCTCAATTGGTTGAGCAACGCATGCGTGTCTCCTTGGCTCTGCTAGTTGTGCCACAGCGCATTTTGTTGACGCTGTGAGGCGGGGGCGGGATTCGAACCGGGCCCCCCGGGCCCCCCCCACTTGCGGGTTCGCCGGACGCAAGAGAAGACGGTGGGCGCTGGCGCCGGCGCTGGCGGCGACGACGACGACGACGACGGCAGTGACGGCGGCGACGGCGACGACGACGAATCGCAAGATATTCGACGATGACGACGACAGTAGTAATGATGATGATGGAAATGGTGAAATTGATGATAATGACGACGGTGGGGATAATGATGATGGGGATGATGGTGTTGAGGATAGTGATTATGGCGATGGTGATAATGATGAGGATGCTGGTGACGAAGGGGATGAGAATGAGGATGATGATGAGGACGACGACGATGATGATGATGATTGTGGTGACGATGCCTATGCATATGATGTCGTCGCTTCCCAGAATGAGGATGCAGATGCGGATGATGATGATGCTGGTGATAGTGATGTGGACAATGCTGGTTCGGACGGTGGTCGATGGGGCTTGTGGAGGTGGTGGTGGTGAGGATGATGAGGAGGGTGGCGAAGAGGTTGAGGATGATTGTGGTGAATCTGATGAGACTGGCGATGACGATGACGACGGAGATATAATGACGATGACGATGACGAGGTTTATGATGCTTATGACTCTGGTCATGTTGATGATTGTGCTGGTGCTGTTGATGATGTTGACGAGGCATGGGGTGATGCTGGTGATGATGATCGTGCTGTTAGCAGTGATGATGATGATGATGATGATGATGATGATGATGATGATGATGATGATGATGATGATGATGATGTTTTCGATTATGGTGATGGTGATGACGCTGTCGATGGTGATACTGTGGATGCTATTGAGGATGGGGACGAGGAGGATGATGCTGATGCTCCCGATGATGGCGAGAATGCTCATCATGATGATGCTGCTGATGATGGTGGTCCGACCTGGCCCGCGCGCTGGGGCCCGCGCGCCCCGCCCGGCCCGCCCAAGCAGGCGCTCGCGTGCCGACCCGCCTGTGCATCAGACCCGAGTTGCCCGCACGCCCGACTGCGGGACGGGAAAATGACCACAGCCACTGCTTCCTGTTTTCGGGCCGGGCGAAAGGGGGGGATTGGGAAAGGGGGGGTTACGAAATTTGCTGCATGCAGCTGGTTTCGGCCTCACCGAGGGGCCCATTCCTCGATACATGGGCGCCTCCGGCGCCGGGAGGCGCCGGGAAAATCAGCTACGTGAGCTGATTCTCAAACCCCCCCTTTGCTATCCCCCCCTTTCGCCCGACCCGATGTTTGCGCCGCCTTCCAGCCGGCCGAAAAAGAAGCAGTGGTTGTGGTCATTTCCCGGGTGCCAAGCTTTTACCGAAAGTGACCACAGCCACTGCTCTGTTTCTGCTGGCCGGAAGGCGGCAACAAAAGAACAGCAGTGGCTGTGGTCGTTTTCCCGCCCCTACCGACCCGACGGTTGCGATCGTGACTGCGAGGAGTGACGACGAGGGCAGGCTGAAGTCGGGCCCGTCCCTCTGCAGGAGGAATGTGCAGAAGCGGTCAAAAAATAGTCCGGGGACAATGTTTCTACTGTTTTTGGACATGTGTGGCATATGTTTTGAGTTTTTTATTTTTCGCCCAGAATCCGCCTGTTGGGGGACATGCCCGACTTAAGGGTAGGGATTGTGTTGATGTCGATGACGATGGTAATGGTGGTAATGACGATGATGGCGATGTTGTTGATGATGTCCGTGATTTTGATGCTGATGTTGCCGTCGATGATGATTTGGCTGTTCAGGATGAAGACGAGGATGATGACGATTATGATGGAGTTCGTGCTGGGAATGAGGATGATAGACAGCGGTTGACGATGACGACTGATGATGCGGTTGTGAATAAGGATGACGGTGTTGATGCTGAATATGATGTTGATGATAATAATGGTGCGATCAGGATAGACAGGACGATGATGTTGATGGTGATGATGTCGATAATGTTGCGGAGGATGAGGACTACGATGACGATGGGAGCGACGATGTCGGGGATGCTGTCGATGAGGATGCGAATGCCGATGCTGATTGCGATGCTAAGGAAGATGATGATTATCATGTTGATTGGCGATGACGCTGATGAGGATGTGATGGGGAGGAGGAGGAGGAGGAGGAGGAGGAGGAGGAGTAGGGTGAGGACGATGAAGAGGATGATGAGGATAAGGATGAGGATGACAATGAGGATGTGGATGAGGATGATGATGATGACGCTACTGAATATAATGATGACGATGATGATGATGATGGTGGTGATGATGATGATGATGATGATGATGATGATGAGGTTGATGATGATGATGATGATGATGATGATCAGGAGGGTGAGGGTGAGGATGCGGATGAGGGTTAGGATGGTCCTGATGATGATGGTGATGATGATGAGGATGATAACGATAATGATGACGATGATGATGATGATGATGATGATGATGATGATGATGATGATGATGATGATGATGATGATGAGCATGTCATGGTGGAGGAGGAGGAGAAGGGTGATGTTTTTTCGGCGGCTGATTGGGGGGATCACCCCCCCGCTTGTGCCGGCAGAGCCGCGGCTGCCGCTGACGTTGTCGCCGTCGTCGACATCGTCGTCCTGGGCGTTCTTTGCCGCTGGCGAGTAGGCGTCCTCTGCCGGCGGGGAGACTCGGGCCAGACGAAAGTCAGGAGGGAAACAAACACACAGACACAATTAATCGTCGATTCCCGAGAAGATATGGGAAAATGTGGGAAGTGGGGGGGAAGACGAAGGCCGAGAAAATACATGGGACAATGGGGATTCCTGGGATTAGTGTGTATTAATTTGCGTGTCCCTGTGCCCCATCATAAAGGGTAGGATAGAGAAAATCAGCCACGCTCAGAGGGGGGTAGGTGGAGTGGGGAGGGCTTCTTAGAAGCACCCTCGCTTCTTAGCAGGCGCGGGCCTGATCTCTAGATGTAGGGCCGGCGCCTTCTAAGAAGCAGCCCCCTTCTAAGAAGCCCTCGTACCTCCCCTTTTACCCCCCCTTGCGCGCGCCGCCATGAATGGGGGGTGTCGAAATCTGGTGCCTGCAGCTGGCTTCGGCCCGCCACCAGGCCCATTCCTCGACACGTGGGCGCCTCCTGGCGCTTGGAGGCGCCGAGGGAGCCAGCTGCGTGAGCTGATGTCATACACCACCCGCCCCGAGAGAAGTGGGGGGGTTCAAAACCTCCCGAGGGGGGGGGGGGAGGGGGGAGGGGGGAGTGGTCGAACCCCCCCGCCCCTTGAGGCAGATGAGAGGGCCTCGGGGGAAGAACATGGGGGAAGGAGTCCACCCGGTTTTCCTGGCGCGCCGAATGAGGGGATGGGGAAGACCCCCCGTTTCCGACATGTCGCGGGATGTTTCCCAAGCAAGCGTCCCGAAACGCATTCTCTCATAGATGTGTGACTCCAGGCTTACTCGCCTAAATATGCACGCCAGGCGCATCCTCTTCAAACTTGCCAGGCACGTAGAAAGCCCAAACTTGTATTGTGACCCGTATGCATGGAGAGACGCAAGTGGATATGCTGCGCCGGTGCAGCAGTTGTACCCTATGAGGGGAAGGCGACGCGACACCAACACCAGGGGGCCACCTCCGGCGAGGAGGTCCGCCTTTCCGGGCTGGGGATAGGTTATGTTGCTCCCATCGTACTTAAGGACCACGTCCCAGAAATAATTTCGAGCACCCGGAAAAGTGTCAAAAGAGTGTCGAAGCAGTGTCGAAACAGTGTCGGGCAAGGGTCTCTCAGGGCACGACACGTGAAAACCCTTGAACTGCGGTATTTGTTTTGTGTTCGAAGTTCTTTCTGGTGATCAAGGCTAAAGTAGGTTGGAGCATCATGCGGATAGGGGACGTCTCTAGCGGGGGGGGACCACACCACCAGGGGGACCTTGCCTGGCTCCTCCCGCTGGTGGTCACTGGTGGTGCTGGCGTCCGTTTTCCATGTTCCTAGCTGCTGGTTCCGCAGGGGGGGCCCGCTGCCTCCGCAAGGGGTCGTGCAGATTAGCATCTGCTCTTCCCGTGCCTCCTTGCTCTGCTCTCGCCGCCTCTTCTTCGTTGTGTCGGCCTGTCTGCATGTGCGCTTGCCGGTGTGTCTCTCGTCCACTGTCTGTCGGTCCCTCATTCCCGAACTCGTGTCGACAGTCTGTTCCATAGATCCTTTCTCATGGACATCTCTCTCTCTCTCTCTCTTACCTGTCTGCACCCACTCAGGATGCTTCCGCTGGGGGCTTGTGTGTTGCACGAGCTGGCCAGCGAGGGGAGATGTGCACCCTTTCCCCTTCCACCAACGGCGGGAAGGTGATGGTGCAGGCGCGACCCAGAGCGATGGCCCCGCTTCACTTCACCATCCGTCCCTCCAACTGCCTTCTCCCATGCTTCCCCCCCCCCCCCGGCCTTCCACTCACCTTCCCCCGCTCGGCGCGCCCACCCTTTTGCTCCCCTCCCCCCCTCTCTCGTTCCTCTCCTCCCACCTCAACGGTCCTCTGTCACCTCCCCGTCCCGTTCTCCGCATCCCCAGTTTCCCATCCCCCTCCGTCGCCTTGCCTCTCTCCCTCCGCGGAGTCGATCCTCCTCCTCCTCCTCCTCCTCCTCCTCCCTCCTCCTCCTCCTCCTCCTCCTCCTCCTCCTCCTCTCCTCCTCCCTCCTCCTCCTCCTCCTCCTCCTCCTCCTCCTCCTCCTCCCCCTCCTCCTCCTCCTCCTCCTCCTCCTCCTCCTCCTCCTCCTCCTCCGCCCCCTGCCGGCCTGCCTCCTCTCCCTCCCTCGCTGCCCGCCGGGAGGAGTAGCAGCGGCAGCGGCAGGAGGTGTGGGCAGGTCGGTCGTCAGGCAGGTTCCATAACCCCTGCGCCCGCCTTGCATCTGCTCGCGACCGGTTCGCCCCCGCGACCAGGGCGTGACTCGAAGCATGCAGTAGTGTGGCATGCTCCTCCTCCTCCTCCTCCTCCTCCTCCTCCTCCTCTTCCTCTTCCTCTTCCTCCTCCTCCTCCTCTTCCTTCTCCTCATCGTCCTCCTCCTCCTCCTCAGCCGCCCCTCATGCACAGGCGCGCGGCGTTCTTCCGATATTGGAGCTTATTCACCCGCACTTTTCATGCCACACGTTGCATCCTCCGATGGTTGTCGCTGTTGGCTGCTCTGGTGTATCTGGGGCATGTTTTCTCTGCAGGTGGGAGTCTGCAACCAGCTGCAGGCGTGCACCCTGGAGCGCGTGTCCGACATCGCCACTCGCACATCGCACTTTGATGCCTTGGCTCTGGCGGGCACTCGACAGCGTGCTGCGACGGAGACTTTGATCCATCGCCAGCAGATTGCCTTACATCAGTGGGGCCATCTTGTGTGCGTCAGGGCTCGAGCTAAACGGTGTTTTGGCAATTGCGTGGACCGTTTTCGTTTTGACTTCGTTTTGCAGCAAATGTGGAACGAAGACAGAACTAGGGATGACGAAAGCAAAACGAAAACGGAAGACACCGTTGAGCCCTGCGTGGAGGCCGGTTGCGTGCTCTCACCCTTTGCACGAGTCACTGCGGGCGAGCCGTGCCGTGGGGCCGCAGGGTGAAGCCTGATCACCTGCCCACGTCCGTCGCGCAGCTGCTGCCCCGCACTCTTCACACGGCCGCGGGCTGGTGACGAGGGCCAAAGGAGGAGAAAGAGGAGGAGGAGGAGAAAGAGGAGGAGGAGGAGGAGGAGAAGGAGGAGGAGGAAGAGGAGGAGGAGGAGGAGGAGGAGGAGAGGGAGGAGGAGAGGGAGGAGGAGGACGAGGAGGAGGAGGAGGAGGAGGAGTTCTGGATGTCACCAAGTTGGTGCTGTGCTTCCCTCCGCGTCCTCGCCTGCTCGCAGAGCGCGCCTGCCACGAGGCTTCCTGCGACGCGCCGGTGGGGTGGGCGGCCCAACGAGCTCGCGCAGCTTCCGGCTCGCACCGCGCCCGTTGCGTGCCTGGGCCTGAGCGACGGTTTGGGCATGCGGAGGGTCCCGGATGCGGGCTGGCTCTGCCACGGGCGTGGTGTGGCTCCCGAGGCGGGCGCCGCGCGTGCGCACCGCCCTGGCCCTCAGGAGCTGGAGGCCCTGGCGGCGCGTGGCGTGCAGGCCGCGAAGTGCCTGGAGGGCTGCGGTCCCGCTCCTTGCCCGGCGCAGGGAGGGCGCTCCACGATCGGCTTCCTGTGCGTGCCGAGGGCGCTGTCGGAGGGATGACCTCGGCTCGGCCGTTGCGGCGGCTCGGTCGCGAGCTTCAGGTGGTGCCGCGCCGGCAGATTGTCGACCACATGGCGGTGCACGCGCCCGCGTCCCACATGCTCGCCCCACTGGGGATTCCGGCGCAGCAGCGGCAACGCGTGGGATGGGATCGCGACTCGCTATTGCTTTGTCTCCGCTCGGGTGCTCGTCGGGATGAGTTTTTTCGAATCTCCTTCTATGCCGTCTTGAGAGTGCTGGGCCTTCCTTGGAGGACGTCTTGAGCCTGCCTACTGCAGATCGCTTCTTTGATTCGTGCAATGACCGCTCGTCGCCTCCTCCTCCTCCTCCTCCTCCTCCTCCTCCTCCTCCGCCCCCTGCCGGCCTGCCTCCTCTCCCTCCCTCGCGTGATGGCGGCATTGCGTGTGAACGTTTGGTGCTGTTTGAGGAGCGCCGTCGGCTTCGTCTCGCACTGGGTTGGCACGGGCGAGGAGGGGCAGGAGCGGACTCGGCAGCGTCTTCAGGAAACATCTAAAGCACATCGTCGCCATCGTCGCGGAGCCTCTCGTTGGTGGCAGGAGGCCTTGTCTGAGGAGATTCGTGAATTGTGGTTATGTCGGGCCTGTCCCTCTACAGGGGGAATATTCCAAAACAGACAAAAAAATAGTCAGGGGACGATGTTAAAAACCATGTTTGACCATTTGGGAGTATTTATTTTGTATTTTTTATTTTTCGTCCAAAATCCCCCTGTAGGGGGACATGCCCGACCTAATCGTAGGCGGCAGGAGGCCTTGTTCGAGGAGGCTCGTGAATGACGGGCTGGCCGTCGAGCGGCGGAGGCGGCGAGACTCCCCCTCGGCGAGCTGCGGGCTCTCGAGCAGGAGGGCCGAGGCGGCGCGACCGTCAGGCTGTCCGGGGCACCGCGGGGGCCCTGCGGCCCCGGCGGCCGCGGTTGGTCGAGAGGGGCCCATTCAGGGCCGCCACAATAGCGACTCCTTCCCGCCAGCGGAACTTCAAGAACCCGTGGTCCCGAGGCGTAGCCGACCTGTAAGCCCCTCCTGGGCCATCGACGCAGACATCCAAGACTTCCCGACAGGAGCGAGTAAGTGGATCCACGGCGTGCGCCCACCAGCTCGAGGCAGAGGTACCCCCCCGAGAACGATGGTCACCTCAAGGGCGCCAACAAACAAGCCGTCAACAAATCCAGCCCCCGCACCAAACACTCACGGAAAATGGAAAAGTCCCGCAGTTCCGTCGGGAGCCCGAGACCCTGAAGGCGTCGACACGCGCGTCGCGTGGGATGCAAAGCAAGCCACCAGACCTCCGAAGGAGGGGCCCACTCGGGGCCGCCACGCCGTTTACCAGCCCGGAGGAGGTGATGCCGCACCGCACGCAGGCCCCGGGTAGCGCCACGAAGGTGCTCCTCAGAAACTTCGCGGCGAGGTACGCCGTCAAGATCAAAGGCACGCCAATCCTCCCAGTCCATCAGGCTGTCCGGGGTGCCGTGGGGGACCCTGCGGCCCTGGTGGCTGCGGTTGGTCAGGAGGGGAAGAAACACACAGACGCAATTCATCGTCGATTGGCACCTGTGCCGCTGGGTGCCCTCGTGGCGTCCCAGGGAAACAGGCGGGTTGGCAGCCCGATCGTCACTACGGCTCGACGGGGCTGTGGGAGAGACTCTTGCCCTGTGGTTGGCCAGCCACAGTAGGTGCGGGCCCGCCGTACCACCCCTGAGAGGCCCGATGGGGTTACTCGAAGGGGTCCTCCGACGTGGGGGGCGCGGGAACTTTTGTCCTTGGGCAGCGGGGCCTCCGCTGCTTGAGGCCGGCGGCCAAGTGGGGGTGGTGCCGGTGGCCGTGTCTCGGGGTGGCATCTCGAGGCACCTCGCAACGGCGGCGCGGATAACGCCTGGGGCGGGTCCGTGCCGCCGTTCGTGTTGCGAGGTCCGACTGCATGTGAATTCACGCAGGCACCTTGGGCACCTCCCTTCGGGTTGTGTCGTCCAGGTGTTCTGTCCGG
The DNA here is from genome assembly GCA_963575745.1 of Prorocentrum cordatum. NCBI lineage: Eukaryota > Dinophyceae > Prorocentrales > Prorocentraceae > Prorocentrum > Prorocentrum cordatum. The sequence goes on from CAUYUJ010007713.1 coordinate 237,679, forward strand.
GCAAAAAAAAGATCATCGTCGATTCCCAGGAAAGTATGGGAAAGTATGGGAAGTGGGGGGGGGAGAAGAAAACCCAGAACATCTGGGAATCTATCGTCAAGCGATCGCAAAAATGGATCAAGGGGGCGTGGATTAGCGACGGGTCCCGTTTCCATGGGAAATCGTGGATTTCCGCTGCCGAACGGGGCGGCATTGGCCGCATTTTGGGGAGGGCGCCTCCCTCGATCCATGGATTTGGCGACCGCGCGCCAAATCCATGGATCGCTAATCCATTTTTGCGCGCCCCCGAGGTTGGTCAAGAGTTGAAGAAACACACAACCACAATGAGCCGTCGAGTCCCCAGAACGTATGGGAAAATATAGGAAGTGGCGGGGGATACAAAAACCCAGGAAGTATGGGAAGATACAAGGGGAATCCTGTTACCTGTGTCTATTTATTTGTATGTCCCAGGGCCCCTTGAGGTATAGGGGGCGTTGTCGATCGGGGGCTGGGATCGTTGGCGTGCCTTTTTTATCTTGAAAGCGTACCTTCGGCGTCACCCCAACATACTTATACTATACGTGCGTCGCCCCCTCAGGGGCGACGCGCGCACCGAGAAACCTTATAGTATACGCGTCGTGGCGGGCGTTTTCTGGCCACACCGTTCGGGAAACGATATACTACAAGATGGGTATACTATATGTTCGGGTCGGACGCGCTTCTCCAAGGAGGACACATAGTATTAGTATATCTCTGTGCGTCCCATACCTCGCCGCGTAGTTTCTGAGGAGCACCTTCGTGGCGCTACCCGGGACCTGCGTGCGGTGCGGCATCACCTCTTCCGGGCTGGCAAACGGCGTGGCGGCCCTGAGTGGGCCCCTCCTTTGGAGGTCTGGTGGCTTGCTTTGCATCCCACGCGACGCGTGTGTCGACGCCTTCAAGGTCTCCGGCTCCCGACGGAACTGCGGGACTTTTCCATTTTCAGTGAATGTCTGGTGAAAGGGGCTGGATTTGTTGACGGCTTGCTTGTTGGCGCCCCTGAGGTGGCCATCGTTCTCGGGGGGTACTTCTGCCTCGAGCTGGTGGGCGCACGCCGTGGATCCACTTACTCGCTCCTGTCGGGAAGTCTTGGATGTTTGCGTTGATGGCCTAGGAGGGGCCTATAGGTCGGCTACGCCTCTGGACCACGGGTTCTTGAAGTTCCGCTGGCGGGAAGGAGTCGCTATTGTACAGAATTCGGTCAGCTACTTACTGGGGTCGAAGGGGGTCTTGCACGTGACGACTGCGCACGACCTGAGCAACGCCGTCGCTTTGAATGGCCGTGCGGCCATGCTTTCTACATCGCGTTCGCCGTTCCGATTGCGAGACCCGTGCAATGGGCGTCAGCGCGTTGCGCGTTCCATTGTGACATCGAGTGGTCATGATGGGGATACCAGCTTGCTGCCGCAACGCGGGGGTCTAATTGGTGACGGCTTCGCTGTCAATACGTTGGCGCGCATTTTCGTTGATCCTGTGCAGCACTGGTCGTCGATGCAGGCCGCTTGGGATGCCAGTGCTACTCGTTTAACTGCCCGCTGCCCAGTGGCACATGACGACGTAGATGCATCTCTGACGAAGTACGCAGACGATTTGACGAAGAAACTTCTGGGGTAACCTTTGATGGCGGGGAGCATAGCATATTCTTTTCCAATTGAGTTGTCCGAGAAGTGACAGGTTTCGAATGACGATGTTGATGCGGCCTTGGGGGCGGCGGGTTGTCGGCAGAATCTTAGCCAGCAGGACGCACTCTTCCACTTCTGCGGTGCTGGCGCAGCGACGGCGCTGCTGGCTCTCAAGCATGGTGCGCGCTTTCCTCCTGGCAGGCCTGCGTACAAGATCAAACAATTGGGAGCCATGCGCATGCCTGATGCGACTCGATATGGGGCCGAGCTGGGCTCACGAATCTCCCTTATCCGAGGGGCCTGGTACTCCATGGGGGCCTTATGTACCTTGCGAGGGATCCCACATCGACTTCGACGCTGCATGTTCATTCCCGGAACATGCAATATGGCGTCGTATGGGTTAGAATCTTTTGTCTCCACCTATAACCAGTTCTGTCAATTTACTCACGCGGTGGCGGGTTATGTTCGGGTGCGATGCGAGGGACAGCCTGTTCTTGGGAAGGGACCCATACGAAAACCCTGACGTCCGCCGAAGTCTTGTCCTGGTGGAGATTGGTCTCGCTGGAGGTGCAGACCAGAGTACGTGGCTTGAGCTAGTGGCAGTCTCCTGTGCAACACCCCGTTGTTCATCAACAGGTTGTTACTGCGTTGTTTGGCAATGGTTCTGAAGACTTCCCCTTGGTGGTCTCGAACCGGTGTCTCGCTGAGGCCTCCCTGACCCCGTGGGCCCGCCATTGCTGCGACGATATCAGAACTCCGGGAGCGTTGGACGAGGGAGCTACTTGTTTTGAGGCTCTGGACGAGCGTTTCTTTTTACTCTTCACGGCTGCTGAGTTGCGCGAGAGTTTCGTGACGTTGGATGTTCGCCAGTTTCGAATGGTAGCGCTGTGTGTGGCGATGCCTTCTCCTGGCTTCCCGTTGTTTCTTATTTTGTCGTCGCTGGCAGCCTGAATGAGGGAAGTATTCGGTGCATGGCGGAAGGGGATGACGCAGAGCCTCGGCGTCAAGTGTTGAGGGATCGCCGTGCAGCCCACACTCATTTCACTGCGCATCATGGCTACCAAAACCTGGCGCGCGTCGCGCGCGTCTCGAACCAGTGCGCTGTATGTGCGAGTGTTTTCGCGCATGCATGGTCGTGCCGCCGGCTATTGCACCGTGGATTCGGCTCGTAACTTGCGCGCTGCGCGTGTGCCCTGTCCGTTGCAGCGCCCACTGTGCGATTGCGCAGCCACGGCGTTCACCAGTTGCTGGTGAATTCTCGCTCCCTCTTCGATCCCTGCCCCGTCGCGCATCATGGACCACGCTTTGGCGTGGGTGCGGAAGCGCCGGGCCGACGCCGAGGACCCCGGCAGCCTGGCCGGCGGGGTCAAGAAGGCCAGGGCGGAGGCGCTGATCGAGGAGGCCTCGAAGCAGTCGGGGGCCACGGGTGGCGCCGCGCTCTCAGAGGCTGTTGCTCACCCGCCTGTCGCTGTCGAGCGCGGCCGAGATGCGCGACGTCTACGGGGTCGCGTTCTTGACGTGGCTCGTCGGCGCCAGCAATCCCGCGATGAAAGCCGCCCGCGACGCGGGCCGCGCGCGCCACGACTGGGCGCAGCCGAAAAAAGACCCAAAGGGGGGGGATTCCAGCGCGGACCTTGGCCCGCCGTTCGTCCACATGCGCGGGTGGCGCTCGTGCACGGCGTGGGGGAGGACCCGAAGTGCCCCGCAACGCGCCCCTGAGATCTTCGAACATAGGGTTATAAAAAGTGACAAAAACATGACAACTCGGAGGTCCGCGCGGATATCTCGGATCCGCGCTGGACCCCATTGGCGGCGCCTCGGGCGCAGCCCCTGGCGCGCTCCGCGCGCCAGGGAGGGGGGTCCAGCGCCGATCCGAGAAATCCGCGCGGACCTCCGAGTTTTTAGGTTTACGTAACTTTTTGTTCCCCTGAAACAGCACTGGCAGGAGAAGGCTCGCCAGGGGCTGCGCCCGAGGCGCCGCCAAGGGGGTCCAGCGCGGATCCGAGAAATCCGCGCGGACCTCCGAGTTTCTAGGTTTACGTAACTTTTTTGTTCCCCTGAAACAGCACTGGCAGGAGAATATGTGCGGGACGGAACTCCAGCACGTGGCGGAGGAGATCGGGGCGTGCCGTGTGCGCCCGACGCTTAAGGGCGAAGGCAAGCCCGACATGGTGCGGGTCACGCTCTGTGCCGATCACGCCCACGGTGGCCTCGAGTGAGCCGTGTTCCAGCACGGGCAGGCCAGGGGGGCGGTCCGCAAGATCGGCCCGGCGCCTCGCGGTGCCCTGTAGCGCGACGCCGCGAAGTTCCTGGCAAAGCTCGAGGAGAAGTGAATCCCATCCCGTTCCGTTCCCTCCTCCTGCTCCTCCTCCTCCTCTTCGTCCTCCTCCTCCTCCTCCTCCTCCCTTCTCCTCATCCTCCTGCGTTCCGCGGCGGCGCCCGTTTCCTGGAGTTGCAGGCGCGTGGTTTCTTAGATGCCCATGGGAGGGGGCAGGTGCAGGCCGAGGGACCGCAGAGTGTGACCCTGGAAGTTTTGGATGACCTTGCCCGGTATGAAACCCGTGGGATCCCCCAGGATCGGGGCCGAGGTTTTGCGCAGCAGCCTCGTGCCAAGCCAGCTGCCTGGGTGCAAGGTGGAGGTATGGGTCCGCCAAGGACGTCGAGTGTGTAGTTCTTCTGTGGGAGAGCGTGCCTCCGGAAGGGCGGTCGGGGCAGCGCCGTGGGGCACCCTAGGCGGTGCACCCCGCCTGCGGGGCTTTTCCTGGCTTGCGCGCATCCCGCCAACAGGGCGACTTGACCGACAGCGCGTCTTTCGGGCGAAGAGAACTATGCACATGCACCGATCCTTGCAAGGCCCATCCTTGACCCAGGATCGGTGCATATGCCTTCCTGGCCAAGGTAGGAGGGCGTATGCACCGATCCTGGGCTCAGGATGGGCCTGGCCAGAATCGGTGTATGTGCATAGTTCTCTTTCCTCTATGGAGGTCACGCAGATCCTGTTTTTTTGAGAGCTTTGGTGCCCGGCGCGGGTCTGCTTTCGCGAGGGGCTTCGGGCTGCAGCGGACCGGGGTCCCACTTGGAAAAAGCACCGCTGCGCGGGTGGAGGGCGGGCGGTTTTCAAAGTGTGGTCTTCGCGCCTCAGCGCAGCGCGCAGCGGCCGTGCAGAAGCGGCAGCAGATGCCGCACGGATGGAGGGCGGGTCGTTTTCAGAATGTGGTTTGCGCTGGCACACCGCGAGCGGTTATCTCAAATGGTCTCACGCCTTTCACGGATTGAGGGCGGGTGGTGTTCATCATGCGGTTGTCGCTCAAGCGCCGCGCACATTCGTCACACAGCACTGACAACATGTCCTAAACATGTGCCATCGCTTCAGTGATTGAGGGTGGGCCGTTTTCAACATGTGGTTTTCGCTTCAGCCCCGCGCCGATTTGCATCAAACATTTGCAAGAGTCCCACGTATCCTGAGGCTGCGTTTTGTATTGGTTCCTGGTTGTCACGGTCCAACATGAACGTTGATTCGCGATTCGCGATGTTGATTGAAGTCCCATACATAGTGTCGTGGCGCGATCCAGGATCGTCAAGACGCAACACTCCGTTGATTCGTGGCGTTGATGTTTCGAGAATTGTGTGTTGGCGTGCTTCAGCATTTTCCAACGATTGTTTCCCAACGGGGCGGTTCCCGTACTGGAAAATAAACCGTTGTTGGGGCCGATTGAAGAGGAAGTTTTTGAAGGGAGGGTTGATTCCAACATCGTTGATGACTCTTGCGTTTACAATTGTCTTCCTTTTCTTCCTCCCCCTCCTCCTCCTCCTCCTCCTCCTCCTCGTCCTCATCTGTCTCCTCCTCTCTCTCCTCTCTGTTCCCCCATCATCCTTCTGCCATCACGTTTATCCTCATCCTCTTCCTTCCCCCGTCCTTCACTCCGTTCCCCTTCTCCTCCTACCTTCCCCTAGGCCTCCTTGCGCGGACGATTTCGTCCGCGCAGCTGGCGCCTGCGTGCGTGCCGACACGCACCGGGAACACGTCGGGTTTGCCGCCGAGGCCGTCGCGGGGCCGCCCTGCATGGGCGCTGTCGTCCATGCGGCGCTGGCGCCCGACGGGTCCTTGGAGAGCCCTCGTGGGGCGCAGCGTGCCGCGGCCTCGCCGGCTGTGGGCTGCCCCGGCAATGTCACCGAAGGGGCACTGCGGGAAGGTGTTCTTCAGGAGAGGAAAGAAACACACAGACACAATTAATCGTCGATTCCCAGGAAAATATGCGAAAATATGGGAAGTGGTGGGGAAGACAAAACCCAGAAAATATGGGAAAATATGGGGAATATTTTTATTTGTGTGTATTTATTTGTGTGTGTCCCAGGGCCTCTTCAGTTCTGTCGGGGAAACGTAAGATTCGGGTAAGCCAGAACTCGGGTTTGCCGAATTTTTTTGACGAGCGTGTCCTGGATTTCGGCGGTCCAGTTTTCGCGGGATGCCTGCAGCGGGAGCCCGCGTCGAATTTCAGATTGGGTCTCTTCATTTACACGATGGCCCCCGTCAGGCCAACCCGAGTCCCCCGTACCCGAGTCTTACGTCTCCCCGACCCCTACATTGCTCGAGTAGGGGATCGACTACAGAATCGATTTGCTCCAGAATTGATGTTTCTTGCCGAGTCCACGGGCGATTCGTAGAACGTTCGCAGATCTGCGAATGGTTGGCGTATTTTTGTTGAAGAGTCGACGTGAAAATCAATTCTGGGGTAAATCAATTCTGTAGTCGATCCCCCAGTCGAATTGCACGGATAGGTGGGCGGCTGGCTGCCAGTGTGAAGTCGCGTGCCCCGTGCATGCCCCGCGCGTGCACCAATGGGGCGGGCCCCAGAGGGCAGTCCTCTGGGTCGCCCCTTCGGTGCGCCACCCGCCACCCTGTTGCACTGGCCTGTGGGCCATCCCGGGTGGTTGGCGTTCGCAACGGGGTGGACTTGCCCCGTGGGGCCCCATTGCTCCACAGAGTCCAAATACGCAATCTCTCCCCTTGCCCCCCCCCCTCCCCACCTCCCATTGCTCCCCTTCCTCCCTCCCCAGGCATGCGACGCCCTGATTTCTTTGAGATGGGGTCCCCGAGAGCCCCGGCCCTTTCCCCATGGCCGGCATCTCACCCCGACGCTTTGGTGTGTGGTCCCCGGGCCCGGCGCGGGTCCCAGGGGCCGAGCAGCCAAGAGCACCCCGACGTGATCTTGCCACGACGCGAGTGCGTCCAGGCCCGTCCCCGCTCCTTCGGTGCTCGTTTCGGGGACCTTCCTGGAGCCCACCTAACGGATCTGTTCGACCCCAGTTCGATTCAAGTTCGACTCAAGTTCGGCTCAAGTTCGACTCAGGTTCGACTCGGGGTCGACCCAACTCGACTGACGTTGGATGCAGCTTCGACGCACGAGTGGAGCGAGTGGCTCCAGGAAGGTCCCGAGAACGAGCATCCAACGCTCCCTCTCCCCCCCCCCCCTCCCATGCTCCCTCTCTCCTGGCATCCCCCTCCCCGCCTCGTCTTAGGTCGGCCCTGGCCCCCTACAGGGGGACTTTGGGCGCAAAGTAGAAGATACCCCCCAAAGATCCCCAAACGGTCAAGAGCAGTAAAACAAAATCGTCCCAACACCATTTTTGTACTATTCTTGAGTGTGCCCCCTGGCCCCTACAAGATCAGTAGATACCCCCTACAAGATCAGTAGATACCCCCCGAAGATCCCCAAACGGTCAAGAGTAGTAAAACAACATCGTCCCAAGATCATTTCTTTGCTACCCTGGAGTATGCCCCCTGCAGATCGGCCAGGCCCGACCTACTCCTCGTCCCAGCCAGCTCGGGGCGCGCGCGGCAGGCCGTGCTGCTGCCGGACGGCACGGCGGCCGAGGCGGGGGAGGCGCTGGTGGTGCTGGACGCGGGGCGGTGACCGGCCCGGCCCCAGGGCGCGCCGGCTCCGTTGCGCCAGGTCGGCGTGGAGCGGAGGGGCTCGATGTGCCCAGCCCAGGCATGCTCTGGTGTCGGTTCACCGATCCCCCTGCCCATCTCCATCCCCTTCGAGGCCCCCACCAAACGACCACCCCGTCTGGGGATACACCCCTCGAAACCCGACGGGAGCGACCTATATCCCCACCTGGGGGGTCAATCGGCCAGTGGGGCCCAGGCCACGCCGCTGGGGATGGGGATCGTTTAAACGATATTCAATACTGCAGAGGCGGAGTGGTGGGTCTGGCGAAGGTTGGGTCGGCGGCGAGAGTCAAGCAGTGGCGAAGCGTCTTGGCTCGCCTACAGGCCCACCAAAGAATGCTCTAAGAGACTTTCGTGGTCTGCACGAGATGTTCTCAGAACATGTCTGGCCGAGACCGTCGTGTTTTAGCATATCGGGTCAATGTTCTAAGAACACTATTGTTGTTCTAAGAACACTTTGGGTTCTAAGAGAATTACGTGGTAGGCCTATAGGAATGCCGGGACGGTCGGTCTCTGCTCAAGGGAGGTACAATCGTTGACTCATTGCGTATTGTTGCGCGCAATAGCGAGCAGCTGTTCTGCCCGCAGCCGCTGCGTTAAAACAGAGCTACATCACGGCATCCGCGCGCAGCTGTCGCATCCATCGCGCGATTTCTTGCATCCAGGCGCCGACTATTGCATGTACTATTGCCCCTCTCCCCGCGGACACATCTGCGTCAGACCCACAGCTCTGTCTTAAAGTGTTCGCGTCGGGAGCAACTCTTGAGCGGCGGTTTGTGGCAGTTTTCGGCCGCAGGGGGTCCTCGCCGAGATCTGGGACCGCCAAAAGACATGTACTCGGGATGAAATCGGCCTTGGGGAGGGTCGGGACATCCGGGGACAGCGCATTGCAAAACACAGGACGCTGGATGTCTAGGCGTATGCCCCACCCAGGGAGCCAGGGCTTATCGAGCTCCTCCCAGTGGTCGGAGGTTGATGGACCTCCCAGCCTTATACGTTGATCAGTGCATTGGCCGTTCTCGGTTCGCGAGAGGGCGTCACGGCCGTCATCGTTGCTGGTCCAGGTCCGCTGGTTTCGGTCTCAGGCAGGTTTCATTAAAGGGTGGTTTGCGAAAGGGCGCGAAGTTGCTCGCGCTTCGCGGGTCGGATCCTCTTCTCCCCCGGGAGGCGGCGCGAGAGCGCGAAGCGGTTCGCGCCTCGCGCAGCGCGCGAGCGCGAGGTTGGGAGCCTCTGTGGTGTGCACGTCGAGCTCCTCCCGGTGGGGCCTCGGCCCGGTCGCGCTGCCGAGGGGCACGCGGTCACAGACATGCCGGGCGGCGCCCGCTCCTGCCGCGGCGCCGGGCGCGGGGCGCCCGCCCTCCGCTTCTGCTCGCGCTGCCCGCCGGCCGGCGTGCCCTCGGCATCGCTCGGACGTGTGCATTTTTTTTTTCCTTCGGCGAGGGTCATCGAGGAGCATCCTGGATCGTTTGAGGAGAAAGCCACGCACGAGACCGACAAAAAGCACAGGGGATGGACGTCCGAGCGATGGCCAGCCTTTCAGCTCCTCCCGCCGCTCCTCGGCCCGAGCCGTGGCGGCGCGTCCTGGCGTGCCCGTGGTCGGGGGCGGGCAGGACCTCTGTGCCCGGGCACGCCGATGGAGGGAGTGGCCGTCTTCGGTTCGCGAGAGGGCGTCGCGTAAAACGACGCGAAGATCGGGACAAATTCGGATCGGGATAATTCGAAATCTCTGAGAATCGGCGGGTTTGGAGGATGTATTGGGCGCCGCGGCCGCTCCAGAACGTTCCGGAGCGCTCTGAGAGCGCTTCGGAACGCTCTGGAGCGATTTATCCCGATCCTAGCCCTGTTTTATCGCCGCCGTCAGTTTTGCGGGTCCAGGTCCGTGGGCTTCGGTCCAAGGCCGTGTTGACCAAGGGAGGTTCACGAAAGGGAGGTTTGTCCACCGCCGATGTAGGCCTACCAAGCAATGTTCAAAGAACCTCTTGCGGTTTCCACGGGATGTTCTTCGAGCGCTTCTGGCTGGGGCTGTCTCGTTTTCGCGCCTCGGGTCGATGTTCTGAGAGCATTGTTTTGTTATATATAACGGGGGGCCGGGTCCGCGGGCCGGGGGCCGGGACCTCGACCACAAGTGTGGGGCCCGGCGCGCTGGGAGCCCTGTCGGAGCGCCGGGGGCCGTCCAAGATCGCCCGAAGATGGCTTCGGAACGCTCGAGAACGCGCTCCGATGGCTCCAGATGCCTTCAAGACGACTCCCATGACGCCAAGAAGGCCCCCGAAGGCCCCGAAGACGCCCCAAGAGGCACCCCGAGAGAGCCCCAATCAGCAAAAATCATTGATTTCCTATTGGGAAACTGATGTTTTTGGCGTGTTCGCCTTTTGGGCTTCCACTGCGTCCAAGATGGCCCAAGAGGCACCTAAGCTGGTCGAGGATGCCCCCGAGAGGGCTCCAAGACGGCCCACGAGGGGGCCAAGACGGCCCCCGAGGCGCCCAAACCGCCCAAGAACGCCCCAAGCCGGCGCCCAAGACGGGGACAAGGAACCGCCTTTTGGCCCAAGAGGCCCCAGGAGACCCCAAGAGGCTCCAAGAAGCGCCGAAGAAGCCCCAAGAGGCCCCCATGAGACCCGAAAAAGCATCACAAGAGGCCCCGAACACGCCCCAAGAGGCACCCCAATAGAGCCCCAAATGCACAAAAATCGTCGATATCCTATCGGACAACTGTTTTTTTGGGGCGTGTTCGCCTTTTGGGCCTCCACTGCGTCCAAGACGGCCCAAGAGGCACCCAAGACGGTGGAGGATGCCCCCAAGAGGGCTCCAAGACGGCCCACGAGGGGGCCAAGACGGCCCCCGAGGCACCCAAACCGCCCAAGAACGCCCCAAGTCGGCGCCACGAGGAACCGAAGATTCAAGCGTTTTGGCCAAAGAGGCCCCCAGGAGACCCCAAGAGGCTCCAAGAAGCGCCCCCAAAAGCCCCAAGAGGCCCCCTAAGAGACCCGAGAAAACACCACAGGAGGCCCCAAAACAAGCCCCCAATGGGCCCCCCAAAACGGCCCAAGAGAGCCCCAGGGCGCGCCCAACAGGGTCGACCAGAGAGCTGGTCCGACTTTTCATACTCTACACAGGGTCCGTCCCCAGCAGTGCCTCAAGCAGGTGTTGCCACTGGAGTCCTCGCTTGCCTGAGACAAGCTCCAAGTATTTTTCGCACAGCGATTCCTGTGTCTGTGACACGCTAGAGCCGAAGCGCGCGCGAAGCGCGCGCGTGGTTCTAGTTGAATTATGTTTGAGATTCTAAGGACATTTCGTGGTCCTGTAGTGATGCCAGGACGGTCGGTCCCTGCTCAACTATCGTCCTCCTCCCAAAGAGGGTCCGGGCAGCGCCGCGTTTCCGACGCTTCGGCGATGCGTCGGTGACGGGGCGAGATCCTCCGATCTCATCTGCTCGGACCCGTCTGGGAGGCCTACCTGTAGCCCTTACCTCAATGTTAACCCTAAGCCCATGCTTACGCCTTCCCTAGGTCTGGCTCTTGGGTAGGGCCTACCCTAGGTCTACCCTAGGGCGTTGGGTAGGGCCTACCCTAGGCTACCCGAGGGCCTTGGGTAGGGCCTACCCTAGGCTACCCTAGGGCCTTGGGTAGGGCCTACGGTAGACTACCCTGGGGCCTTCGGTAGGGCCTAGGGTAGGCTCCCCCCCGGGTTCTATACCTTCCTCTCCGCCTCCCTTCCTCTCCTCTCTCCCCCCTTCCCTCCCTTCCTTTCCTTTCCTCCCCTTTTTCCCTCCCTCACTCCCTCCCCGCCTCCCCTCCTCTCCTCCCTCCCTCCCTCCCTCTCCTCTCCTCTCCTCCCCCCCTCCCCCCCTCCCCCCCCTCCCTCCTCCTGCCAGGCTCGGGCCCCGCTCCGGGCCGCCCCCCCGGAGGGCGCCCCCGGAGGGCGCCCAGCGCCGGAGGGCCAATGCCGTCCCCGGTGGAGGCGCGAGCCGTGGAGGACGGCGGCGTCCACCCAGAAATCTAAAACGACGACGACGACGACGACGACGACGACGACGACGACGACGGCTCTCTTGAACGCTCCCAAAGAACGACGACGACGACGACGACGACGACGACGACGACGACGACGACGACGACGACGGCTCTCTTGAACGCTCCCAAAGAACGACGACGACGACGACGACGACGACGACGACGACGACGACGACGACGACGACTGCCCCCTCGAGGTGGTCTGTTCGACTTGCGTTGTTGATTGGATGTCGGTCTCCACTGGGCGCATCGATCTCGATCCAGCTCGAGAAAGGACTCATGATGATGGGGTCCCAGTCCCTGGTCGTTGTCTTGCCCATCACAAAGGATGTGACTGTTTCGAATGTGTGTGTCTCGTTTATTTCGTCATTTGGGCGGTGCTTCCAGGGCCCCAGGACCATAAAAACGTGATCCAGTGCGAATACATGTTCGCCACCCGAAAGGTTGGGGATGTTAAATTCTTTCGACCCGCCGTGCACACCCTGCGTGCCGGCCGCCTGGCCCACACTGTGCTCGCTCTCCCTGTAGGTATCCCACTTCGCGTCGTGTACGAATGACGGCTGCATGCCGCGGCCGCCAGGTCCAACGTGTGCCGGTGTTCCCTGCGTACCCCGCTTCACGCTCTCGGGCGGGGGGTCTTTCGACGCAACATACTTGCTAAACTTGTTGTGTGTTTTCGAAGTTGGCCTGCGGGCTCCGTTTTCGGGCCCCTGGGTCATCAAGAGTGGACCCAGGACGAATAATCGTCCCTGCATGGGGTCAGGACCTCCGGAGCCGCGGATTGCACAAAATGTCTCGGCGCACGTCAGGGAGGCACGAAGAGCCACCATGCCGGCCGAAACCCGCCCTGGGGGCTGGCGCTGGGGCCAGGCAGCTCCGGGTCCCCCATCAAATAGTTACTAGGCGCGAAGAGTCCTACGTTTCTGATGTTGAGCCAGCTCCAGGGTTCCCGCGTGCAGGTGCTGCCAGTTCCAGAGCCCGAGTGGCACGTGGTAAAGGAGGAGGGGGCCAGGCGTTCGGGTCGCAGCATCCCGCGCGACCCAGCTTCTCCTCCGTCCCCTCTCGCTCCGCCTTCCTCCCTTCTGCGCCCCTCCCCCTTCCGTTCGCCGCTCGCCCTCCTCCTTGTTACTCAGTCTCCTCCCGCTCCCTCTGGCCCTCCCTCCCTACCTCCCCCTCCTCCTTCCTCCTCTTCCGCCAGGGCGTGGCCTTTGTGGGGGCTGCGCTGCGGTACGCATGGTTGATGTCCCGTGGACCCTAGACTGCACTCCCTGGGCTTGTCCCTGGGATTGTGCAGATCGGTCCTCGGGGCCTGGTCCTTCCTTGCCGCACGAGCCCAGTGTGGGCGCCCCCCGTTCTGCCCGACGTGGCTTGAAAGGTGTTGGGCCGGGGTCACTCTCACCTGCCGCACAGGCGGGGGAGGCTCCCACGGTGCGGGCCAGCTGCCCAGAGGCCGCGGGGGTGGTGCCGGCCCCTTTCCGTCCGGCACCGCGCTCCCCCCGCGGTGGTCGAGGGGGCGCCGGGGCCCCCGAGCTCAGAGAGGCGGGAGGTGTTGGGCGGCGCGTGCGGCGCCGTCATTCGAGCGATGCGATGGCTGAGTGCCGCTGCTTGTGCCTGCTTCCGCTCATGTCGCCCCAGGCCCCCGCCGGTCTCTGCAGCCGCGTGCGCTGCCTCGGCGCCGCGGGACTTCTTCAGGGCAGGTGCTGATTGGCACTGCGTTCCGATACCCCAGGCGCCCTGGCTTGTCCCAGGTTCCTTGCCGAGGCGCCGCCCCCAGTAGGTACAGCCGTGCTCGGTGCCAGTCTTCGCAGTTTTGCTCACCATCGGTTTCAGTGCCGTTGAATGAGGTTTTGTTGGCAGGGCACAGCGTCCGCGCTCATGCCACCGTTCCACAACCGTTCTCTCCCGTCTTTCCTCATCCTCCACGTCGTGCTCCTCCTTCTCCCATCTCTCTCCCCCCTCCTCCCTGATTCTTCCTTTTCCCTCCCTTCCGTCCCTCACCCACTCCCCCCCACTCCTTCCCCACTCCTCCTCCTCCTCCTCCTCCTCCACCTCCTCCTCCTCCTCCTCCTCCTCCTCCTCCTTACGCCCCCTGCCGGCCCCATGAGAAGTCTGGGTCTGCGGCAAATTTTACTCGCAGGGGATTTTACAAGTCGTACCCCACGGCTCCTTAGCGGGCGTTTCGACGTTGACCCCCTCATGCGGATGTCCTGTCCTGTCCTGTCCTCCTCCTCCTCCTCCTCCCCTCCTTCCCCCTTTTTCCGATCTCCCACCCTGCATCCTCCCTCGCTCCCTCTCTCGCTGCTCCCCCCTCCCGGTTTGACCCCCCGCCGGCGCCTCGCCCCGCCCGGGCGTGCCCGCGCCGGTCCACCGAGGACAGGGTGCCCATCCTCGCGGCAGAGGCCGCCGCGCCGCTGCCCGCACGATCGCGGGTGGGCGAGCAGGAATGTGACGATGCTGATGGGCATGTTTTCCACCACCACCAACATAAGTTGGAGGGGGGAAGGAGGAAGAGGAGGAGGAGGAGGAGGACGAAGAGGAGGAGGAGGAGGTGGAGGAGGAGGAGGAGGACCCCCTCCCCCTCCAACTTATGGTGGTGGTGGTGGTGGTGGTAGTAAACAGGCCCATCCGACAATGCCGCAGGTCTTCCTTCGATCGCGAACCCCCCGAAGGCCTTGGGCATATCGCCCGCGACCGACGGGCAACGCGGGGTCCGTCGTCGACTTCGTAGGGTGTCGCCGCTCCCCAGATCTAGTGCCCCCTTTGCGTCGGTGAGGCTTCTCGTGGCCAAGGGACGGATCGGCCTCGATGTTGGTTTCGTTTTGCGCATCCCCGCTTGCCAATCCAGCTTGTGAGGGTTGTCTGTAGGGGGGGCGTAAGCAAGCAGCAAAAGGGATGCCAACAATTGTGAAGTGAGAGACTCGGGGAGCCTCTTGGGGCCATATTGCGGCCATGTTGGTCCCCTTTTGGATTGTGTTTGGGCTCGAATTCTTAAACACACGAGGCAGAAATTAGCTCTCCCCTCATCGGAGGCAGACATTTGCATGTTGGGGCGCTCATGGACGCCGCTTGGAGGCCTCTTGGGCCGTCTTGGGTCCATTTTGAGCTCCTCTTGTGGCTGTTTTGGGCCATCTTTGGTTCATCTTGAAGCCTCAGAAGCCCATCGTCGGGAGCAGGCAAACGAGAAGGCATTGTGTGTATTTCCTGTTGGGGTTCGAAGGATGTTTGCCTCTCGGCGGTTTCCTTCGAAATCTCCGTGGCCACATGGAACCTTCTTTCGGCGGTCTTGGCTCCTCTTGGAGGCATCTTGCAAGCCATCTTGAGCCATCTTGGGCTACACTGTGCCATCTTGGAGGCTATCTTGGAGTGGCTTGGGCCATGGTGGATCCATCTTGGGTAATCTTTGGCGCCCTGGCAGTTCGCGGGGCGGGGGGGTCCATAACCAGGGGAGTTGGCAGGGGCTCGAATAGGGACAGCCATTGGTTTGGGAATGAGGGAAAGGAGCGAAGTAGTTAAACTACCTGCGCCCAAAAGGACGGGGAATGTTAAGGCTTTGCGCATCCCCCCAGCCTATCAAGACACGATGCCCATGAGAGCCTTCGGCAGGAGGGAAGTAGAGAAATAACTAGACATTGATGTCACAAGTGGAGTTAGGTTCATCTTGGCACTGGTTTGCGCTGGCTCTCTAGGAGTCCAGTTGGGAGCCTGGGAGGATCTGGCGCGGCCTCCTTGGGTCTTTCTCGGGACACCTTGTGCGACATCCTGGGGTAGAACGGCGAAACAACGAGGGTGGCATGAATTGCAGCCTCCACGCAGGATGCCCAACCATCACCTCCTCGGAGCCGTCGTGGCGTAGTCTTGGAGTCTATCGGAGCATGTTGGAGACTACCCGGAGCCATCGTGAGCCGAAGTGGGCGATCGTGGGTTGTTTTAGTAGTGTGAGACTGGCACCTTCTGAACCCTCTGACACCACGCCCCACCTGTCCAGACCAAGGGGGATACGGGGGTCAGGGGGACCTGCCTCGACACCTCCCGCCCGCCAGGCGCACGCCGCCCCTTGCTCACTCCCGCCAGCCTGCCCCAACGCACCAGGAGCACCCGAGCATCCCTGCCAGACGCCCATGCCGTCGCGGGGCGCCCCCGCGTGCTCCCACTTTGGAGGCCGGGTGCATGCCGAGCTGCAGTTTGGCAGGGGCGGCCAGCCTGTGCGCAGAGAGCACTCCAACACGAGGGCACTCCCGCCGTCCCCGCCGAGCCGAGCGCCGTGCGCAGTGGTCGCGGGGCGCCAGGGCATGCCCCGGAGCTCGAGGCAGTGTGCTTGGAATGGCTCCCCGGCCGTTCTGCGATGCGTTGGGTCCTCGTCTTGAGGAGACGGTGCCTTTCGTGCCCCGCCTCCCCTCCTCGCCCATACGGTGGAGGCCCACGCCAAGAGACACCTTGCTTGCCTCCAGGGTGCCCTGGATGTCTTCGGAAAGCGTGGCGCTTCCTCGTCAAAAGTCGATTGACTTCCTGGGGTCTCAGGGTTGGGTTTCTTGTGGCAGGTTTCTTGTGGACTCGCCTCCACTGTACTCCCTTCTCCCATCATTGCCGCTGCCCTCCGCATGACAAGCAGTTCGGCACCCCTCACGAGGATCGTGGCCCCGTAGGGGGCTCCACCGACGGTCCGAGCAGCAAGGTTCGCATGGCGGCCTCGGGCAATTTCGGTGCACCGTTCATTAGGATCGTGGCCCCATTGGGAGCTCCACCGACGGCCCCAGTGGCAGGGTTCGCATGGCGGCCTCGGTCCATTTCGGTGCACCGTCCATTAGGATCGGGGCCCCATTGGGAGCTCCACCAATGGCCCCAGTGGCAGTGTTCGCATTGCGGCCCCTGGTGATTTCAGCACACCCCTCACAGGATCGTGGCCCCATAGGGAGCTTCACCGAAGGCTCCAGTGGCAGGGTTCGCATGACGGCCTCGGGCCTTCTCGACACACCCATAACGGCCCCATTGGGAGCTCTACCGAAGGCCCGAGTGACAGGGTTCGCATGGCGGCCTCGGGCAATTTCGGTGCACCGTTCATTAGGATCGTGGCCCCATTGGGATTCCAGCACCCCCAAAGGAAGCTTCCAGGGAGTATGACACGGGCCTGTTTGCGCCCAGATTGTGGGATTGTCTCAAGCGGGTTGCTTGTATTGGTGGCCAACATCTGGTGTTTTCAGAACAGAGTGTGGCGATGCCTCAGGCGAGCAGCACCGCAAGGGGGGAGCCGCCAGGGGGTATGACACAAACCCGTTCGCGCCCAGATCGTAGGATGTTTTATCAGATTCAGACCCACTCACGCCAATGTTTCACCACACCTCGCCAATTTTTCGCCATTGACGCGGCCAATTCCGACCGGACGTGCGCAAACTGAAACTCACTCACACTCAGCCTCCTTCATATTCAGACTCGTTCATACATTGACGCGCCCATATTCTGATCTCCCTCATACTCAGATCGGCCCACATTCAATTTCAATCATGAGTGGGTTCACCCACACCCAGACTCACTCGCAGTCATATCACCCACGTTCAGATGAACTGACAGTCGTCTGCATTTTGATTGTTCAATGTTCCCTCGCTCTTCACCTGTATTTCCCCCCCCTCTCTTTCTTCAAAAATGTCCAGGGGAGGAGGAGGGGACGTCACTGAAGTCGTCGGTGTCCTCGTCGTCGTCGTCGCGGTCCACGCGGATTCGCCCTCGCACCCGGACGCTCACAGGCAGGGTTTCCCAGCGAAGCGTGGCCGAAATATGATATGCACATGTTGGAATCTACGTGTCTCTCCTTGTCGAGTGATCACTCAGACCACGCCGGCTCGTTTTCATTCCTCCTTTTCCTCTTCCGCCCCACTCTTCACACTCCGGTTTGCTCACGCTCGGTTTCGCGCAGACCCACGCAGATTCGTTCATATTTAGACCCATTCATGCCCGTGTTCGCTCACACGCATACTCATTCACATTCAGACTCATGCAGTCTCAGACTCCCTCACGCTCAGATTCCCTCGCATTCAGACGTACTCGCACCCACTCATACTCAGATTCTCTCTCTCTCTCTGTCTCTCTCTTTCTCTCCCGCGCACAGGATCACTCGGGCTTACTCATAACAAGCAGACTCGTTCGCAGTTAGATCCTCGTTCGCGCCCAGGGAATGAGGATGTCTCAGGCCAGGCTCTGGTTTCGGTACTCCGAAGGGTCGGCCGCCGAGTGGTCCCGTTCGCGCCGAGATTGTGGGAATGTCTCAAGCAATTCGCCTGTGTAGGTGGCCAACAGCCCTTGCTTTCGGAGCAGGCGGCGAGGATGTCTCAAGCGAGGCGCTGGATTCATCACCCCCAAGTTGGGAGCCGCCGAGGGGTATTGCACGGGCGTGTTCGCGTCCAGATTGCGGTGGTGTTTCGGGCGGTTTGCCCGTTTTGGTCACCAGATCCTGCGGTTTCAGAAAAGACTGCGAGGACGTCTCAGGCGAGGCGCTGGTTTCAGCACCCCAAGGTTGAGCCGCCAGGGGTATTGCAAAGTCCCGTACGCGGCCAGGTGGTGGGGACGTCTTAGGCGGTTTGATTGTGTTGGTGGCCATCGCAGATTGTGAGGATGTCTCAGGCGAGGTCCCAGCTCCAGCACCCCAAGGGGGGGGGGGCAGGGGGTATATCATTGGCCCGCCTGTTCCACCCATCACATCCTGATTCAGCCATATTCAGACCAATTCATACTTAGACGTGTTGGTACTTAGACCCACTCGCATTCTGACTCGCTCGCACTCAGGTCCGCTAACACTGATGCTAATTCGCAGTCGTAGCATCGTCCATTTAACTTCGCCAGCTCTCAGACCCACTCATACTCGAACACTCTCGTGTTCAGGCTCACCCATACTGAGACTAATACTCCTCATACTCATATTCAGACTCACACTCAGACTTAATTCAGCTTCATTCACACTCAGACTCACTCACCCTCATACTCATTCATACTCATGCACACTCGCACTCCGTCGCCATTTTGGTTCAAGGCATTATATCAAGTCTTGGCCCACAGTTTGGGCTCTCACAGCCCCGACTCCTAGGATAGCATGCTCTCAAGACATGGCCTTCGAGGATGGATACCAGCTGCCAGCGGACGCCGAGTCCAGGATGGACTGTGTTCACCGTTTTCGTTGCGACGACATCCGCCGTCATCGCGGCCGTGACTACCGTGAACGTTATGCTGAAACACGCGGGCATCTCCCAGCACAAGACGTATTTTATGAGGCGTGCCGACGCGAGAGACTTTTTCTGGCCGTGTTGATGTTGATAAAGATCAACCAGCAGGCATCACTAAGTGACGTGTCGTCATGAAGTACACCGGATGCTCCAATTGGCACGACATCCTCATCTCATCCACGACCATCGACAACACAGAAGGGATCGGTAAGCTTATCGCGGCTTGCTCGAAGCTATGCAAAGAGGCCGAAGAGTGCGAGTCCTACAACATCGCGATTCCTTCTTCGACGACCATTGTAGGTTGGCCTGGCTCGTACTACGATGATATGACGCTGTATACGAACATGGCGTTCGAACACTAGGACGGCAAATGTACGGAGAAGGGTAGGGCTCCAAAACTCAATTGTCTCATCTTCGAGTGGGCTTGCCAGTACGAGGATAATGGAGGCTTCGACCTGCTCGTGTGGAGTCGGCCGCTGCTTCAGCGCACGCTGGCTGGCCAGCACCACTTAGATAAGTTGCGCAGCTGCTAGATGCTCCATGCGGCCCTCTGGGAGCTTATATGTTCTTGAACGGTTTGAGCTTGGAATTTTGTAGCTCGGTGATGTATAGCCACAATCAGACCTGCTAAACGATCCAGGAGTTTAAACATCGGAACCCCGCTCTCCCCCCTTGCCTGCGCCCTCTCCCCCTCTCTCCATAGCCTGTCTTCGGCTCAGAACGGACGTAACACCGCATGCTCTCCCCGAGTTCGGCTGCGGTGCTGCCGGCCTTGAGCTTGGCGCTGTTCGCGGGGCTAATGTGGCGTCCGTGTCCTCCGCCTCTGGTGCCATAACCGCTGCCCGTGCCCCCAGCGTGGCTCGAGGAGTTCGCGGAGTCCTGCAAGGCGGCCTCCGGAGCCCTGTACGCCGAGTCGGCGACTGGGGCGGTGCTTGACGTGGCGGCCTCTCCCTGGGTTGCCCGGAGCAGCCGGGCGACGAGGAGCTCAGGACTCTGACGGTGCACGTGCTCGTGGGTCTGGCCAGCCCCTCCGGCGGCAATCGCTTGGCGGCCAGCGCCGTTTTACCCGCGGGGTACCGCAAGCTCTACGGCTTCAGGGAGAGGCCCACGCTGACCCTGCTGGTGGAACCTGACGGAGGGAGGAAGGGCTGCAATGGGGGCCCGCGGGCAGACGCTCGCGAAGGCGCCTGTCAGGATCGAGCTCCCGTCGGGCGCCCCGATGTGCATCGGCGAGGTGTTCCCGTGGGCTCCCCCGCCGCGCGCGCTGGCCCTGCCGGCGCGGCCTCCCGCGGGCGGCGTCGCGGCCGACGCCCTGGCCGCGGCCCCTGCGGGCCCGCCCACGCCCCCGCCAGAGGGCCACTTGGGGGCCTTAGCGGAGCCCGCGCCTGGGCTTCTTATCGGCTCGATCGTGGACGCCTCGACGGAGACCCTGATCAGGGTAGAGATCGACGCCCTCTGGCACCGGCGCAGCCAAGCATGGCGAGTGGAGCAGATCCCAGAGGCCGAGATGGTCGACGGGTCGTCTCGACGCGTGGAGGAGCTGCGCCGCCTCTTGGAGGTGCTGCCGCCGGCTGCCGCTCCTGGCGACGGGCCCCTGGCCCTTGGCGCCAGACCTGTTCCAGGCGGGGAGGCGCCGCTGCCAGGGTCGGGCGACCTTGACGTGAGAGCCGACGCCGGTGACGACGGCCCGCGAGGCGGCGACGACACGCTAACCCTCTGGGTCGAGTGGGACGGCCGAGGAGAGCGGTCCAAGGAGTTCAGGAGGGCGATCAACGAGTCGGTGAGCCACGACCGGGGTCATCAGTGGGTCGAAGGAGGCGTGACGTGCCTCCACACTCGCAAGATGATGTACCGTACGCCTGGCATCCCACGAGCGTGGCTTGAGAAGTTCTTGGGAGAGAGGAACTTTGCGCCCGCCGACCGGGAGGCCCACGAGCTGCGGCCCCTGTCGGAGGCGCGCGAGGAGGCCGGCTGCTTCGACCAGCTGAACCTAGACAACCTCGCCCGCCTCGAGGTCGTCGCCCGCCGGCTCAACGCCATCGCTGATGCCTACAAGCGTGGCGAGGCTCCGCCCTTCGCCGACGCCGAGTACCTGGCGCCGCTTGGCGAGGCGGACGAGCCGCTTGCGCCGGCCATGAGACGGCGCGTCTCCCGCCGCGCCGAGGAGGACTGGGAGGCGGAGCAGTCCGCGATGAAAGCGGAGGCTGTCGATTCTCGTGTCACGTCGGGCGCGACGGCCAGGGAGACCACCGGCAACGGCGGGGCCGCGGGGGCCGGCGGTGGGTTTGCCAAGGGGCGGGGACACGGCCGCGGTCGCTCGCCAGGGCCCCCCCCGCCGGTCCAACCATGACCGAGACGGGTCAGCAGGGGGATTTGGCCCCCACCGGCTGGGGGCATGACCAGGCCCGCGCCTCTCCGTTGTCGCCGTCCGATTTTGAGAGAGACCTGTTCCCGGCGCCGTCGATGCAGGAGCCAGGTGTTCTGGCCCACGGGCGCAGGTCTCAGCGTAGGGGTCATGCGCGGCTACGTGAGATGGAATTGGTGAACCGTGCCTTGGCCAGCCTGAACTGGATGGCCGGCTTCAAGGGCGCGTCGTCGACACCGCAGCCAGGCGCCGCCACCCTGGCCAAGGACGCAGCTCTCCAGCAGTACTTGTGGTGCGAGGCTCATCGGCGCCAGGCCGCAGCCCCCCCGACACTGCCGAGGGCGGAGGCAGCCCTCAGGGAGGTGCTCCGGGGGCAGTCCGTGTACGATACGGACGTCTCCCCGAGGAACCTCGTTTCCCACCAGCCTGGCAAGGTCTCGCTGCCCAAGAGCGCGCTGGAGTGCCGCTTCCTCGAGGACATTGTGAGCCCTGACTGCCGTCTCCTTCTGGAGGAGGACCAAAAGCGAATGAGGCTGGAGCAGGAGGCAGTCGACTTCGACAGCATGCCGTGTGTCTACATGGGCCTTGTGTTGGAGAGGAATTCTAAATGCTACCGCACGTTCGTGCGGGAACTTGCTAGACGTGGACTTCTTGGAGTGACTTCGAGGCCCGCCGAGTCGGCGGGCATTTTCTTCGCGGCGAAGTCGGGCGGCGCTCTTCGGCTGATCATCGACGCGAGGGGCAGCGACGGCCACTTCATAGCGCCGCCCTCCGTGCGACTTCTGAGCAGCGATGGGGTTCGGGCGCGTCGAGGTAGAGATGCCGCCCGGGGCCCGCCCCCCCCCCCCGAGGAGAGCCGCCGCTTGCTGGGCGCTTTCACCGTGTATGTGACTACGACCGACGTCAAGGATTGCTTTTACCGGATGCGTATCCACGAGGACCTCGGCCGGTACTTCTGCCTACCGGCCGTCCCGTGGCATGCGCTCGAGGGGCTGCCGGTCGCTGGCCTTCCCGCCGAGGCGGCTTCGTACGCGATGGTGCGTCCCTGCCTGGGGGTCTTGCCGATGGGCTTCACGCGGTCCCTGCGCCTGGCCCAGGCCGCCAATGAGGATAGGGTCTGCCGGAGCGTCAGCCTCCAGGAAGCCGCGCCGACCGACCGAGAGCAGCCCCTGATGCAGGACCAGGCGGAGGCTTTCGTGCTTCGCGCTTCGGCTCGAGGCGAGGGCGGGGCCTACGTCTATGTCGACAACTCAGGCGCCGTCAGCGGCGACGTCGCCCTCAGCGACAGGATGGTGTCCGAGTGGGGCGACTTGTTCGAGCCGGTCGGGCTGGCCCTCCACATGTCGGAGCCCCGCGGCGGCTGGGGGGGGGGCCCTCGGCACGGAGCTCGACGGGGGCCGCCTCCGGTCGACCGTGGTGACTTCGGCCCGCTTCTGGAAGCTGGAGCGCGGCTTGACAGGGCTGTTGTCTCGGAGCCGATGCAGTGTCCGAGCCCTTGAAAAATAATCCGACACTGTACCTTCTGTGGATTGGCAATTCGTGAGCCCCTCTCAATTTTTCACACGGTTTATAAGTACATTTCGACGCAGTACCCAGTAGTAGGCCCCCTATGGCCCGAAGTGGCCGAGGAGATCCGAGCCTTCAGAGGGGCCCTTCTGCTGTTGGGTCGCGATTGGTGGATCCTTTGGAACCCGCGTGTCCTGGAGACCGACGCTAGCCTGGTGGGCTGGGCGATGGCCCAGAGTTTTTGGGGCCCCTCGCAGGTGGCCCGTGTGGGCCGTGTCTGCGAGCGAACCCGGTCTAAACGCGTTGGCCCCCACTCGGCTCGGGAGTCCGCCTCCATGTCCGCCCGCCTCTTCCGTGATGAAGACGGCGAGTGGAGGGGCCGTTTTGTCGGAAATGAGTGTCTCCTTGACGACTGGGAGGTCGTGGCGGGTTTTCCAGAGGCCCCCATTGCAGCTCCTCCGCGCCTCCGCGTGGAAGACGGCTCGGAAGGGGGTCTGGGCTTTAGAGGAGGGCATCTTAGTGCTGGAGGCCCGGGTCCTGGTGAAGGCTATGCGTAGGCTCGCTCGAACCAGGCACGGCGCCTGCGTCAGACAGCTCTTCCTGTGCGATAACATGGCCGTTGTTCTCGCCTTCGCCCGCTCGAGGAGTCACGACTTTAAGTTGCTAGCCCAGATACGTCGCTTCAATGCGCACGCCCTGGCCCTCGGTATCGCGCCGCGTTTGAGGTGGATCCCCCTCGGAGTTTAACCAGAGCGATGCCAGGAGCCGTGATCATTCTGAAGTCTCGTCTAAACTGTTAACCGATGTCCTGGATCAGCAGGTCTTGCGCGGTGTTTCAGCCACCGCGTCTCTCTTCCGTAGCCGTTTTGGCTCTAATGAAGCTTTAGCTCGTCCTGGGTGCAAGCTCGGGTGCTGCGGCCCCCGCGGCCGCCTGCGACGGCGAGCCCTCAGGCGCCGCCTCGGTGCCCCCCGAGGCCGGGCGCGAGACCTGCCGCGTATTCGACGCCGCTGCCGGCCGCAGAGGCGAGGACGAGGGCGCCTGGGGGGCTGGGCCCGCCCCTACCGAAGGTCAGGGACGATCGGGCCCTCCTGGTGGCCGGCTCTGTGTGGCTGCCGCTGCCTGCCCCGCTGGCGCTCGTCGGCCCCGCGCCCGAGGCATCCGCTGGCGACGACGCGGCGGGCGGCGAGGGCGAGCTCGGCGCGAGCGGCTCCGACAGCGTCGTGAGCCATGCGGGCGCGGCCCAGCGGATGCCCCGCGTCCTCCAGGACTCCCGGCGCCGACGTCGGGCGGCGCTCTGCGCGGACCTGATCATGCAGAGCAGCTCGGATGGGGGGGGCGTTGCTGGAGCGCCTGGCGGTTGCGCGCCGCGTGAGGGGCCGCTGCGCCAAGTATCTCGTTCGTTTTCACTCGCATGCAGGCCTGGCCGACGAGAAGCTGGCACAGACCAAGGACGAGCAAGTGGATTGCCTCCTCTACGACTACTTCACAGCGATGTACCTTGCGGGCGAGCAGAGCAGCCTCGGGTGCCAGACCGGGGCCGCGCTGCTGGACAGGCAACCGGCTGTCGGCCGTCGGTGGGTTCAGTCCTTGCCGCGCACTTGGCGGGCTCTGAGGTCCTGGGGGCGGCGGAGGTCATCGCGCACCCGCCAGGCTTTGCCCCTTGCGGTCAGGGCGGCCATGATGTGGCGCCTGGTGGACAAGGGGCTGGCGCTCACGGCCCTGTTCCTGGCGATCGGCTTCTCGGCCTATTCGAGGCCCTCTTCCCTCTTAGCCGCTCGGAAATGCGACCTGGTTCTTCGGTTTCACGCAATAGTGGACAGCTGGAGCCTCCTTTCAGACCAGGGGGAGGAGGGCAGGCCAGGCCAGACGAATCGCTGCGACGAGGACTGCCTGCTGGGCTCAAGCTACTTGCGGGGTCTGTTCCCCCTCTTCGCCCATCGGCGAGCTGCCGGAGGGGCGGAGAGGCCTTGGCCGATCGACTACCTACAGCCTTCGGAGACCGCGTCGCTGGCCGCCGCCGACGGGCGCCACCCGCCAGACCAGAGGCGGCTGTGCGAGTCCTGCGAGGTGCACCTCTAGGCCTTGCTCATCCAGTCCACTTCTGTCAGGAGACGCTGGCCTGGCAAACCCGCGCCCCAAGCTGAGGCGCGCGCGCCGTGGCTGTAGGAGCAAGAGCCTCGCTTCTCAACGCTTTGCCCCGAAAGGGCGTTACATAGCTGATCTCTTCGCCGGCAGCAGGTGTACCCCGAGAGCTGGCGAGACGCTCGGCTCCAGATGCCGTAGTTGGGACAAGGCTCATGACGCAAGTTGGCAATACCTCACTGCCCCTCGAGTCCTTGCCCCGATCCGACGCGAGGCTCGGCGCGGCCGCATCCTGGCGGCAGCTCTAGCCCCCTCGTGCCAGACGTTCTCGATCGCACGCGATCGCACCTCGAAGAATCGCCCTCGAGAGAAGCCTTGGGGTTTGCCCAGGCCTCTGCTGAGCGGACCAGATGCAGAAAAGGTCCGCGACGGCAATCGTATCGCCTGGGCTGCCATAGGCCTCTTTGCCCGCTTTCAGCAGCTCAAGATCCTTGCGTTTCTCGAGCACCCGCTCACCTCTCGGTTGTGGCACACTCGCGAAATCCAAGCCCAGGCCTCCCTTCCTGGGGTCAACCTTGTAGAACTAGATCAATGTCAATTCGGAACCCCATGTAAGAAGCCAACTAGACTGATGTTCTGCCATGTAGTGGAGGATGATCTCAGAGACCTCTGTAAGGGACATGCTCGCTCACGGGACTTCCGCATTTTCAGCTTGAAGGAAGCTCCCGTGCTCGTTCAGCTGCCGCTTACCCGCCGAAGCTCGCACACTGTATAATACGGGCCCTCACGGCCTCCAGTTGCTTCGTTCGGGTACAACAAGTGCCCCCACCCTTCCCCGCCGTAGTGAACTCCCGAATTCGGGAAACTCGGGGAGGAGTGAGAGAGCGTGCAAACTTTAACCTCTGGCCAAGACGTTCCGAGGCTTTCGTCAGAATCGTGTCCCTGCTGTATGGAAAAAAAGAGTTGCTCTATATGTTTTTTGAACGGTTAGAGCTTGGGCTGTTGTAGTTCGGTGATGTATAGCCACAATCAGACCTGCTAAACGATCCAGGCGTTTTAACATCGGAACCCCGCTCTCCCCCCTTGCCTGCCCCCTCTCCCCCTCTCTCCATAGCCTGTCTTCGGCTCCCACCCTCCCTCCCTGGGAGGAGTGAGAGAGCGTGCAAACCTTAACCTCTGGCCAAGACGTTTCGAGGCTTTCGTCAGAATCATGTCCCTGCTGTATGGAAAAAGAGTTGCTCTGCTACTTGATTGAGATGTTGGTTAGCTTTGGCTCAGGACTGAACCTAAACGTTGTTTTTCGTTTTCGTGTTGTTTTCGTTTTCCGTCGTCTGTCTTCGATCCTTTACCGCGAAACGAAGTCGAAACGAAAACGGCCCACGAAATCACCATAACACCGTTTAGGTCCAGCCCTGCTTTGGCCCTCCTTCCAAGCTGTATGGCATCCTCAGCTTAAGCAAAATGCGAACACCGACTCCAATGTAAACGTCAAAGAGGGGGGAGCCCACTGAAGTCGCGCCCCCTACCCCCCCAAGAGGCTCAATACATTTAGCGCTGCTTTAGATGCAGCGCTGTTCATGTGATCTTGTTGCGTGAGCGTTGCGCGACCGCGACGCACCATCTCCGTACGTGAAGTAGTGTGCGTGCGCGGCCGGTCCATCCGTGCTCTGAGGCTGGACTTTGGCCTCGAGGGGGGCAGAATCATTTCCAATACCTCCTCTCCTTCTCCCTTCATCCTGCCCCTTCTTCAAGTTGTCAAGTGTGAGCGCTGTTGTATCTCCCAGCATGCCGTGGCCAGGGGGGAGGATGCGGGAGGGGGTGGGTGTGTGGGTGGGGGAGGAGGGCTGGACACTTTAGTGCAAGAGCGGCCTGCCGTTGCACATGTCTCAACTGTCCGAGACGAGGGCCAAACACTTCTATGCAAGGGCAGCCTGTCGTTGCAAGCGGCGGGAATTTGGCAAACGGCTGATTTCCGCTGCCATCCACAGGACTTGCATTGCCAAGAGGTTCAGATTGTTAAACCAATGCTCATAGACTCAGACTCGTCACTCATATTCAAACCCACTCACATTCAGACTTGTTTACATTTAGACTCTGTCACACTCAGACCCACTCGTACTCAGACTCACTCATACTCAGACGCGCCCGTAGCCAGACTCCTTCATGCCTAGACTCGCCGAAACTCAATCTCAATTTTTCGGTTCACTCACACTCAAACTCGCTTACACTCAAATCACTCATGCTCAGATCACTCACGTCTCCTCATCTCCCTCCTCCGCTTCTTCCTCACCCAGACGCACTCACACGCAGACCCACCCATACTCAGACACTCATACCCAGACCCACTGACATTCAGACTCACTCACACTCAGACTCACTCATACCCAGACTCTCAGACTCAAATCCGCTCACACTCGGATTCGTTGATACCCCGACACACACACACACTCAGACTCTCTCGCACTCAGGCGCATCTCACGCTCAGACTCCCGCAATTCAGACGCAGACGCGCCAAACGCATACTCAGACGCACTCACATTCAGACTGACTTACACTCAGACTCACTCACACTGAAACTAATTCATATCCAGACTCGCTCATGTTCAGACGCGCGCGTACCCAAACTCTTCTATATCTGGACTCACTCACACTCGAACTCTGTCATGACTGGGTTCATTCACAATCAGACTCACTCACACACACATATCACTCACACTCTGATCCACTTACAGTCTTCTCTGTTCTGATTGTTCAATGCTCCCGTGCGCTTTACTTGTGTTTCCCTCGTCTCTGGGAAAATATCCAACGTCGTCTCTGGCGTTATTGAAGTCGTGGTTGTCGTCGTTGTCGTCGCGCCCGTCGTCTACGCGGGCTCGCCCTCACACCCAGATGCTCACAGGCAGACTTCCTCAGCGGGACGTGACAGGAATATGAGATGCGCACATGGGGACATCCGCGTCGAGTAATTCGACACGGAAGGTTGGTTCGCGCGCAGCAAGCAATATGAAGCGCCTTTGCTGCCATATTCGAAAGCCCATACAAAGTGGTCGCGGGGCGGCTGCGCATATTCCTGATTTGGAGGTTAAGTGTATTTTGCAGTCTTGTTCGAGAAGGGTGTTTGGGGTTAGGTGGCATGGGTTCGGGGTGGTTCTAGGGAGCAGTGATTAGCACCTCCTAGGAGGGACGATGGTCCAGATCATAAACTTCCTAAGCCACCTGCGTTCAGAGGGCTGGTTGGATTATGGTCGAAATGATCATCCTCCTCTCCTCTCCGCTGTCTCTCCTCGCTGGTCATTTTTCTCCTCACCCCCCGTCTTCCCTCCCTTTCCTCCATCCTCCCCCTTCTCCCCTCGCTGTGGCCCAAACATCTTCCAGATTGCGCTGTCCTCCTTTGTTGTCCTCCTTCTCCTCCCTCCCTTCTCCACCTCGTTTTGTTTCTCATCCTCCTCACCGGCGTGTAGTGTTTTACATCGGTGAGATGAAAGGCATGTTCTTGAAGACCTATTCCTCGTCTCCACCTGAAAATCCGCCCCCCACACAACCCCCAGGGTTCAGGATCCTACGGCGATCCCAGCCGTGACGACGAGGGCCTTCCTGGGGGCTCTCAAAACAGTTCGTGGTAGGCCCACTGGGCTGCCGGGACGGTCGGTCCCTGCCCGAAGACCAGCCACAGTTGTCGGAGGTGTGGTCTCCTCCGGGAGCGGCGCTCTGCAGACACGGCCGCCCTCGGGGCCCGCAGGTGCCGGGGGCCCGTCCACGGGCGGAGGGGGCCGATGGCCACGGCGGGGGCCTTCGCCGAGGGGCGTGCCCGGGAGGCTTCGGGCCCTGGAGGCTTCGGGGGCGGAAAAGAGGGGGGTGATGACTAGGGGGGGGTGGATATCATGGCGCGGGCCATGATATTTCCCCAGATTTCATGGCGCCTCTTCTTATTTCATGACGTCCCTGGCCCCCCCGCTGGGCCGCGCACATGCCGCGGGTCATGATTTGCACCCCCCCCCTCTTTGACGACCCCCTTTTTGCCGCTCCCGAAGGCTTCCCTGCCTGATGCGGGCGGCGGTGATGTCCACAGCCAGTCCACGATTGGGGTTCCACCGGCTTCAGTCGGAGGTGGGTAGACCTCCTACCCCGACACCGTCGATTCAGGAATTGGCCGTTCTCGGTTCGCGAGAGGGCGCCGCGGCCGTCATGTGTGCGGGTCCAGGTCCGTCGGCTTCGGTCCCAGGCCGCTTTCACTAAGGGGATGTCTACTAAAGGGAGGTTTGTCCACCGCCGATTCAGGGCCTACTGGGTCCCTCCCTCACCCGATGCCCTCACCGTGGGTGGGCTCCAGGGCAGCTCGCCACCCCCTTTGCGGTGCAAGGGGGCGTCCGTATGACGGCACGCCTGCGGCCCCGGAGGCGTGAGACACATAGGGGGCCACACGCGAACCCTACCCCTACCCCCCACGATTTACGAGGGGGAGGGTGGGGTTCCCTTCATTCGGGAGGTCCCGAGCGAAGGGAACCCCACCCTCCCCTCCAAGAATCGTGGGGGGTAGGGGTAGGGTTCGCGTGGGGCCCCCTAACACAGGCTCGCGCGGGCGTGGCCGCGAGAGGCCTCGGTGCCGCTGCGGTGCCGCCTCGCCCCGCGAGAGGCGGGGGCAGTCTCTGACGATATCGATGCACGGCCGATGCGCTGGATGCACGGCATGCGATATGTGGCGCCGCCGGCCCGCGCAGTATATCGGAGGCCTGGCGATTGGCACCAACACCAGAACAGAGGGTTGCCGCCACAGGGGGAAGATGGTCCTATCGGGGGTGGACAGAACCCCCAACAGTGACACGTCGATTAGTGAATTGTCCTTCTTCGGTTCTCGAGACGGCGCCGTGGCCGTTATTTTCCAGGCTTGCGCCCGCCAAGTTTGGGCCTCAGGTCGTTTTCACTAAACCACGTTTTACTAAAGGGGGGTCTGTCCATCCCCGAATTTTCGGTGTTGGTGGTAATAGTTCGGCCACCTTGGAAGCCAGAATGTTGCCGCCATCACCGAGGTCGGGATCTTCTTCCCTCGGTGGAGGCACGCCGCCGGAGTCGGTGTTGGTGTCAATCTCTGGGCCTGCGACAGTACACGTGCTCCCCCACCTCGGGCATACCGTGCGCCGCAGAGGCATTGGCAGGGAGTGCGAGCAGTACTTATGTCCACATCCACTGCGGTATGGAGTTCCGGGCTCCCTTCCCCAGAAACCCGAGGCGCACTGGATATGATGGCGCCCCTTCCCCAAAAATCGAAGGCGCATTGGATATGGATATAAATCTTGCCCGCAGGGAGGTCCCGCGCACGGAAGGGGCTCTCGAGGGGACACCGCCCCACAGAGACGGCCTCGTGTTCGGAGATCGGTGTTCACGCTGCCTTTCCAGCGCCAGTCGCATGGGGAGGCCGACCCGGAGGCTGGATCGCCTCTGTCTGCAGCGTGCGTTGCAGGTGGTGGACTCCTAGTGAGGGCACCACCGGCACCCTTCCACCTCCCAGAAGCTTCAGGAGTGAAAGAAACACACAGACATGATTAATCGTCGATTCCCAAGAAAATATGGGAAAATATGGGAAGTGGGGGGGAAGACAAAAACCCGAAAATATGAGAAAATATAGGGAATAGCTTTATTTCTGTGTATTTATTTGTGTGTCCCAGGGCCCCTTCAAAGCTGCCGATCTCTCCGCATCCATGGGGGCCCGTCCTGTCACCCCGTGTCCAGCCGGCCTCCATCTTGCGTTGCACCTGCCTTGTCAAGTCTCCCTTCTCTGCCTGCCCCCCGATGCGACACTCGTGCGTCCCCTCGTTCGTCCTGCGGCAGCGCCAGCAGTCCCTCCGAACCTCGAGGGCTCCCACGAGGGCGCGAAGTTCTTCGCGCTTCGCGGTCCTCGTTCCTTCTCCCCCTCCTCCTCGTCCTCCTCTTCTCCCTTGTGGGGGGCGGCGCGAGAGCGCGAGGGTGATTCGCGCTTCGCGCAGCGCGAAGCGCGAAGTTGGGAGCCCTTGGACTCTGCACCTCCTTGCCCCCCTCGGCCTGCCCCTCCCCTGGAGGGCCACCGCGCTCCCCAGCCGACGTCCCGACGCTTTCGGCTAGGCGAGCAGGGGGGGGGGCAGCACATGGATGCGAACGCTCGGGGCGGTGATGGGAGAGGGAGGGATGTTGATGGGGAGGGAGGGGGGGAGAGGGAGGGAGGGGGGGGGATGGGGAGAGGGAGGGAGGAGAAGGGGCTGGGGAGGGAGGAGGAAGGGAGAGAGGGGGGAGGGAGAGTCGGGCAGTTCCAGGGGGGAGGGGGGTCCCGCCAGGGGGGGTCACCAGCTCCTTCCGAACATCGAGGCTCTCTGGGCTCGAAGCTCGAGGAGTCTCTGGAACGCTTGTGGTCCTGGGGGGCTTCGGGGTGTTCGTCGGGGCCCACTCCCTCGAGGAACTAGCGGCTCCTCGGGGAAGTGGCCCCCCCCCTGGTGGACCCTTGGCATTGCTCCAAGAGAGAGGGTAGGCCCAGGAGAAGGGGGAGCAGGTTGGAGGAGGGGAATGGGGAAGGTGGGAGGAATAGGGAGAGGGGGAGGGGAGAGGGTGAGGGGGGGGAGAACCAGTGCTTGCGGCAGGGCGTTGCTCATTCGTGGCGCAGGACGTCGGCTTTCAGGGCACGTTCGTGAGTACGGCACCCGTTTGATGCGACCAGCCCAACGAGGGCGATCGGCCGCTACTTGTTGGAGCCTTGCATGTCCTCGCAGTCCAATTTTGCAGTGCATAAGCGTGCGCCGGCGTCTGGCAACCGACGGGCCAACGCCGAGTTGACGTCGAGTTAGCGTCGTAGCGTCGATCAGCGTCGGCCAGCGTCGATTCGCAGGAGCCGGCATGATGACATGGGAGGCTCCCATGAGTTGCCAAAGATCCAGGCGAAGTGTGGAGGATGGGGAGCCAGGGGGGGGCTCGAGAGAGGGATGCTCCCCGACGCTCGCCGAACATGCCTGGCCCCGAGCCGAAACCGAACACTAGCACCCCTGCCCCGCCCCGTGCGAGCCAGGCCAGACTGGCTCCTCCTTCTCTTCCCGCAGTCCTCCTCCCTCTCCTCGCAGCACTCTCCTCAACCTCCTCCTCCTCCTTCTCGTCGTGCTCGGCCCGCTCCTCCCTTGCCCAGCCGTGTTCATCCTCCTCTCGACGGCGGCTCCGCCCTGGCCGCGCCAGGAACGATCACAGTCGCAATCGCGGCTCCTCCTAGGCCTCGTTCTCTCCGTCCTCCTCATCTTCATCTTCCTCATCTTCTCCTTTCTGTTCCCCATCCCCCACTATTCCCAAACCCTCTCCTTGCCTGCTCATTCTGGTCCTACTCCTGCTTCTCCTCTTCCTTCTCGGCTGTTGGCCGTTGTTCACTCGCCAGACGAAGAACGCAATTGCAGCTTGGTCTGCCGATGAAGATGGCCAGTCTGGGCTGGCGAGGGGGTCTCGATTGCGTGGGAGCTGCAGGAGAGGGGGGGGAAGAGACCGGGAGGCGTCCGGGAGTAGCTGGGGCGAGGGAGGGACGAGACGGAGGAGAACGAGGAGGAACGAACGAACGAATGACCACTAGCGCGGACATGTGTCCAGACCTATCTGGGACCAGGCGAACGAGGCCGTACTCTCCAGCAGGAGGATGTGGAGGAGAAGTGCAGCCGAAGCGTTTAACCCAAGGCAAGCGGAGTACGCCTTGCCCAATCCACGACGGCGAGTCGACTTGTCGCGCTCGCCAAGAGAGGTGCGTGATCTGCAACGCTGGCAGCGACGAGAGGAGTGATCGTTGAGAGGTCCCGAAGGTCGAAGGGGGCGAGAAGGACGAAGGGGATCTGTGCATCCAGAGCGTTCAGTCCAATGCAGGCTGAGCACGTTTCGCGTTCCGCACGACGGCCATTCGACCGTTCGCGCCCGTCGAGAGGGTGCTCGATCCGAAGCCCTGGACGTTTCGGTGGGGGATGCTCGTCGAGATGTCCCGAGGGGGACGCGAAGGAGCACGAGGATCTGTGCAGTCGGAGCTCGAAGAAGCGCACGCATGGATGCAAGCGCGTGGATTAGCGACGGGTCTGGCTTCCGAGCGCCATTGGCGCGCTCGGTGGCCAGATGAGGCGGCAGAAGCATCAGGTTTCTGGGGGTATTGTCTGGTTCGTGGATCTGGGGCACACGTGCCAGATCCACGGTTCCTAGTTCATGTGAGGGTGTGCCCGAAAGGGTTCAGCCCAGTGCAAGCTAAGCGCGTTTCGCCGTGTGCGTAACGGCGAGCCGACCGCCCGCGGTCATCGATGAGGGGGTGCTCGAGACAGTTTGGGGACAGCTCGCTTGGCCACGCTCTCCGTTGACGGTGATGATGATGAGGTTGATGTTGTTGATGATGCTGATGATGATGTTGGTTTTGATGATGATGCTGGTACTGATGATGATGCTGATGCTCATGCTCATGCTGATTGTGATGATGATGATGATGATGATGATGATGATGATGATGATGGTGGTGGTGGTGGTGGTGATGGTGATGGTGATGGTGATGGTGACGATGATGGCGATGCTGATGATGGTACTGCTGATGCTGTCGATGCTGATGATGCTGATGCTGGTGCTGATGCTGGTGACGATCACGATAATGATGACGATGGTGATGATGCTGGTGATGATTATGGTGGTGGTGGTGATGCTGCTGATGGATATGATGATGCTGATGATGATGACGATGATGATGTTTTTGATGAAACTGATAGTGATGGTGACGCTGATGATGCTGATGATGATGATGATGATGACGCTGGTTCCGATGATGATGTTGATGGTGCTGGTGCTGGTGGTGGTGGTTCGCCTGGTGGTGGTGGTGACGATGATGCTGATGATGCTGAGAAGGAGGAGGAGGAGAAGAAGGAGGAGGAGGAGGAGCATGACCGTGGTGGTTGTGATGATGAGGATGTTGATGCTGACGATGACGATGCTGATGATGACGGTGCTGATGATATCGCTGCTGCTAATGATGATGTTGATGATCCTGATACCGGTGATGGTGATGGTGCCGATGAGGATGCTGATGCTGATGCTGATGATGAGGAGGAGGATGACGCTGATGGCGGTGATGCTGGTGCTGCTGCTGAGTATGATGATGAGGAGGAGGGGAAGGAGGAGGAGGAGGAGGCGGATGAGGGGAATGAGAAGGACGATGAGGATGAGGAGGACGATCATGAGAGGGAGGGGGAAGGGACAGCGATGGTGGAGGTGGTGCATGATCCCTACGATCCATTTGTTGGGGCGAGGCGCGGCTGGGGATCAAGGGGTCTGGAGTGGGGGGGCAGGGGCAGGGAGATCGAAGGAGGGGGGCGGCGCCACGGAGAGACGGAGGGGGCCCAGGGAGGGAGAGAACGCAAATATAGGGGGGGGGGGCAGGGAGGGAGAGAGCCCAGGGGCGGGGGGGATAGGAGCACACCGCGGAGGGATCATGTTCCTCCCTCTCCCCCTCTCTCTGCCTCTCTCCCGCGTCTTCATTCCGCTCATCCTTCTCTTGAGCACGGTGGTCGGTGGACACGCACTTGCAGCGTCAGCAATGCGTGCTCAGGCAGGCGCGCAAGACAGACGTCCCGAGCTCGATCTCGAACACGGGCGACGCAAGCAGGCAGCCATGGGGGCCAGTACAAGCGTCCGCGATCCACAAAATCGCCAGGGTGCGAAGGCTTCTGCTCCGCCTACACTTCATCTCCAATCCTCTTCCCATCTTTTCGCACGGGTCCAGCCAACCAATTGCTGCTCTCCTTCCCTTCGTTCTCCGCCTGACTTCCCCTACCTCGTCCTCCTCGTCCGCGCTCTTCCTGCTCCTCCCTCCCCCTTCGCGTCCTCCTCCTCCTCCTCGTCCTCCTTCTCCCCCTCCTCCTCCTCCTCCTCCTCCTCCTCCTCCTCCGCCTCCTCATAATCCTCCTCCTGCTTTTCCTCCTCCCCCACCCTCCTCTCCCCCGCTCCCTCACTCCCCCTCATTCTAATATCTCCTCTTCTTCCCCCTCCTCCTTCGCCCGACCTCCCTCCTCCTCATCATCCTCCTCGTCCTCGTCGCCTCGTATTCCTTCTTATCATCCTCCTCCGCCTCATCCTCTTCCGCCTCCTCCTACATCTCCTCCTCTTCCTCCTCGTCTGTCTCCCTTTCCTCGTCGTCCTCCTCCTCCGCCTCCTCATCCTCCTCGTCCTCCTGCTTCTCCTCCTCCTCCTCGTCCTCATCTTGTTGTTTCTCTATGTTTTCTTCTGCTGCTTCCATTTCCTTCTCCTCCTCCCTCTCCTCCTCCTCCTCCTCCTCCTCCTCCTCCTCCTCCTCCTCCTCCTCCTCCTCCTCCTCCTGCTCCTCTTCCCCCTTTCCTCACTCCCGCTCTGTCCAGTTATCTCTTCCTCCTCCTCCTCCTCCTCCTCTTCCTCCTCCTCGGCATTAATAGCATCGCCATCAGCAGCAGCATCGCCACTACCATCATAATCAGTATCAGCATCAACATCATCACCATCATCATAATCATCATCATCATCATCATCATCATCATCATCAGCATCATCATCATCATCACCATCATCATTATCATTATCATCATCAGCATCATCACCATCATCAGCATCATCATCAGCATAATCGTCATCATCATCGTCATCGTCATCGTCATCATCGCCATTACAATCGTCATCATCATCACCTAACATCATCAACAACAACACCATCAGTATCATCATCGTCATCGTCATCATCACCACCACCATCATCATCACCAGCATCAACATCATCAACATTTGCAGCATCGTCATCATCATCACCGTCATCATCAACTCCATCATCATCATCATCGTCGTCATCAGCATCATCGTCGTCAGCATTGTCATCATCATCACCATAGCC
The DNA here is from genome assembly GCA_963575745.1 of Prorocentrum cordatum. NCBI lineage: Eukaryota > Dinophyceae > Prorocentrales > Prorocentraceae > Prorocentrum > Prorocentrum cordatum. Next base: position 273,317 of record CAUYUJ010007713.1, read on the forward strand.
ATCATCATCATCATCATCATCATCATCAGCATCATCATCATTATCATCATCATCATCGTCATCATCACCACCACCATCATCATCATCATCATCATCATCCTCATCCTCATCCTCATCATCATCATCATCATCATCATCATCATCATCACCATCATCATATAAGGCCGCCGTGCGCTCAGTCCATTGAACATGCAGTGGCCTCCCTTACATCGCCCCCCGCGCAGTGCTGAGGCGGAGGGCCTTCTGACGGCACCCCACACACGGCCATGTTGCGGAGGCAATGATCAGCGTGCTGGCGCCGCGCGCCTGACTGCGCGGTGAGGAGATGGCTTCCACAGGCAGTAACACGATCGAGCAGCCAGCACACGGAGGGGGCCCTTCCCAACATACGATACGCCAGCAGTCCACGCAATTCGAGAGGCTCTCCCAGACACAGCGGCACCAGGGGATCAGGGACATACACCACAGCTCCTACCTGACCAAGTCCAGGATCCCAGATGCGAGCCTCCACGTTCAGAACGACAGCGCGGCCAGGACATCATCACCAACAGCGACCCCCACGTCCGTCAGCACAGCAACTCGATCAAGCCGATCGCCATCATGGGCTGGAACCCCTTCGTGCTGGCGGGCGGCGAGGGCAGAGTGGATCACATATCAGGTACGCGCCGCTCGATCCACGTGCTCCTCGCCGTCGGGACCAAGATGCGTCAACGAGTCGCCGATGCCCCACGCCATCTCCAATATTTCTCTCCATCACACATGGGTACAGTTTGGGTGGGGCAGCGGAGCAAATGCTAACAGTTTTGCGGGTTGCAGCATGTAAGCGGTATGGGAACATTTTCGTAGTATGGATGTTGTCAGGATTTTCGTGTACCACCGGCAGACTTCCGCGGCCGAGCACGAGCTATCGATACTCATCGAGGACAACTACGCCTACGACTGGCTGCTGCGTATGTCCCCCTATCACCGAGTGGCACAGGTCTCAATAAAGCATTCCGGCAAGGCTGTCGACGGTTTTGGGCGTGGGTCTTAAATACGATGCAGGAGACGTCGAATCAGGTCACACCTATTCTTGTCACAAATCTCGTTCAAGGACTCGCACGGTGCGCACGGCAGATACATGATACATCCGCTGGCCGGTATCATGCTTCCGACGACACCGAGTTCGGCAGGTATGTTCACGACCAGCTGATCACCAGCGAGCTCGTCGCCGTCAGCGCGCACGCGGGCGTATGCAACACCTTCTACGGCCTTTAAATCGCTCCCACTCCCGCATTGACTATTTCATTGGGCCTGGCAAAAGCATGGCAATTGCGACGTATGTGCGATTGCGCTGGAAGGTCCACAGCCGCATTCGAAGTCTTGTCCACGCAGCCGATCAGATCCCGATGAGTACCTTGCTCAAGTTCCCATCGGCGGCTCATCACCGATCCTTCGCAACATTCGAAGGGATTTCGGCTTATTGTCGGCGGGCTTGCAAACGGGCAAGAGTCGATCACCTGTTCAGCACTGGCCTTGCGCAGAGCATCGAGAAAGTAAGGAAGCCTTTCAGAGTGATCAAGATGGATCATCTCACGACACGCCACAACTCACTACTCACGAACATCATTCGGGATTGCGGCAGAAAGCATTTCACTCTGGAGGGCAGTCGGCCCCCAGTGGCATCGACGAGCGCGACTCGACTGACTGCAGTTGTTGAGCAATTTGCTCAGCACTCCGCGACATCCAACGTCAGTTTCGAGCGCGCCAAAGATGGGTGAATCATTGGCGGGGGGAGAGCCCGGAGCTGGACGCGCGCGATGCCCGGGCAGTTCGAGACCTCTCGCGAGAAGCACGCCTCTCTTATGCACGGGTTTGGTCGCCGCCAGCGACGGAGATCGCATCGGGCATCGCCCTCGACGCGCCCGACAGCTCAGGAGCGCGCGACGGCCCTTTCCGAGGCCGCTACGTCCGGAGGCTTGTCGGCCGCGCCCGCGTGCGCCAGCGTCTGCATCGACGGCCCGAGCGCCGCGGCAAGAATGCAGCGCCGCAGCGATGGTCCGGCGCCGGTCGGCGAGATCACGGGGGCCCCTGACGCGGCAGACCAGGGGGGGTGGGCAGCGGAGGAACTCGAGCGCGCGCAGAAGCGCCCCTGGCGAGAGAAACGACGCAGGTACAAGCCGGTGCGGGCTTGGCCTCTCGAGATCAGAAAGAGCGCGTTCTACCGCTGCTGGCGGAAAACCGGCGGGGGTCACTGCCGGTTCGAACACCCCCCCCTTCCGGAAAACCGGTGGGTGTCACTACCGTTTCGAACCCCCCCCCTAGCTCATCATGAAAAGGGGTGGGGTGGGGTGGGGGGGGATCGCTACCGGTTCGAACGCCCCCCCTCGAACTGGAAAACCGGGGGGGGCCACTGCCGGTTCGAACCTTCCCCCCTTGGAAAACCGAGGGGGGGTGCGGACAGTGGTGGGGGTGGTGGTGGTGGGGACAGTGGTGAGGGGGCAGCGGGACAGTGGTGGGGACAGTGGGGCAGTGGTGGGAACGGTAGTGGTGGGGACAATGGCGAGGACAATGGTGGGGACAGTGGGGACAGTGGGACAGTGGTGGGGACGGTGGTGGTGGGGACAGCGGCGCGGGGACAGTGGGAATGTGGTGGAAACAGTTGGACAGAGGAGGGTGCAGTGGTGGTGGGGACAGTGGTGATGGCGGTGGCGAGGACGGCGGTGGGACAATGGGACAGAGGTACAGCGGGGACAGTGGCGGGGGCAGTGGGGGCAGTGGTGGGGACAGCGGGACAGCTCAGTGGGACAGCGGAGGAGTCAGTGGGACAGTGGGGACAGTGGGGATAGTCGTGGAGAAAGCTGGGAAGGTGGAACCGCGGTGGGAACAGTGGCGGGGACAGTGGGGGCAGCGCGACAGTGGTGGTGGCACTGGTGGGGACAGTAGGGGCGGTGGTGGAGCCAGCGGGGACAGTGGTGGTGAGGACAGTGGTGCTGGGAACAACAGTGGGGGATGTGGTGAGGACGGTGGTAGGGGCCGGGAGTCGTTCGCTGGCGGCGAGGGGGGGGTGGGGAGGGGCCCCGAACCGGTAGCGACCCCACCCTCAGGTTTTCGAGGGTGGGGGGGTTCGAACTGGCAGTGGCCCCCCCCGGTTTTCGAGTTCGAGGGGGGGGGGGGTTAGGGGGGGGGGGGTTTGCCGGGGGGGGAGGGGGGGGGGGGTTCCAGCAGGGGGGGGGATTTTCGGAGGGGGGGGGGGGGCGGATTCCGGAGGAAAAGGGCGGCAATTTTCCATTGTAAAGCGGCGGTGGACCACGCTCGTTCCGAGATCACGATCACGTTCTTGAGCCCGCAGTGCCTCGCGGGGCCACGCCGCCAACGGGCGGGGCTGGGAATTGCCCGCGCCGACTGCCAATGGGCGGGCCCTCCTGCCAGGCGCCTGCGCTGGCCTCGCAAGCGCAAGCTGAACTTGGATCAGTGTCATTTTGGATCAGTCTTATTCTGTCTCGTCGCTCAGGCCGCGATCAACTTGCTGGCCCACGCGCGTCGGTGCAAGCCCCCTCTGGCGCAGGCCTTCGCCGGCCACGCCGTCGCGATTGGCAAGTGGGGAAAGTGCCTTACGGGTAACGCTGTCCTGTATATTCGCGCACGCGTTCGACTGCTACATTGTTTGGGTCTCTTCTGGCCGCTGTATCTCCGCCGGCCTCGTTCGGCGCGGGGCGCCGTGCCCGCAGCCGTCGCGGGCCCGCGGGGGCATCTATTCCCGCCGGCGCGAATCACTGTTGCTGGCGGCCAAGCTGATGATATGGAAACTGGGAAATGCGCGTTGATTTGTTTGGCCAAGTAATGCGACATGCGCGACGCTTTCGCGACAGGCTGCCGCCAGAGGCCCATGGCTGCACATTGTTCGATGCGACGGCGAACGCTTTCACCCCCTTCCCGAGCAGCATCGCGCCGGCGCTGCAGCGCGCATCGAGGCCCCAGATGCCAGCCTCGCCCTTCGGCCAGGGGCAGGAGGGGGGATGGGGGAATCCAACGAACCTGAGTTGTTCATGGGCTCTTTTTACCCGCTGGTTTCAAACTGGCGCTCAGACACGGCCGAAGTACGCCCGAGGAAACCCGCTCCAATTGTTCAGACAAGTATGCTCGTTCAAAGTAGCGCGCCCGTTCTCAGCCGAGCAGCGAGGCGCCCGCCCCTGCGCGTTCATAGACGGTTTATTTCATGTTATCCTGGTGCCCGACGTCTCGGCCCTGCAGGCTCTCCAGTTAGATGCCATCGTTGACGACATGCTCTCCCAGGCCCTGGGCGTCGGTGGCTAAGCCCAGAACGCAGGTGGGCAGGGCGCGCTGATATCTTCGGGAACCCGCGGGGCCAAAACGCAACTAGAACACGACATCTGGGGGCGCCGCTCAGAATCTAATGCATCATGGGGGATATGTACACGCCGCCAATGGCAATCGTCGCACAATTGAAGCTTGAGTTCAGTCTGGGAAAGTAGGATGGATTTGTCGTGGCTACTATTGGTTTTCGGGGGGTCCCTGGGAGGCCAAGCGTCTGTCGTGCCTCTCCAACGTCTCGGGGCGCATCCTGTCGAGGTTAGAAAGCTGCGCGCGCAGTCCGCGGGGGCATCGCCGTCTAGACAGCTCGATCGCGCGAAAGCTACGAGCAGTGATGAAGGGGGCCGCGCGTCAAGGCGACGACGAGAACACTCATCATTCCCTCGCTACCCTTCGGGTGCGAAAAGAGTGGCAGATTGCAGCTCCGGCAATAGAAATACTCGTGCGCAGGTTGAGCCGGTGGCAGGGCATCGCGAGCACGCCAACCCACCGCTGCCATTTTCCTGCGACCTGTTCCGGGCGGCGCAGGTTCGCGCAGCCGGCGGTCATGAGTAATCGCCTTCATCTCGCAAGGCGCTCTTTCGGCTGACCCGAACACCCACCCGTGAGTTGAGCAGCTTGCGGATGATCTCCCGCGCCTGGCCCCGCAACCCATCGGCGAGAATTTCCAGGAGACATGGCAGCCGCGCGTCGTAGAAAATCTCTCGGGGGACGCATGCGTGCGAGGCGCTTTTCTGCACTGTGATGCGCGTGCTCGCCAGTTCTCCTCCTGGATGTCTCAGTGAGCTCTCCAGGAACCAATTCAGCTCGCCTGCCCCCTTCCCTCGGCGGAGCCCCTCGACGGGGCCGATAGCGACGACGAGGTTAATTGGCCGTTCGCATGTTATATCGAGCCTTGCGGGTAACGCTTCGGGGCAAAAATAGCAGATGGTCACACGTCAAACTGCATCGGGGGCGACGGGCCATGGACTGCCATCGTTGCTAGGTTCACTCAACAATGAATACACCGCCTGTCAAACGACGTGTCCTAACGGAGCACATGCAGCACGACGCATGCGACTATCGTTGCAGGCAGTCAGGCGCATGCCGGACCTGCCCATCCTGCATAACCATGGGCATCATTTACATGTGCTACATGCCCACTGTGTGAAAATGATTTAGACCAAGCATGCCATCATGAGTACCATGACCAGCACCGACTACGAGCCCACCTACCTGTGCATCTCACACCGTCGCCATTGGGTTCGCCGCTCAAGCCAAGCGTCGTCAGGGCCGAGGCGCGTCCGACAAGGTCGGGGCACCGCGCCGCCTCCTCCGCCCCGCGTTCCTCGCCACTTTCCTTTTCGGCGGCCTCGGTGGATTGAGGGCGCACCTGGCATTCGAGCTGCGCACAGACAATCGTCAGACCTCACCCTTGGCCATGAGATTGCAGCGCCGCGGATGCCGCCGCGAATGCAGTGCCAAGCGCAGCGCGCATCCAGCAGGGGCGACATCGGCATCGCCAGCGACCCTGGAGACAAAGTTCGCAACGGCGGCGCCTACCGCGCCGCCGCCTCCGTCTCCAGACCACGGTTGGCCAGGCGGCGGCGGGGTCGAGGAAGGCACCGCCCCCGCGCCCGCGGGCGGACTGGCGCATCCCTTTGGTCTCCCCACGGGGCTCAGGAGCGCCTGGGGGCGCATCCAGGCCAGATGACGGAGCGTCAGCAGCAGCGATGCCCCGCTTCGCCCGCCCGCCGCAGCCGCGAGCGGGCGGGGCAGACCAGGCCCGCGCCCGCTGGAGCGCAGCCGCCCGCGGCGGACGAGGGCGGGACAGAGGGCGCGCGGGGGCCGCGCAAGAAGGGGCGGCGAGGCGGCCGCAGGGCGAGGCGCGGGGGCCGCGGCGAGACGACCTGGATCAGCAAAGACAAGAATTTGCTGGCCCTCCTGCGGTCGTTCCCGAGGTTGCTCCTGCAGACCTCGCGCGCGACCCGCCCCGACGGGGGCGTCGACGTCGACGCGTGCGCGGCGAGCAGCAAGCGCCCCGCCATCGACGCCACCTCTCGAGCTCGAGGGCTGCAAGAGCCGCCCGACGAGCCGCGCAGGAGCAGCGGCCCGACGGACAAGCAACGCCTGAAGGAGATCGGGTCGCCAGCTCCGCCACCGGGCCTCGCCGCGCTCGAGGCGGCGCGCCTCCCCCTGCCAGCGGCGGCACCATCAGCATCGCGCGTGCCCCCATCGGCCTCCGTTCTTGCGCCTCAGGCTTTGCCAGCGCAGGCTAAGGGCAGCTTTAGTCAACTCGAGGGGGCCTCCATCGATGAGCATTCTAATGGCACGGCCGCTGAGGACGCGGCCTCCGCATTCTTGCGCGGATAGCGGTCCTCGCTCCGCCGTCCGAGGCAGCGTAGCGCAGCACCCCTTGTGCCAGCGCCCGCCAGACGTGGCCCCGCGCGGGGTATCTTGAGAACCCAGGCTCTCTGCGACGGACCACACCATTTGTCAAACTTGTGCAGCCTCCAGTTTGGTCCTGACGTCCAGAAGCAATCGCATCATCATCATCATCCGCCGCACCATCATCCCCATCACCACCATCGTCAGCAGAAACATCATTATCATCAGCAACATCGGCATCATTCGCATCGTCCTCATTAAGATCAGAATCATCATCGACACTGCCACCGTCGCCATCATCAGCATCTCCATCAACATCATTCGTATCGGTGTCCTATCCCGCACCATCATCATCGTTATCCGCATCACCACTTGCATCTTCACCACCACAATCCTCATCATATCCCGTTTCATCATCATCACCATCATCATCATTATCCGCGCAGACTCATCACCAACATCACCCATCATCATCACCATCGTCATCAACGCCATCTTCAACATCATCGCCATCATCAACACCATCACCATCATTATCATCTTCAGTTGTATCATCACCATCAGCATCACCACCATCACCATCATCATCCCCCCCGCTCCCTCGCTTTTTCTCCTTCCATTCTTTTCTCTTCCTCCTACAGTGCCGTTTTTAATACATGCTCCGCGTGCGGATCATGTATTCAAACGCAGGGAGTTAGCATCAAACAACAGCGGCTAGCTCATGCATCAATGCATCCATAAATTAATCATGCATTACAATCCGATTTTTTTCAAATGCCATGTATTAAAACCTGCCCTGCACTCCTCGTCCTCCTCCTCCTCCTCCTCGCTTCCCCTCCTCTCCACGGCACCTCCCCGCCTGCCCCTCCCAGTGGCTTCTGCGGCGGTCGTCGCGGTCCTGGCGGCGCTCGCGGTGGCTGCCCGGGGCGCGCCGGGCGGGGCGCCGGGCGGCGCCGGGCGGCCCTCGGTTGCGGAGGAGCTGCTCCACCCAGGCGCGCCCCCATCCAGGAGAGGGAGGAGGAGAGAGGGAGGAGGAGAGGAGAGAGGAGAGAGGGAGGAGAGATGAGAGAAGAGAGGAGGAGGGAGAGGGAGGGAGGAGGAGGGGGAGGAGGAGAGAGGGAGGAGGGCGGGACAGATGTGCTTGCCCCGCTTGCTGGAGCCCCTGCGGCAGGCCGCAGCCCGTGCGGGCGATGCGGGGAGCCGTTGGAAGGTCCGCGGCCCGTGGCCTGGCTCCGCGTCCACGTCGATGCGATCGGTCCGAGTCGGTTCGGTATCGAGTGCGGCGGGCCCGATCCGGCTCGATGCCGAGATGCCGACGATGCGGTGCGGCCCGATGTTTGCACGGCGTTGCTGTGCATCCTCGCGCAGCAGGTCCCGTTCGATCTCGACTCCGTGCCGATGCAGCCCGATCCGGCGCAGGCTCGGGTGCGGTCTGGTTCCTTGTCCTCTTGCGGATCACCCGCGCGGGCCCGACGTTGGTCGCGCCGCGGTCTGGGCCAGAGCAATTGCCTCCTCCAGGGAGGCCGGTTCGAGGTCGCGATGGCGCGAAGGTAATCGTGGGGAGCGGGGTGCGATGTGCGAAGCGAGGTTCGGGGGCTCCAAAAGGTGACCCTGGCCCCTGGCCCAACCCTCTGCTTTTCCCTCCATTTAGGAGCCCCTTGGCCTCGTGGGCCTCGTGAGGGGTGCTCTGGATGCCGAGGGGCCTCCTTGGAAATCTTGGGCTCAACTTGGGCTGGGGGCACTTCTACCAGCGCCCTGTTGAGCTACAGCTCCGAGGAATCAAGGTGCCAGGACGATTGCCGCTGTTCTGTTGTGCGAAAGGGGAGGGAGGAAGGCTTCTTAGAAGTACCCCTGCTTCTTAGTAGGCGTCGGCCTTCTCTACCAGATGTAGGACCAGCACCTTCTTAGAAGCTGCCTCAACCGAAGAACCCTTCCCCACTCCCTCTACCCCCTTGTGCGCGCCTCCAAGACAGGGGGTGTTACGAAATGTGCTGCGTGTAGCTGGTTTCGGCCCCGCCGCTGGGCCCATTCCTCGGTACGTGGGCGCCTCCCCTCGCTTGGAGGCGCCGGGGAGCCAGCTGCGTGAGCTCATTATCCACCCTGCACTTTGCTATCCTACCCTCTCGCCCGCTCCCTTGTGCACGCCGCCAGCGTGTGGCCTTCTCGTCACTGCGGCTGGACGCCCTTCGGAGCTCTGGACGGAACACACCCCCTCGTGAGAGGCCCGCGAGGGCGACCTTTCTGAGTGCGGGGGCCAGCACGAGCAGGGCGCGCGCCGGAGTTCGGCCCCTCGGGGTGCCCGGCTCTGGCCCGGGCGCCGGTGGAGGTCCACCACCGTGACGAGCTCTGGAAGGGCTGCTGGGACAGATGTGGAGCGGGTTTGGGAGGAGGCTCGGCATCGCTCGGACGTGTGGTGCATGTTTTCTCGGCGAGAACCATATCGAGGACCATCCTGGACCCTCGAGCCAACAAAAACACGCGCGCGAGACCGAGAAAGACACGGGAGATGGACGTCCGAGCGACGGCAAGGAGGGGGGAGGGGGGGAGGAGGGGGCCAGATCACGGGGGAGCATGGGAGAGGGCAGGCAGGGGGGGGCCCAGCACGGGCAGGTCAAGCGCGGGAGGTCGGCCCCGCGGTGCCCGCCTCGGGCCGCGGGGCCGTCGGGGAGCCACGGCGTGACGGATGCTGGGAGGGGTGATGGGACCGATGTGGAGCGGGTTTGGGAGGAGGGGGAATCTGCACGAACGAAATTCGGGGGTGGACAGAACCCCCAACAGTGACACGTCGATTAGTGAATTGTCCGTTTTCGGTTTTCGAGAGGGCGCCGTGGCCGTTATTTTCCAGGCTTGCGCCCGCCAGGTTTGGGCCCGAAGTCGTTTTCACTAAACCACGTTTTACTAAAGGGAGGTCTGTCCATCCCCGAGAAATGGGCACGGAAAGAATGGGTACAATGCCCAACAGCAGTTCCTGTTCATTTTGGACCGGATTCGCTGTCCACGCCGCCGCGGCCTGTGCCCATTCGAGGCAGAGGGCCGCCTGCCCAACTGCGGCCGCTGTTGGTTTGGAACAGCATTTGTTGTTGGGCATTGTACACATTCTTTCCGTGCCCATTTCGGGCGTCCAAAGGGAAGAGGGGACCAAGTCATGGGGGAGAGTTTCGATCCCCACTCGCCGCCCACGGATCGCCGAGAGCTGACCCAGCCCAGGAACATGGGGGTTCGCCACCGGGGGCCTATCGGGCCTATCGCCGTTCTGTCGGCGGTGCATCGCCGAGTCCGGGTCGATGCTTCTCCCCCACCGGAGTTCGTCCCCCTTTATAACGTTGCCCCTCAATTGATTTTGTTAGATTGCAGAATTCTTCTTTTGGGCAAGAGCTGCTCTCCACATGTATGACTGTGGCGCAAGTTTGTAGCATCGCCGGTAAGATCTGAAGAAGGCTCAGGCAGAAGGCTCAGAGCGCAGTCCACTTTGTTGGGAAGAATTGGCCCTTCATTCTCTGGACTCTTTTAAAACAAGCCCAGCGTTAATGCGAGAATCGCTTGCTTGGAACGGATGGTCCTCAGAGTTGGAATTGCTGGAGTTTTTGTTGGACGAGTGTCCGCGGTTTTGAAAGGTGGAAAACGCCCTTTGATCTCCACCCGCCCTCTAATGCTCGTAGTTGTTGGAAGCTTTGGTGACGAGTGTGCACGGCGCTGCGGCGCGAAACGTCTTTTGTCTCCCTGTTGTCTCTCTGGCCCACCCTCCGTCCGTGTAGCCATTGCCACCCCCTGTGCCAGTCTTCGACCCGCACCTGTTTGCAACCGCGCTGAGGCCACATCGCCCGAATCGGCCGTCTCTTCTTCCATGCCGCCCAGACGCTGCGAGCATCGTCGTCCGATCGGAGTCTGCGCGACGTCGGAGGGAACGGACGGGGCCCTGCCGCACCCTCGCCCGTCCCCAGGCGACGGCGGCCACAGCACCGCTTCCGCGGACGAGCTGGCCCTGGTCCTCGAGGCGGAGGATCAGCACCGTCTAACCTGTCTCCAATCTCCACTGTGCCATGGTATCTCGGCTCCACCAGCCCACCCTTACAGGTGGCCGCCAGAGCGAAGCGAGAGGGAACAGGCATGTATGATCCCGCGTCGAGGGTTCACAGCCCCTTCCCCCAAGATGGGATGGTTCCCAGGGTTCCACAGGCACCCCCCCGAGTGATGGGGTGGGGAGGACGACGACAACGACGACGACGACGACGGCGGAGGACGGACGACGGACGACGACGGACGACCGACGTCCGACGACGACGGACGACCGACGTCCGACGACGACGGACGACGACGGACGACCGACGACCGACGACGAAGGACGACAACAGACGACCGACGACCGACGACGGACGACTGACGACGGACGACTGACGACGATGACGACGACGACCACGACGAAGACCACGACGACGACGATGACGACGACGACGACGACGACGACGACGACGACGACGACGACGACGACGACGACGACGACGCAGCACCACCCCATACCGACCCCCCCCACCACGCCGCGCCCACAGGGCGACGACCACAGGGGGTGAACCCATCGCGAGGGGGGGGAGGAACCGAAGTCGTCAGCATGAGGGCGGGGGGGGCGGAGCCCTGGATCCTATATCCCTACCCAGGCTGGTGTGTCGCCCAGTGGGGCCAAGGCCATGCCAGTGGGATCCCGGGTTTGCCTGGCGACCTTTTGATTCGCACAGCGGTCGAGGCCGGGTCGTGTGAACAGCTCTGTGGTCGTGCTCCCTCCTCTCTTCTCAACAAGGAAGGCCCTGCCAGTGTGGACAGGGATCGGATCAGCGATACTCTCAGAGGAGCCTCTCGTCGCCGCGGAGGACGCGCCGGCGGCGGCTGAGGGCGCGGAGGAGCACGACGGCGCCGAGGGGAGCGCGGGGGCATCCCGGGCAACGGCGGCCGACGGCGCGCAGGCCCCCCCCACGCCGCCCGCGGTTGCGCCTTCGGGGCGGGCTCGCGCCGCGCGCCGCGCGCCTCCGACGGCAGGTATGCAGAATGGTCGTGTATCCGCAATGAATGTAAGCATTTTGTCCTTCACCCGACGCAGAGTTCAATGCTGGGGTACATCGATTTTGTAGTCGATCTCCTGCTCAAGCGTTGCATTTTCGGTGGCTCTGGTCTGTCCTGTAATTACCGTCCTCTGCTGGTGCTCGACGTATGCTCGACGCGGATGCGATGCAGGTCCGACGCAAGTTCTGGATGCGACGCGGATTTGACGTGGATTTGACGAGGCCGACATGGGCCCGATGCGTATGGGACGCTGATAGCGGCGCGGCGGGACAGACAAGGGCCCCCGAGGATGCAACATGCTATCGGCTGAGTTCCAGCGATGATTTCTCTCCTCCTCCTCCTCCTCCTTTCTCGTGATTGGGGTCCGCGCCGACGGTCGGTCGTTCTGTGCCCTTTTCTGCACATAGTTCTGTCCTCTAAGCTGGCTGTTATCGAAGACGCCTACGGCGAATGATCGCCGCTTTTTGCCTTTGTGGAAGCACCTATGTGGCCGAACGTTAAGGCCAGACCTGCCAAGCTATCGGGCCATGTGTTCCCCGAGTCGGTTTGGAAAGCCTTCGGGGAACACGTGGGCATCTTGAAGGTCCTCGTGGCCGCCTGGAGGCCATTTTGACCCTTTTGGGCCTTCTTGGAAGACGTCTTGGAGGGCTCTTGGGCCGTCTTGGAGGCCATCTTGAGCGTCTTGGAGGCCTCTTCAGCCGTCGTGGGGGCCTCTTGGGGCCGTCTGAAGGCCGACAAAAAGCAAATGCCACAATCTTTCAACAACTCATGGGACATCAATGATTTTGGCCTTTTCGGGCCTTCCTGGAGGCCCTCTCTGAGGCCTCTTGGGCCATCTTAGTGCAATGTTCGGCCGTCTTGGTGGGCCCTTGGCCCGTCCGACGCCGTCGGACGCCGTTTGGGGGCCTCTCTGAGCCGACTTGGGGCCCTCTTGGAATGCGCCAGGGCCGTCTTGGAGGCCATCTTAGGCGTCTTAAAGTCCTCCTGGGGCCGTCTTGGGGGCCTCTTGGGGGCCGTCTTGGGGGCCTCTTGGGTCGTTCTGGGGCCATCTTGGAGGCCTCTTGGGCGATCCTTGGGCGATTTTTGGGGGCTCTTGGGCCGTATCGGGCCGTCGGAAGGCCGAACATCCTTCGAACATCCTTCGAACACCAATGAAAATCAGCGTTTGGGGCCTTTTCGGGCTTTCCTGGAGGCCCTCTTGGAGGCCTCTTGGGTCGAGCCAACTTCGGCCATCTTGGTGGGCTCCTGGCCCGTCTGGCGCCGTCGGAAGCCTTTTGGGGGGCGTGTCTGGGGGTGTTCCAGGGCCGTCTTAGAGGCCATCTTGGGCGTCCTGGAGGCCTATTGGGTCGTCTTGGTGCCCTCTTGGGGCCGTCCTGGGGGCCTCTTGGGCAGTCCTGAGGCCATCTTGGAGGCCTCTTGGGCGCTGTGGGGGCGATCTTGGGGGCCTCCTGGGCCGTCTTGGGTCGTCGGAAAGCCGAGAAGAAGCAAATGCGAACATCCTTCAAACACCTAAGGAAAGGCAATGATTTTGGCCTCTTCGGGCCCTCCTGATGGACCTCTTGGGGGGCCTCTTGGGCCGTCTTCGGCCGTCTTGGACTCTCTTCGGCCGTATGGGAGGCCGTCTTGGACCATCTTGGGCGGACTTGGAGGTCATCTTGGACCATCTTGGAGGCCATCCTGGGCAAACGTGGCCATCTTGGAGACCATCTTGGGCCAGCTTGAGCGAAACATTGGGAGAATTGCGGGCCTTCCGGGTGGCCGGCGGGACGGGTCGAATCCCTGGGGGGGTTCTTTTGGAAAAAGGATCTAGCACGCGAGGCACTTGCGATGAATCGACAGGGCGCGGCGGATCAAATGGCCTTCGGCCGATTCTGCCACCGTGCCTGGGTTGTGGGTCATAAGCCTCTAAGATGTTCGTTGGGATGTCGCAGGGGGCCTTCCGGGAGATTTTTGGGGGCCGTTTGGAGGCCTCACGGGAGCCGTTTTGGGGCCGTTCACCGCAGTTGGCTGTTATTCCCCATCTTCCTCAGGAAGAGGACGAGGGAAACCGCCGTAACTGAGTTGAGACGGCGCACTCGGGGATACGAGTAATGAGGGCTCCTGGGCTGCCGTGCTACAGGCGCCGAGCTTGGTATGATGCCATCCGTCCGCCGCAGGCGCCCACTTTCTGCAAAACGCGTGGGTGTGTCGCAGGTTCGGGCGTCGGCGGGTCGCGGGGCTCGGGAGCCAATGTAGAGAGGCCTGTCAGGGGCGCCAACTTTTTCAACGCGCCCAGCCCGTCGCAGGCGGCGATTCTCTCAATTCAGTATGGATGTCGGGCAGGGCTAGGACGAGGATCAATCCGTTCCAGAGCGTTCTGGCACGCTCTCAGAGCGTTCTGGAACGCTCGGAGAAGGCCGCGGCGCCCGAGGCATCCTCCAGAGCCACCAGACCTCAGAGATTCCCGAATTATCCTCACCTGGCTTTCTTCTCGTCCTGGCTTCGTCGTAGGGTGGGTCGCGGGCAGCACTATGAAGCCAGAGATTGCTCGGTTTTGTTTCCCGCCCGGCTCCAGGATGTTGCCAGTGGTCTCTAGCTTCGAGCCTCGGTAGCGAAGGTTCGTTGAACAAATTCACGCGATAGGTGCACATGCACACCTGCAGTATGCAAGCATGAATGCACACCTGCAGCTGCTCATGCAATGTACGTGCAATCGCGCGCTGCAGTGGCAACGACGCTCGGCTCAAGTGCGACAATCAAAACACTTTTTTGGTCTGCGGGTCGCGAGCGGGCCTCTTCCGGTTCAGAGCTAGGCGGGGCGCGCAACGCATTAATTGGGGAGACAGGGCGCGGGCGGGCGGGGCCTCAGGCGGCCGGAGGGTGCGGGGTGCAGGTGGTGCCGAAGAGCTTGCACAGGAAACGGTACGCCTTGGACAGGAGCCGGAGGCGAAGTCCCAGAGGGAGAGCGAAGTGGTGTTGCCGTCAACGGCGCGTCAGAAGCACCATCCTCGAGTGCTGCGTGCGGAGGGACGTGACGAGGTCGACGTCCGAGGGGTAGAGGTAGAGACAATCAAAGCACACTCGGGTCGCGGGCCCGGGTCCCGGGTGGGTCGCGGAATGGGTCGCGGAGCGGGGCGGGAGGGCGACGACAGTATCAAGAACAGTTGCTAGTTTTAGATCGTTCGACCTCCAGTCTTCGCGTGTGCTTCAGGATGTATACCGCAGACCTCCGTCGTCGACCCGGGGGGGGAGGGGGCGTGACAGCTACCAGGTACACCCAGGCAGGGGAACGTAACCGTGCTGGGCGCGCGGAACCTGACGGGCGGATCGGTTCAGCGGACCCTGCCGGGCGGGACGGGCGGTCGGGACGTCAGAGCGAGCGGGCGGGCTTCCAAGCATGGGAATTGGCGGACCCCACGGAGCGTGTCAGGGTCGGGAGGGACCTTGCAGCAGGCGGGTCAGGGTCGGGTGGGAAACCGAAGCGAGAACCCGAGGGTACTCCCCCCAACGACCCCCAAGACGCAGCCAGAGCGCCCCCAATTTGCCCCCAAGAGCCCCCAAGAATGCCAACAGGGCCCCAAGAGAAAGCACACAATGTGCAACCAGTCTCGCTAATGTCAGGGGGGAACACAAACACACAGGCACAATTAATCGTCGATTCCCCAGAAAATATAGGAAAATATGGGCAGTGGGGGGGAGGACAAAAACCCAGAAAATATTGCAAAATAGAGGGACTCCTTTTATTTGTGTGTACTTATTTGTGTGTCCCAGGGCCCCTTCGTAATGGAGTCCACCAGGACCACCCCAGCCCGGAGGACATCGGCGAGAAGGAGCGAGCGAGGGAGGCAAGGGGGGTCGGCAGTGGAAGCCTGAGCGCTGGCTGGCCGCGTGCGAGAGTCTGGGCTTCTTCGTGGTTGCTTTAGATGGCGGCTGCTGCTGACAACTTGGCATCGCTCGGACGTGTGCGTTGTTTCTCGGCGAGAACCATCGAGGACCCTCCTGGACCATCGAGCAAACAAGAACACGCACGAAACCGAGACATGCATGGGAAATGGACGTCCGAGCGATGCCGAGGTCTGGGCTTATTCTTGCTTGTTTTTGATGGCGGCTGCTTCTGACAAGGCCATTGCGATTACACGCAACGCGTAATGTAGGCTGACGATGGATAGATGACCCGGGGTCGTGTTTCGTCGGCGGCGCCCCGGAGGAGGATTTGGTATTGGTATTTGACGTAAAATTTGAGGTCGACGTCGAAAGATTATTTGACGTAAACTTTGACGACGACGTGAGATGAGTATGCGACGCAATATTCGAATCCGACGTGTAATAGACATTTTCCTATCGTCCTCATCCCGTTGAGCAATCATATAGAAGAAGCTCTGTGTTTAATCGTTCCCCCATGTTTTTAACTGTTTGTCATCCTGGACTATTGCTACCTGGAGCACAGGGCGCGCGCGGAGCGCGCCCGCACGACTAGTTCTAGTGTGTGTGTGTGCGCACAAAAATTCGGCATGCAGCACAGCAGCCCGCTGAGCCAGGGCAGGTTCAGGTATACGTTTGCGTCGAGCCTTGGTGAATCAGTGGCTTGCCACAGCAGGTGTAAGACATTTGAGAGGGTAGCATGGCATCGTGATTTCTCAGAGTGTGGTATGAATCACCTTAGCCTGGGGTCTTCTCGAAGCGTTCCACCGTCCTGACCTTCCTGGGTTCCGCGGCATCCCCTGCGGTCTAGAAGTTCTAGTATCTCCTCGTGGTTTGTGTAAGCACGGGATCGTCGCCATTTGCCCCAAATGCTGTTTTGTGGTTTCAGGCTCCCTTGATTCAGGGAATTGGAGGTTGGTTCGTTCGATCCCTGGTGATTATGGCATACCCACAGAATTCAAGACAACACACGCAGCCACGGGAGCGTTGCTCACACCCGCATTTACAGGATAGATCCAGCGGACCTCAGGCGGCAAGGCCTCCACATCAAGCGGCATGGGCAACACGTGTTAGCCCGCCTCCCTTGCCAGAGAGGGCGACGAGAGGCGGCGGACAGGAGGTGCACATGGGGAGGCGGCCAGGAGCGCAAGCCACGAGAGCGGCTTGAGACAGCCAGGCGGGCCCCCACATGAACAGTAACTCTTTGATTGGCCCTGGTTGTCAAGCCTTCGCGGACGGCGCCCATGCCACGGAACAAATGCATTGCATGCGCATTCCAGTGTTGTCCGCAGGGGTGGTGGAGGAGGGAGGAGAAGGAGGAGGACAACGACACACGTAGCAGCAGAAGCATCCATCGGTCATCCATTCCTTTGTGGCGTCGAGTGTTGCGAAGTTGCTCCGTGCACATTTTGAGGGGATTGGAGGTGTATCGATGTAGGTGTTGTTTCCCAGTGGGATCATGCATTGATGCCGCACGAGGCTACACGCATGGCCAGACTGCAGTAGAGGCAGGTTCGTGTGGATACGAAGTCTCGGACACTTTCATGCGACCATTATGCATGCTTTCGCGACGCCCAGTTTGACTCTGCACGGCAAGAGAAGGACTGGTGCATTGCCATCCCGGTGTGGGTTGTCCTTGGGCGCAGCAGCTGAATGCGTCGGGGCCGTTTCGCGGCGATACGATGTACGCGAGTGGGAAGTACCATGCCGAGTTGCATGAGTGTAATAGTTTTAGTCGTTATCACAGCGGGGTGCGCCTACAGGCGCAGTATCAGTGTCGACTGATTGCTTGCAGTAAGAGTAGTCATAGCGACAACAGCGGCATCACCAGCGGCATCGGCGATAGTGACAACACCAGTAAACAGCAGCGATAGTCGCAGTCGCGGCCGCAGGAACACCAGTACCAGTATCAGTAGTATGGTTAGCGTCAGTGTTCGCAGTGTACTCCTCAGTATCCATCACATTCCTCTTCCGTCCTGCTTGTTTCTTCCGTGCCTTATCCCTGTTCGTCCCCCTCCTCCGCCGTCCATCACTCACTCCCCCAGTTATTCCCTCCCCTTGCTGCCTATTCCCTCCATCTGGATCCTTCGGCCCTCATCCTTTCTCCAACATCTCGCCTCTCTCCACAAGTTTCGTTTACCCCTCATGCATCCTCTCTCCCCCGAAAGTTGTTCCCCATCATCCTTCGGCTATTACGCGCCCTTGCGTCGCCTTCATCGTGTTTCACGTTTCGTGGGCTGCCTCGAGACCATCTTAGACAGTCTTGGGGCAGTCCTCAGACCTTGCTGGCCAGTTTTGGCGGTGCCTAGCCTCTTGGGGAAGCCATGCGACGGGCCCCATAAGTCACGCGGAACGCCCCACGCGATCAGTGAATTGGGGTTTGGATTGGTTAGGTTATTTTTTCGTTTATCTGGCACAGGGAACTCGAAAGGGCCCGATGGCACTCTACTGAGCGCCTTCCTCCACGGTGGCGGATCTGGCACAACATTGATTCATCAACACTTGTTGCGTGGATGGATCGTGGATCCGTTTCAACTCCTGAGTTTTCGCATGTTACATTCCTGAACGTATGAAGTAGGGATTTTGCATTGCCCAACGTTCCATTGATTGATGGCGGTGTTTTTTCAAGTTTGAGTTATCACGTGATATAGATACGAGTTCTATGTTCTTGAACGCTTGCATTCCGTACATTTTGAAGGACGAAGCGTGAGTCATGGTCAAAGCGGTGCCGCTTGAATGCCAGGCTTTCGGAACGCTCTTCTTGGAAGGTAGCGTCCCCACGTAATGGAAAC
The DNA here is from genome assembly GCA_963575745.1 of Prorocentrum cordatum. Lineage (NCBI taxonomy): Eukaryota > Dinophyceae > Prorocentrales > Prorocentraceae > Prorocentrum > Prorocentrum cordatum. The sequence goes on from CAUYUJ010007713.1 coordinate 291,742, forward strand.
CATGATTATGAAGAGGGGTTTAGGGATTACTTGGTGGATGACAGCAGAGTTTTTGCGCATTGTGTTTCATTCAATATCCCAATCCTTCTCCCCATTCCGCATCCGCCACCTTCTCCCCCAGTTCTCCCTCTTCCTCATCATTCTTCCCAATCATCCTCTTCTCCGCTCTCTCTTCCTTCACCTCCGCCTCCTTTCCCCTCTCCTGTTCTATGCCTCCCCCTTCCCCTTCCTCATCCCCTCCTCTTCCCCCCTCCTCCCTGCAATTGTCTCCCTCCCTCTCCTCTTCCTCCTCCCGCTTCCCTTTCCGCCTCTGCCGCCCCACCCTGTTCTTGGTTCTCGCTTCCTCCTTCTCCGCCTCCGCCTTATCATTCTCTCCGCCATCCTCCTCTGCTGCCTCCTCGGCCTCTGCCTCCCCCTCCATCTTTCCCCACGCTGTCTTCGTCACCCAACTTGTGCCTCCTTCCCGCATCTCTTGTCCTTCCGCTATAGTCATCCTCCTGATCCTTCCCCCTACGTCCCTCCTGCTCCCCTCCTCGCACTCTTCCTCCTTGTCCCCCCCCTCGCTCCGCTCCCTCCCTGGCTGTTTGTGCCACAGGGACATTGGCCTGCCGAGGTGGTCGGTCGACCTCCCCCCCGATCGGGAGGACCCTGAGGCCCCGCTGCTCCTAGCCACGGACGGCACTGAGTTCAAGTTCCGCGTTCTGGTGTTTCCAGCGACGCCTCCCGGCAGGCGGAGGGTCAGGCGCAGGGCAGAGGGAGGGAGAGGGAAGTGCGGAAGGGGGGATGGAGAACGAAGGAGAAGTGAGGAGAGGGGACGAGGATGAGGAGAGAGGAGTGAGGATGGTGGAGGAGGAGAGAAGGCTGGGCGAGGCTGGGACAGAGATAAATCGTTCCAGAGCGTCCTGGAATGCTCTGAGAAGGCTGGTGCGCCCGATGCATCTCCAGAACCGCGGGATCGCAGAGGTTTCCGATGCACTTGTTTCCGATGTTGCCCCTGCCTGACTTCGTCTTAGAGGGTGAGGAGGAGCGAGGAGGGTGGAGGAGGAGGAGGGAAGGAGGAAGGGGGTGCTCAGCATGCGCTTGGTGCATCGAGGCGGTTGTGCGCAAGGGGGGCTACGCAGTGACGATCCCGATCGTGATAGCAGGATCTTCGCATCAGTAATTCGATGTGTTTCCTTCACGGCTGAATCGGTTGCTCTACATGCAGCGGTCGAGGTGGGGGAATTCACGCTTGAAGTAGGCAGCCGGACGTCCATTATGTGATTTGAGTTTTGAAATAGATAGAAGAGTGGAGTCGAGGAAGCAGGGAGGAGCAGGAGTCTTGTCCTAGTCTCTTCTTAGAGGGGGAGAGGAGGAGGAGACAGGAGTGAGGAGGGCGGAGGAGGAGGAGGAGGAGGGGAGGAGGAATGGCGTGGGGCCGAAGAGGGAAGCAGGGAGCGAGGAGGAGGAGGATAATGGGAGCCCATCGAGATTTTACCTCAGGGAGAAGCCCTGGGGCACGTACGAGCCGTACATTTCAGCACCGAGGCAATGGCATTGTTATCAGGGCATCGTCGGCAAATTTTGTAGCAGACCAACCTACGCAGTTGCATGTCTCAGATTCTATGCGCTGACTGCAGATGCTCCGCCGATAGTTATCAGAGGCTAGCGCCGACCAATTTGCAAACACAAGATAGGCGTATCAGTTCTTGTGCACACGTTGTTATTCTGTGCTCGTCCGGATACAGACACTTTATGCTCCTACATACAGTTGCTGATTGTCATTGCGTGCGAAGGGCAGACAAAGCCCTCAATCCTTATTATATGTTTTTTCTGTGCTCGAATGACAGTAGACACAACTGCTGGGCTTGATACCGTTGATATACAAGCACCAAGCAGCACTACGACGCACTAGCATCACGACGCAGAACTTCAGTACACCGCCAACCAGCAAGGCTCACGAAACTCATATACTACGACTGCAGCCCAAATGTCCTCAAGCCACGCATCCAAGACTTCTGCCCGCTTAATACCTGAAACGGGAGCCCCGACGAGCATACCTCAGGGAGAAGCAGAGGGGCAACACCAGCACAGCTACATGCCCATTACCATAAGGACAGGACGTCTCCCTATTCTCGCCCGCGTCGGATCTGGCATGATAGCCCCTACTACAAGGGCAAGCGTGGCACACCGATATGTTTGCATCAAGCGATTTATAGCTGGTCTATACCATAAGCTTGCTTCATACCTGGCAATGGCAGGTGGGCCGCCGAGGGCATACCTCAGGAAGAAGCAGCAAGGCAGGTGGGCAGAATACTCGACAGGTCATTGTTTCATTATTCACTTTTTCAGGTCAACTGATTGACCACATTGATTACGACATGGGACGTTTTATTTACATGAAGCTAGTGGCACACGCTGATGCTGGTTCTGTTTTGACTGGAAGCTAATAGTGGCTATCGCCTACCGGTTGCCACTATCGTACATGATACAGGACAGTTGACCATACATACCACATCATAGTATAGCATATCTATTTCGTCGCATATAGAGAGTGTTTCGTGCCATCGTTGTTGGTCAGGCGACTTCTGTTTGAATTGTAGACTGTCCATTGGTTTGTTTGGGATATTGCACCGTGCCCATTTACATAGTTGGCACATGGCGGGACCTGGACATGCACGGACGCAGCAGTACGCCACAGCAGCAACACGACCTGCTCACAGCACCCAGCGCACCCATCAGCAATACCGACAAGGGCGCCGCCGACTTCAGACCTCATCCGCATTGCCTCGTGGATCGGCAGCCCGATTCGTTCCTGGCACGGGAGCCCCAATGGCCAGCCAATACAGGGGATGTTCATTTGCATAGTACGTTTGTTTATGCCACCCGCCTTGTGTTTGGCAAGGGAGCCTGCAAGGGCACACATCAGGGAGAGGCTATAGGGGCAGACAACTACACACTATACGGCCCGATACTACATAGCGACGTCGCATCTCCCTACAACGACAATTGCCCGCTTCACACCTGGAACGGGAGCCTATGAGGCACGCGCCAGGAAGAAGCCAACAGTGCACGTTGCATAACACAGCATCAGACATGACGACATGGACATGTCCTTCGATAAGGAACTACCGTCGGCACGAAGTACGTGGGGCAGAGCGCCCGACACCGAGACAAAATACATCGTCACCAAGGTCCCCCCTTGGTTTTTTTGGACACTCAGCAGCTATTATCAACGGAATTTGACTCCTTCCACAACTATGGTTTTCAGAACATCCATTACCGCAAAGCGAGGACTTCTGTTTGCCTTTCTTTCTTGCGCAATGCAGTCCTTTCTTTGCTCACCAAGGAATGCCGTCTCATAGAGAGAGCATTCACCGGGTGGGTGGAGGGGGAGTTTGTTGTCCATGCGTTTTTGACCGGCGCGAGGGGAAGTTATTTCCCATTGTGGTCTCCCATCTACAGCTCATTCTGCACACTACCCTACACTGCAGTACTGAAGCTCGATTCGCAGCTCACCGTCGGCTCCTACTGCGTTCGCCCCCTGCGTCCTGCCGTCTCGGTCCGCCCCGTCTCTCCGTCTGACCTTGCCTTGTCCCGTTCTTACTGTTGGCCGTTGGCCCCTCCTCCGCCCCCAACGGCCGTGCCCCGCCGTTGGTTGTTGTGCGGTGAGCTGCCGCGTGCCCGCTTGCGGGTGCACGGGGTTGGGCGTTCGCGTGCCTCCGCCTGCTGCCTCCCCTGCCCGCCCCTTTTCTCCTCGGTCGTCGCTGCTGCTTCCTGCCGGGCCGCTTCGCGAGGTCGCACGCGGCCGTCTTGATTCGGGCGCCTGGCCTTCGCGGCCCACGGTTTCAGCCATGTGCTGTGCACTGGGCGGGCTGATGGGGATCATAGGGGAGGCGGGGGGGCGGGCGGGGGCGTGGAGGAGCTGCAACGTGCCTCGTCATTTCGGAGCCCCTGGCCTGCAGGGCGTGGCCCCACTCGTCCACGGACCCACAGGCGCGACTCTAGCAGATGGCGTGGCCAGCTCGTTCCGCTCTGCTTCCAGAGCTGAAGCGTCACAGGTGCCTGCTATGTTACGTCCTGCCACCACTCGGCCATTCACTGCTTCCATAGTCGCATGCTCTGCTCTCTTGATAAAACAGGCAGGCCCGCTTGTTACAGTATTAGCCGCCCTTATTGCAGTACTCGCACGCAGTACCCCACTCGTTCAAGGTGAATTTCAGATCATTTAAGCCCGTCTAGCCAGAAGTGTTGTGCTGACTACTGGATGGGGGAGGCCAGGGTTACGAGCGAAGGAGGGGGATTTGACGCGACTGCCTCAAGCAGCAAACTATCCCAAAATGCGGCCACTACGCATGGCCAGCCTTCGTATGTCTAGGCAAACAGTGGCAAACCGCAGCCTCACTTTCGCTTTTAGTGATATCCGCCTGCCTTCTCTCGCTCGTGCAAGACCTAGCCCCGCCAGCCTCTTACTCCCAGTTTGACATTGCCATAGTGGTAACGAGGTTTCGTGTTAAACCCGAAACGGTAATACAAACAGCAAGTGGGTCCCGTGGCCTTGGAGGCTTGGGGTGGACCTCAAATCCCTGGGTAGCTGCCCAAGAGTTGCCGCAACGTTGGCAGTCCTTGAGTACTGTTCATTGCACAGTTTACGAGCTTAGTTGAGGTGGTGGTGGGGTCTTCGGATGGGCGGGGCTGCTGAGGTGGGTGGGAGGAGATGCGACCAAGATGTGCACTTCATTTTTTCATTGTGAGACCCCCTGGCTTACAGGGCGTGTCCCCACTGACTCACGGACCCACGGGCTCGAACTTTAGCAGAGGGCGTGGCCAGCTCATTCTATTTTGCTGTCCATGCTCTTCAGCGACACAGCCACCTTCGAGCCAACGCAAACTTCACGGCAGTCTGCAGTCGCACCTTCCGTGCTCTTAAAATATACAGGCCAGCTTGTTCCAGTGTCAGCCGTTTCTTTGTAGTCCTCGCAAGTTGTTCCATTCGCTTAAGATTAAGTCCAGATAGGTTGAGCTTGTCTAGCCAGACTTGCTGTGCTGACTACTGGATAGGGAAGTATGTTGTTGTGGTGGTAGGGGAAAGCCGCGCATCCAGGCGCGACCCTAATGGAGGGCGTGGCCAACGTTATCATTTTGTACGCCCACACGCTCGCACTGAAATCGCATGTATACTCCCCTCGCGTCACCTGCTTTTTTTCTCACTGCACGCGAGTTTCGACCGCTCCTCGATCGGTATCCTCCTTGGTCTGTGTTGCTTAGGTGCTGGTATGTTGTCCTTCCCATGTGGCCTGGTGGACGCATTCTTTATGGCCAGTCGACCCATGCACCCTTTTCGCAATTCTTCGCCTGTTTCGTTTCAGCTGCGCCCGCCAGGTTAATTTCGTAGGCTCTTGGCCTGAGTCGGCGAATTCTGTTTGCACGTTTTGAAAGTCACGATTTCCGATCCATGTCTGCGCAGCGTTTACAAAATAAGGAAGAGGAGGTGGAAGAGTAGGCGGAGGCGGAGGCGGAGGAGGAGAAAGAGGAGGAGGAGGAGGAGAAAGAAGAGAAGGGGGAGGAGGAGGAGGAGGAGGAGGAGGAGGAGGAGGAGGAGGAGGACGAGGAGGAGGAGGAGGAGGCAGATGAGGAGGAGCAGGAGGAGCAGGAGGAGGAGGAGGAGGAAAGGGAGGAAAGGGAGGAGGAGGAGGAGGAGGAGGAGGAGGAGGAGGAGGAGGTCGAGGAGGGCTTGCCTGCCTGGCAGGCCGTCGGCACGGGTTGCGGCCTGGCTGAGCCGCCGGGGACTCGGGTCCGAGACGGCATGGATATTATAGGACATTCGTGACGTCGTGGTCTGGAGGAGGGGCGAGGAGGGCGATGAAGGGGGAGTGGTTATCGGTGAGGCCCTTACCACCCTGGCTGTTCTGTTCAGGCGCCCCACTTCTCCACTCCTAACTGGGTCATTATGTTACCTCGTTTCATACATCTTGCTTCTCACCTTTTCCCTAATGCGCCCCCACCTCCCCGCAGGGCTTAGCCGCGGGGAGGTGGCAACACACGTCTGCATGGCCACAGGATCACCATGACCGCTATGAACAGCAGCAAGGGGGAGTGGTGGTGGTGGAGCCGTCCCGCCGGGGATCGGGGGACGAGCAGGCAAAAACTGCGCCCACCCACCAGCCAGTGCCCAGGTGAGCGGTTGCCCAGAAGAGCGCCTGGGCCCAAGCAAGCAGGAGGAGGTCAGGGGAGTCCCGGATCCCAATCTGCCTCTGACGGTTGTCCCTCTTCCCTCCTTTTTAGGGGGTGGGCCGAAGCTCAATCAATTTCCCACACGTTCCTACTCCATGCTTCTACCAACTTCTTCCGAGCGATGGGCGGGGGGGAACGGTTCAGGGGGGATACATCGTCTCCCGATCGCCTCTGTCATCGCCGATACTTGCCCGACTGACCCACCTCGCCCAGGTATGTCCGGATCTGAACTCGGGAGCCTATTGCCGATTTGTCGGCGATGTATCGCCGATTCAAGCTCTATGGTTCTCCCCTGAGCCGAAGGGGAGCAGGGGCCTAGGAGGGATGCGGACGAGAAAGATAGTGGAGGAGAATCAGGAGGAGGAGCAGGCGACGGCAAGCACGAGCACCTTCCCTTCAGCGACATGTTTTGGCTGGTTTGGGCGGTTTTCGTCGCCACAGCTGGATTTGCGTCGGAATTAAGGTCAGAACGCTTCCCAGGAGAGATCCAGCGCAGCTGTAGCGGTACGGGCATGTTGTCTTTTCCCAAGACATGCTCGGTCGTTTTTTTCGTTGTGGTTTTGCCAGGATTCTAGTTGACAGGTCGGGGTGTCAACGGTTTCTGTTAGCAGGCTAGTGCGAAAGGGAGGGCATGGCAGGAGGCGTTGGCCGATGCATCAGCCGAAGTACGAACAAACACAGACACACATGCACGCCACGTGGATCAACAGTACCCCCCGATACCACGCACGCCCTTCCCTCATCCCAATGCCTCGCCCCCTCGCTCCCTCGTCATCCTTCCCTCCAGCTCACATGGCCTCTTCGTCTCATCGTGCTTTTCTCAGGCCTCTCGCCTACCTCTTGCCCCTCGCCGAAGGTGAACGGCAGTGGGCTTGACACGTGGCCGACAGCGAAGGAGTGGCACTTGGGCGGCACGGGTCAGGGGCCAGGACGATTGTCGAAGCAAAGCGGCGAGACGGATCATCATGATGAGAGGGAGGTCGAGTCAACAGCGAACGCACGTACGTACATGTTCGGAGTTCCGCGCAGGTTTCTTGGATCTGTTCTGGCCCCCCCCTCTCCGGCGCGCTCAGAGGCCAGGGCTGCCGCCGGAAGTGTATGTTTACGTGACTGCAGTCTTCTCTTCTTGAGGAGGGCGGCGGAAGTGGGAGGCGGGAGGGACTGGCAGGAGAGAGAAGGGTGGGGAGGCAGGATGCGCCTGTACAGGCGCCGCGCTGCCACAGGGATTGCCAGATTGGGAACCAAGGGGCTCTTCTGGGCACGGTGAGCATCGGCCGCGAGCAGGTGCGACGACCTCGATCGAAGGAGCGGCCCGACGACCTAAGAGCCCCTCCAGAGCCCCAAAAGGTGGTCCTCCTTCCAGCGCCTGGGCTGTGTGGCAGGGGCCCGAGGCCCCTCCCCCTTGCCGAGGGGCGGGGCCGCACACGGGGGCGCGCCTCCCCACGGGCGCAACAGAAACCCCGCCGAGGAGCGGCGCGCCCCTCCGAGGGGAGGCCGCGGGCCGTTTTTGTTGCAGAGCCGCCGCCACCTCGCGGGGCACGCCGCCCATGGCGACACCCCCGCTCGGGTATCATAGCCAGGACCCCGGGTAAGTAAGGGGGCCCGGGTGGTGGTAGGGCCTTGGGGCCCTTCAATTGGCCAGGTTCACTAAGCCAGGTTTGCCGTGACCGGTGTTTGTCGGGTGACGGCAGTTCCGGTTGGTGGAAAAGGGACGGGGGGGGCGCCCCTGGCACAAATCACTAAACCAGGTTCCACGGAACCCAGTTCTGCCAACGCCCGACCCGCACTGGCTCTGGCCAGGCCCAGCAGGGCCTGGGCCCGGTGCCACCGTGCACGACCCAGGCTCGGCGGCCGCAGTCCGACCGGGAGATCGATTGCAGAACGGGTCGCGGCGGAGTTGGAAGGTGCGTCGGATCTGCGGAAGGTATGTGGATTCGGCGAGCTCCGTTTTTGAGGGAGGTCAATCTTGTAGTCGAGCTCTTACTGGAACTCTGGGTCGGGTGCAACGGTGCAAGACCCAGACTCGGGGGCCACAGCGGGTGTGGTTACGGTAGGTCCGCGCCGCATCATCCAGCGGCGACCCCGCCGCGGGCGTTCAACGGTGAAGTGAGCTCCGCTGGCGACAAGCATCTGAAATCAGCTGAGATCCGGGCGTTGGTCGAGGGCTCTGCTCGTGTGCTTCCGCGATGTTGCAGCTGTTTCGCAACGCCGGATCTCAGGGTCTCGAGTTTTTCACTGCGTGGTCTGTCGAAGTCCCGACCCTTTCCCCAGGGCTGGCTCGGCATCCCGAGTCGTTCGTCTGACAGTCCTGGGGCCTGGTGAGGGCCCCCACGAGACCGAAAGTTGCGGAGCATCGAGCCTCTCGAAGAGGCCTCGGCGGTGCACGGCGAGGGCACCGGCAGGGGCCAGCGAGGGTGCGTCGAGGCAACCGATCGGGGGCCGCCCCTGCGCGCCGCGGCGGCGCCGTGGCCTCCTCTGTTGCAGGCGACGCCCGGCGGGCGGATGCGTGGAGGCCCCAGGCTCGGGCTGGACAGAACCCCCAACAGTGACACGTCGATTAGTGAATTGTCCGTTTTCGGTTCTCGAGAGGGCGCCGTGGCCGTTATTTTCCATCCTTGTGCCCGCCAGGTTTGGGCCTCAGGTCGTTTTCACTAAACCACGTTTTACTAAAGGGGGGTCTGTCCATCCCCGAGAGGCCGCGGCCTGGAGCTCCAGGCCGGCGCAAGCGCAGCTGGAGCGGCGGCCGCCCGCCGACGTCCGCGTATCCGTGGGCAGCTCGGGCCTCGAGCTCGTGCCGCCGCCGCCGCCGGGCTCCGCGGCGGCCTCTCCTCTCGGGCTGCGCTTTTTCGCCGGTGACGGCGCGCGTCTTGCTCGGACCCTGATGCTAGAGGCCACCGTCATCTTGGTGGTCAGGCCACCGTCATCTTGGTGGTCACGGGATGATCACAGTCCTCGTCACCGCCATCGCCATCAGCATCCGCGCCATCCGAGTAGCCCCCTTTTATCGGACACGATCCAAGCCCAAGCCATCGAGGACCCAACATGGATCTCAAACAGGCCCAGCGCGTACCCAGCATAGCTCTTAATAGACCCACGCATAGGGCGCGCGAAACTTGAACACCTCGCGCGGAGCACTTCGTTTCAAAAGCATGACATTATTGGGCCCGCGTGGAAAGTCGTTTCGCGATGTTGCCGTGCGAGCCTCCGAAATCTACTGGCGGCTTCTCGCCATCATCGCTAGCAGGGAGACGCTGCGAAGCAGTGGTTTCGGGCGTAACCCGTATGTGTTTCTCGCGAGGTAAATTGGACTGGACTGCACTGAAGCAAACTGACCCGAACTGAACTGAACTGAACAGACTGGTCGCACTCGTTACGCGACGGCTTTATTCTCGGCGGCAAAGGGCGCAACCTATGGTGCAACCTACAGGAGACGGTGTGGCGCAACCGAAAGGAGGTTTGATTCTCGGCCGCCGAGGGTGCAACCTATTGCGCAACAGATAGGAAACGGTTTCGCTATTGGCTGCCGAGGGCGCAAACTATGGCGCAACCGATAGGAAACGGTTTTATTCTCCGCGGACGAGGGCGCAACCTATAATGCAGCCGATAGGAGACGGTTGTATTCTCGGCCGCCCAGGGCCCAACCCATGGCGCAACCGAGAGGAGACGGTTTGCTTCTCCGTGGCCGAGGGCGCCACTTATGGCGCAACCAATAGGAGATGGTTTTACCCTCGGCCGCCGAGGGCGCAACCTATGGCGCAACGGTTCGGGGACGGTTTTGTTCTCGGCCGCCCAGGGCCCAACTTATGGCGCAACCGATAGGAGACGGTTTTTGTTTCGGCCCCAGGGGGGGCAACCTATGGCGCGAACGATAGGAGACGGTGCTATTCTCGGCGGCCGAGGGCGCAATTTATGGCGCAACCAAAAGAGGAAATTGCTCGGCCGCAGAGGACACAACCTATGGCGCAACCGGTAGGAGACGTATTTACTCTTGGCGGCCGAGGGCGCAACCTATGGCGCAACCGCTAGGAGACGGTGTTATTCTCGGCGGCTGAGGGCGCAACCTATGGTGCAACCGATTGGAGACGGCTTTATTCTCGGCGGCCGAGGGTGCAACCTATGTGTGCTCCTGGTACGACCAGGACGCCGTCAACGCACTCACCGTGCTGGAGGCCCGCGAGTAGTACGAGGACGAAGCGTGGGAATGCAAATGCGTGCGGGGCTACGCCCGCTGTATGCTCGCCGTTTTGGCTGGCGGTGGGGCCCAAGCGGCGAGCTGTCTTCTGACTCCGCTCCAGGCGTCTCGACCGCGGCATCGCGCCCAGTACTAGCCCTCAGCGCGCAAATCCAACACCGAATCTCGCGGGCAATACACTGGGAGCCGGTTTTGTACGGCGAGGCCGCAGCGCATTCGACCCATCCTTTTCGCAGAGGCGCTTTTTCACGTTGCGTCTGTGGCGACAGCGCGGGGTCAATGGCGGAAGCACGTATTGCGAAGGCTTTACGGCCGGTGCTGCCGACCTTGGAGACGACGAATATGAAAACGAGCGGGGAGTGTAGGGTGTAGGAGGCGGAGGAGGAGTAGGAGGAGGAGTCGGGGGGGGAGAGGAAGGAAGGAGGAGGAGGAGGGAGGAGGAGGGAGGGGAAGGATGAGGAGGACGAGGAGGAGGAGGAGGAGGCAAGGGAGGCAGAGGAGAAGCAGGAGGAGGCACGTGTTTTTGTTGTCTCTCGTGCAGGTGTACACGTGAGACCCCAGAGGTCGCGCGAGCCTTGCGCGAAATCCCCGTCATCGCCCTTCCAGCCTCAGCGGCGGCCAGCGCCTCCGCGAAGGCCAGCGCCAACGCTGCCCGCGGGCCCGTCAGGCAGGTGGCCTACGGTGCCACCGTAAGGGTATAAATTTTCCAGCCGCCCAGTGGCAGGCGCCCCCGACGGCGAAAAAGTTTATTTTATACCGTTCTTCGCCCGTTAATTGATACATGAGCGTTGGGGGAGGAGCAGCAGGACGGCGGCAATGGATCTGCCGGATGAGGCCCCGGTTGGCCAACTGACGCGGTTCCCCTCGCCATCGCCAGGCTTGGTTTCCCAGAGGCAGTGTGTTTGTTCGTTGGCTATATCAGCACATACCCTTTTGAAATGCGCGTTGGTGATGTCATGTTCTTCTCCCCGTTGTTCATGACTCATGCCATTGGTCCTCTTGATTGTCCACGGGTGGTTTCACATCCTGCTTCCCCATCCGCATTTTGTTTGTTTCTCCAGAACAGACCCTGGTCAGTTGGAAACAATAGCATGTCGCGAGACTTTGGATCATTTACTTCGTTTACTCAAGAGGTTCACGATACCTTGGATCATTTCGACCTGACGCCCCCCCCCACAGCTCAGGAGATCATCCTAGACAGCGGTGGCGCCTTCTTCTTCCAATTGAAGGAGGGCAAGGTGTGCGGCTGCGTGGCCTTTTCTTCACGTGCAGTTAGTTATCCTGCCCTCTTCGGACCATGTTTTCTTCCCCCTGTAGCCGCTTCCGTCTGACCCAGTTCGGCCGAGGCCAGTTTCGGCCTGGCTGGCTTCGGCTCGGCCCGCTTCGGCTCGGCCCGTTTACGCCCAGCCCGATTCAGGCGGGCTGTTTTGGCCCCGCCCGTCTTGGTTCGCAGTCGCCCGAGTAATTCTTCCCTTGTCGTCCTTCCCGTGGGACGGCCCGCCTCGGTCAAGGCCGCGTCGGCCGTCCCGCTTTGGCCTGGACCCCTTCGGCACTTACTATTGGTCTGCTCGTTGTGGTCGTCACCCTCGTCGTCCTCGCCCTCCCTGGCGAATTCGCCGTAGTCGCCGACATTTTGATTATTGTGCTCTTCGTCGTCGTGCTCGGTCTGCTCGCCTGGGCCATCCCCTGCTGAGCCCGCCGGTCTTCTTTGTCGTCGCTGTCTTGGCCGCTGTCGTCGTGCACCTCTCTCCGTGCTCGGACCCTCCACGCTCGCCCGCCCGCCCCGGCCACCCCACGGGCCCGTCAGGGCACGCCCGCCCGCCTGTCTTCAGGAGGGGAAAAAACACACAGACACAATTAATCGTCGACTCCCCAGAAAATATGGGAAAATATGGGAAGTGGTGGGGAAGACAAAAACCCAGAAATATCGTCCCTTCATGTCTGCGGGCAAGGCCGTGTGACCCCATCCCGAATCTCAGAGCCTTCGAGGGCCACCCCTCCCGCTGCGCCTCCGCTTCCCTTGCCTGCCTCCTCCTCCTTCCTCTCGTCCCGCTCGTCTTCCTGATCGTCCCATCTCTTCGCCTCTTTCTTCTAGGCCTCCTAGATGGGGTCGGAGTAGATGGGGTCGAAAGATCTCGCCGCATCGCCGATGCATCGCCGATGCATCGGCGATGCGACTCGATGTGGGGCCCGATTTGCTCCACGCCGAAGTCGCGGAAATATCGCCGACGTCGCCAGTGCATGGCCGATGCATCGGCGATGCATCGCCGATGTATCGGCGATGCGGTGAGATCTTCCGACCACATCTAGGAGGCCTCTATTTCTGCTGCGGGGCAAGAGAAACGTTGCATGCAGGTTGAATTCGTGATGCAGATGCTCAACGGTGGGGAGCTCCATGTAGTGGACACCCTCAAGAAAGATCAGATGAATGTAGTCACTGTCAACAAGGTTGGTCTGGGTTTACCTTGCCTTCATATTGTCTGACTATCTATCTCACAGGCATAGCGTACATATTGACGGATTGCCAGCGGGAGGTTGAGAAGGGTGATTTTCAAGTGAGCGATTGGGAGGAGTGAGCAGCACATGTCCGCGGGGGGGTGCAGTGAACCGGGCGAAGACGGTTGCGCGAATTGGCCGCATTTCAGATTGAGTTTTTGCCTTGGTAATCCTCCTGGGAAGAGTTGTAACCAGCCACCTGCGGCAAGTTCCAGCAGCTTTCTGTTGCGTTGCTTCGAGCATCACCCAGAAGGCCGAACCATATGACACCAGGGGGTCTCTCGATTAACCTTGGAGGGTGGAGCACTGTCGCACTATCGGCGATTCCATTAGGAGCAGGGGTGGATCGAGGAGTGTGACTGGAGGGACACGAGTGCCACTGACCCGTTCTGTTTAAACGAGATCGGAATGTTCAGCGCGAGACGTCATGGGAATGATGTTGTACATTGTTCGCGCCCTTCCGTTCCAGCTGATTGATCTTCTCATTATTTGGTTTTCTTTATTAATTGTTGAAGTTTCCCTGTATAGAGTGTGGAGGCGGCGCGTAGCCCACTTGCTTCCCCAGCGTCTATCCAGCATCCGTCAACCGAACATGCTTTCTGTTCCGGACTACTGCCTCGCCCCAGGTCCAGACCTCGTTGTGCATGACAGTCGGCATGAGCATTAAGTGCGTTGATGCCGACGGGCAGATGAAGATCCCGGGATATTTGAAATGGGTGGACACTGACGGCACCGTCGCCAAGGATTAGATTACGAATGTTGTGTTGGGATGGTCGCCGGCACGACATATTGTTGCTTGTACTTAGCTGAGCCGACACATATGATTTGCGATTCTGTCCCCCTTCATCGCATTCGGTTGGACTCGTACCGACGCGCTAAAGCATCAACCGCGTGGTAACAATTCCGCAGCCGCAGTTGTCAATTTATATTGCAGACGTGTGAGGTGATGTAGCAATTTCGTTGTCAGGCGCGCCGTAGGGAACGCATGATCGGCGAAACTAGCGTGTCCAACGCTCAATGGCACGATGTCCGCCACGAGAACTGATTCAGTGAAAACGAACCGTGCGCACGAGAACGCCTGCCCCCCAACGTTCCGAAGTGTTTCTTGAGCGAAGATTCAACCGGTCTCCATGGCTTACTATTCCAGATCCGAACCTTTTTGTACAGCGAATTTGTGGTTCGCGGATGTGCAAGGGAACCTATTGTTTGTGTTTGTGACACGTGGTTCCCGGATGTGTTTTCTTTCCTGAAGATCTCTTCTCTTTTTTTCGTTGTCTCTCTCTCTCTCTCTCTCTCTCTTTCTCTCCCTTGTATATGTGCGTGAGTGGGTGTGTGTACATACGTATGTGTGTATGTGCGTGCATGTGCAGCTACTTGCGGCAAGTCCCGCCGGCGTGCCGGCTGCCAGCCCAGTTCTCTGGGCGGCGGTTCGAGGGTGAGAGGGCCGTGATGACAAGGATGGTGATGGCGATGATGATGATGATGATGATGATGATGATGATGATGATGATGATGATGATGATGATGATGATGATGATGATGATGATGGTGATGGTGATGGTGATGGTGATGGTGATGGTGATGATGATGACGATGATGGTGATGTTGATGTTGATGCCGAGGTGGTCATAATGATGTTGATGTGTATGCTGATGATGTGGTTTGATGTATGTTGGGATGAGGATGATGATGTGGACGATGGTGGTGGTGTTGAAGCCGATGATGCTGATGATGATGCGGAGGAGGAGGAGGAGAAGAAGGAGCATGAGCAGCAGTTGCAGGAGGAAGAGGAGGAGGAGGAAGAGGATGGCCGACACATGTGACACATTGTTTGATGAGCTCTCATGGAACTCGTTCGGCCCGTCTGAGGGCTGCCTTGGCCTCCTGTGAGGCAGCCTTGAGGGTCCTTCGGGGCCCTCTTTGGCGGTCTTGGGGCCCTCCGACGCAGTCTTGATGTTCTGGTGGCGTCATCTTGAGGCCGTCTTGGCCGTATAGTGGGTGCCTGGGGGCCGCCGTGGGGTCGTCTTAGGCTGTCGAAGCGTTTGGTAAAGCCGTCTTGGATCGCTCGGGAGTCCCTCGTGGGCCGCCTTGAGGGCGTCTTGGATGCCTCTTGGCGCAGCATGGGGCCTCTTAGGCCATCTTTGGACCCTCTTGGGGACCTCGTGGGCCGTCCTGGGGCCAGCGTGGAAGCCTCTTGGGCCGTATTTGCGCTGACGGAAGCCCGAAACGGCGAGAATGCGAAATTCATTCAGACACACACTGGAATCACTGAGTTTGGCTTCTGCGGGCCATATTGGAACCCCTTGACCTTCTGTGGCCCTTTTGGGCTCTCTTGGAGACACATTGGGCCGCCTTGAGGTGCCATACTGGGCCGCCCTGAGACCATCTTGGCATCTTGGCCATCTTGGTGTCCTTGGTTGCGTGCATAGGCCGTTTGGAAGCTCGGGACACGGATCCATAGTTTTCTACCAGGGGTCGTGGCATTTGGAGCGCGGATCCATTGTTTTTACGAGGGGTCGTGGCCGCGAGATTTGGGCGGTGCGTGCAGATCATTTTTCTACGGGGGAGGGCACGCCCCTTGTTAGAGTACAATTGCATTGCTAGACAGCCCTTGGCATTCTTCCACGCCTCAACGTGCGCAAGGCACGGCGGAGGATAAACATGATTATGTGCATGCCCGATTATGTGTTGTGTTATGTCTATGTTTTTTGTCTCTCTTTCTCTCTCTCTCTCTCTCTATCCCTCTTCCTGGACAGTAGCATCCCCATTGCCTCTCCGTCGCCCTTACCCATGGCCATTCATTACTTGATTCGCAACTCAGGAATTCATCCAGTTGGAGGGCTGCGTCCCGCTCTCGTTCGCGGTGAATGGCATCGTTGATGAGAAGCTCGATAGAACAACGGGATCGAAGGTGGTCATTTGCATCTCGCCCTCCTGCCTTAGCTGCTCCATTCGCACATCTTCCGATGACGGGAATCGAATGAAGATGGGCGGAATCGAATGAAGATGGGCGGAATCGAGGTGCCCCAGGGGGTTGGCGAGCCAGTGGCACCAGCAAGCAGTTGGTAGGTCAGAGGGCGCGCCCGGGGTGGGCGAGCAGCTCCTCAGGCACGCTCGCGTCGTGGAAGCAGAATCCCGACGCGAGGTTTTTGGCCGTGGTCGGCCTCCGGGCGGCCTTCGCCGGGCCCCAGGCCGTCAAATGACCATTCGGGGCGAAAAGCCGGTTCTGGGGTTAAGTCGGGCCTGTCCCTCTACAGGGGGAATATTCACCAATAGTCAAAATATAGTCTGGGGACTCTTTTTTGACAATTTTTGAGCATTTTAAATGCCTGTTCTTGGCATGTCTAATTTTGCGCTCAAGATCGGCCTGCAGGGGGACAGGCCCGACTTGGGGAGGGGGTCGCCGTTTTCGCGGACCCCGCGGGCGGCGCATGCCCGGGGGCGGCCCCGCCCCCCCTCTCCCGCAGTGCGGCTGCGACGGGGAGGGCCGGGGCAGCACGGGCGCGCGGCAGGGCCGCCGCACCGGGGCGCGGTCGTCGTGCTGCCACGGGGTCGGGCCTGTCCCTCGGCAGGGGGGAATGTTCAACAGAGTCGTGCTCCTGCTGAGTGGGCCTCTGTTCTGCTAAGTGGGCTCCCGATTTGCTAAGTTCGGGGGAGCGTAAGGCCCGGGTTTGCCAGGACTCGGGTTCGCCATCGTTTTTTGACGACCGCGCCTCGGATTTTGACGAGGAGGAGTTTCGTGGGATGTCTGCAGCGGGAGGCCTCGTCAAAATACAGGCTCGGCCTCGTAATTTTTTTGACGAGCTCGTCGGGGATTTCCGAGTCCCCTGTACCCAGGTCTTACGTCCCCCTGATAAGTGGGCTCCCGATATGCTCAATCAAGTTGCCAGCTCCTCTCGGCGGCCCTTTGGCGGCCTTCGGCGGCCCTCTGCGGCTTTGGGGCGGCCCTCGACGGCTTTTCGGCGACGGCGGCGGCGACGAAGACCGACGACGACAAGAATCCGCTCCACCTCGGCCTCTAGACCCCTTCTGGGGGTCCATCCCGGCCAGTTTTTCGAGCTGCGTCTCGCCGTGGCGTCGAGAGCCGCCAGAAGCGCCCAAAGAACTTTCGACTGACGACGTCGAACGACGACGACGACGACGACGACGACGACGACGACGACGGCGGCGGCGGCGGCGGCGGCTGCGGCGGCGGCGTCGGTTGACGACGACGGCGGCGTCGACGCTGGACGACGGCGACTACGACGGTAAACGACGGACGACAGAAGACGCACGACGGCGGAGACAACACCGACGACGACGACGACGACGACCAACCACGAAACGCTACACCCGACACACGACACCCGACGCACGACGCACGACGCACGACGCACGACGCACGACGCACGACGCACGACGCACGACGCACGACGACGCCGACGCCGACGCCGACGCCGACGCCGACGCCGACGCCGCCGACGCCGACGCCGACGCCGACGCCGACGCCGACGCCGACGACGACGACGACGACGACGGCGGCGGCGGCGGCGGCGGCGGCGGCGAAGGCGACGGCGGCGACGACGACGACGACTGCGACGACGGCGACGCCCTCGCGCGCCCGCGCGCGCGCGCAACGCGCTCGGGGTCTGCCACCGCCTCCCCCTTCCCCAGGGGTGGCTTGCCACCGCCTCCCCCTTCCCCAGGAAAGCCTTGTCGGGCGTCTGGGGCCGCCCCTGAAAGCCGCCTCTCGGAAGCTCGCGTGCTCTCCGAGGGGCCTCCTGGGGATTCCGCTCGCTCTGCGGGGTGCGCGCGCGGAACGTGCAAAGTACGGGCGTGGTGGGCGTCCTGGAGGCCTCTTTGGGGGCCTCTTGGGAGCGTATGTGCGGGGGGTTAAGCGCCTCTTAAGGGGGCTTCATAGGGGGCCTCTGAGGGCCGCCTCGAGGTCCTCTTGGGGCTTTCCGGGACGCTCTGAGGGACCTCTTGGGCCCTCTGGGGCCGCCTCGGGGCCCGCGGACAGTCGGCAGCCTGTCTGGGACAGTCGTGGGGCAATCTTGGGGCCAGCTTGGAGGAATCTCGGAGGCCTCCAGGGCATTCCTTCGTGGACAGTCGGCAGCCCGGGAACTCGAGGATTTCAAGCTCCGTTGAAAACCTGTTGAAAATCTGAGGCTTAAGCCTTTGGAGGCCCTCCTGGAGGTCCTGTGGGAGCCCTCATGGGCGATTTCGTTGGGCTTCTTAGGCTTTCTCGAGGCCGTCCTGGGCCACCTTGCGGCTATCTTGGGTGATCTTTGTCGGCAGCGTCTTGGAGGCGATCCTGAATCGTCTCGGGCTCTCTCTAGGGGCCTTCTGAGGCCGCCCGTGTCGCCTCAAGCCTCGTGCCGCAGGACTTCCGCCAGGTTCCGCCGGCGCTCCGCCGTGGCCCAGGCTAGTTTTCGAGGGGCCCCCCCAGACCCCCCCAGGACACTGCACAACGGGAGCCCCCTCGCAGTGTCGGGGGGGAAACTGCTTCGGCTTTCTCAGGACATTGGAGGTCAAGGTCCTCGTCCCTCTCTCCCGTCCTCCTCCCCCTCCTCCTCATTCTCCTCCTCCTCCTCCTCTTCCTCCTCCTCCTCCTCCTCCTCCTCCCCTCCTCCGTAGCCATTTTGGCTCAAGTCCGTAGCGTGAGGCTCAGGGCTTGACGAGTGGCGTGGGGGAATTCACGGCCCCCAACTGCTTTCGCCTGTCGTCGCCAGGCACATCCTCGACACATCCTCGAGACAGTACCGCTGTATTGCTCACACCTCTTCCCGCGTTCCATGGCTAATGGTTCCTCTTCGTATGCCGCTGCCGCGAACAAGACCGCAGCCGTCTCGGATCGCAGGACCTGGGCCGCCCCCTGGCTCTGCCGCTGGTGTACGCACCCGCGCACAGGGGCCAAGTGGTGGAATCGGGGAGATTGCCAGCAATGTACCAGCTGTCGAGTTGCTAAGGGGGCCAGCTTTGGAGGCCCCAAGCCCACCGACGGCCCGCCAACACAGAGGCCAGCCACGACCAGTGTGCGTCGCAAAGGAGACAGTGTGCGGCCGTGGTCAGATGTGGCGGCCAAGGACCGAGAGATCGCACAGCTCAAGGCACAGCTCAAGGCGGCCAGCGCCCCTGCGGTGGACGAGGGCGCCAATGATGCCGAAGACCCCCAGGGACGGCTTGCAGAGATTGCTTCGCTCCTCCGTGCCTTGGGCTCAAGCACAGACCCAGCCATCATGGGCGCGCGGGAGGCCCTGTCCAAGGAGCGGGAGGCCATCAAGCTGCGTATCGTCGAAGCGAAGCCATTCGCGGGCCAGCTCCACCACTATACCACCCGCATCGATGCGCTCGTGCAGGCGAAGGACAAGCGCCAGGCCGCGCTGCAGGACCTGCAGGAGCAGCGCCAGCGCCTGGACGACAGGATTACCGAGACGGAGGGCCAGATCGCTGAGATCACGGCCGAGGTGCAGGAGCTGGAGGCGCTGCGCTGGAAAGTCTCGGCCAAGGCACCTACGGCCGCACCTGGTGAGTGCTCCCTGCGCACGCTCGTGCCCGCGGTCGACATTTCGGTCGAGAAGATGGGCGAGATGCTCCAGGGCCTGGGCGCGGACGACCAGCTGGCGCAGTCGGTGGCCACGGTCTTCAGCCAGCTGCGAGCGCTGGCGGACAAGGCAGCGGCAGCAGGGTCGGACGCAGCGCCAGCACCTGGGCATCCTGAAGGAGACAGCTCCAGCGCAGCGTCACCCAGCGGACCTGCAAACATGCCGACGGAGGGACAGCAGCAGGCGGCGCAAGACAGGCCTGTTCCCATGGACACCGACGACCTGGACGAGCTGCGGGAGTTTCTGCGCAACGCCACGGGCGAGGACCCTCCGCAGGAGGAGGCGCTGGTCAGGGAGGCCATCAAGCGGATGGCCACCGCGATGGAGACACTTCAGGCCGAACGTCAACGCACGGGTCAAGCCTGAAGTTCATGACAGAATAAATGTGGTGCTGGACAAAGCGGTTTTCGTCCTCTCCTACCTGGTAAAGTTCGTGTTAGTCTTCTGGTTGGTGAAGGTCTGGACGGCCATCAACCTCAATTACGACATCCTGCTGAAGATAGGGTACCACAGCGGACGGCTAGGGCAAGTGCTGTCGACGGGCTCCCTTGGTAGCCGCGCGGATGCGGGCTTTAATGTCGTCCGACCTTCCCCAAGGTCCGCGCCTCGGGAGCCAACGGGACCCAGCACCTCTGCCGCTAGCCGTCGCACAAGCTCACGATGTGCTGCTACTCCTGCTACGCCGTGTGCGCTGCAGGAACGTGCGGGCGGTCCCGTAACATGGGGCCGCACTCGTCGCTTCCGCCCTGGCCGTTATCGGGGGTTTTGTATCGCCCTGGTCGTGTGCTCGGTCGAGGGGGTGCATGCCAATGGCTCCAGCGCGAACCAGGTCCTCACCTCCAACCTTACGTCTCATGGAGCTATGGTGGGAGTCTTGAGTGCGCCCTGCAGCCACAAGTCTATTCTCTGCCTGCAGGAGCATCACGGCGATGAGCAGCGACTCCCTGAGCTCCAGAATACAGCGCGCCATCACGGTTTTCATGGTGTATGGACTGCGGCTGCACCCACGGGCCGAGGCGGTACTTGCGGCGGATGCGCTATACTTGCACCGAAGCATGTGAGGCTTGGAATGGGGCCTCTGTTAACATCACCGACTCTCGCGCCAGGCCGAATCACGGTTGGGCACGCCAGCTGGGGACCACGGGGAGGCACAGTGCTGGTCTCCATCTACTTAGTCGACTCGGTGGGCCTCAATCAAGAGAACATGGATCTGCTTACCACGCTGGCTCAATACCTGGAGGCGCTCAATGGTTTGGGACAGCCATGGATTGTGGCAGGTGACTGGAACATGGACCCAGCGAGCACACTGGATTGGATGCACTCGGTACACGGAGTTCAGCAGGTCCCAGCCCAACCCACATGCAATGCCACGCAACCTGGCACTATTAGGGATTATTTCTGCGTCTCTGCTGTCTTGGTCGATTGGATTCGCGGATGCGAAGTCGGAGTGGCAGCGACTTTCCCGCATCAGCCTGTGCAGTTGGGGTTCCAGTACTGCGCACATGAGCAGTGGGCACGCGTCCCTGTTACACCTCGACCTCTCCCGACGGTGCCGAAGGTGGGTTGTGCCAGGTTCCCACCTGCAAGGCAATGGGCACGCGTGAAGCAGCTCATCGATCAAGCTTCTGACGGTGTGACCTTGGCTGCTGCGTGGGATGGGGTTATTGCCACGATGGAACATGAGATCCTCAACCGCAATGACATAATGGACATGACGCAGCGGGGACTTCATCACGGACGTGCTGGACCAGACCAATGGGTATGGAAACGAGTACAGGCCATCGTACCACCGAGGCCTAAGCGGCTGAGCGCCTACCAGCAGTATGGCAAATGGTGTCGGCATCTGCGGTCCACACACACACGAATGCTCACGGCCCTCCAGCGCACAATGGAGGAAGCAGATGCGAACCGTTTTCCTGCAAGACTACTGCCAGACATTTACGGCCAGCACGGGCAGTACGTCAACGACCTGGGTAATCATGACCAAGGTCTGGCGAAGGAGCAGCGGTTGTTCGCGCAACTCAGTCGGGACCTTCAGGGTTTCTTCGCGCGGGTTGCACGTGCTGACTGGGTTGGGCCGCTGCTTGATTATGAAGACCGTATCCAGCTCCACAATCTGCACGACACGTTTTATGAGCCTGACTTCCTTGACAGGATCGACCGAGCCCTGGACAAGGTGAATCGCGTGACGGAGGCCATACGCAAGTTTGCTGGCATTGAATGGGCGCAGTGGGCCAAGCAGGCGTTTCAGAATGGGGCTGGCAAAGCGCACAGGTACACTAGAGTGCGCGAGCTACAAGAGACGTTACAGTATGCCGAGAAGGACCGTGGCCAACCGCACCACATGGCTGACGAATGCTTGGAGTTCTGGAAAGGTGTCTGGACCATTCATGAGGATACAGCGGTCGCCACACCGGCAGGTCAAGCAGATTGGGAGGAGTTACCTGAGATCACAATCGATGACATTCGCAACACCCTCAGACGTTCCAAAGCCACTACGGCGCTTGGGCAGGTATCGATTCAACCCCGTGCATTGACCCAAGTATCGGACATGGGATTGGGTGTCCTTGCATCTCTATTTCACAAATGCGAGAGGTTGGCGTGTTGGCCGACACAGAGGGTCACCACGGTGCTAGTGAGGCTTCCCAAGCCCACAGGGGGCCACCGCCTCATCGCGCTCATCAATACTGTGGTCCGTATTTGGAGCCGATTACGACGAAGGATATCTAAGCGGTGGGAGCTCGCCAACCCTTCTACCGCTTTCTGGGGCACGAGGCCTGGTGCGTCGTCTACCGATGCCGCGTTTCAGCACAACATAGCAGCAGAGACGGCGAAGCTCAACGGCATGCACACGGTCAGTGCACTTATTGACATGTACAAATGTTTCGAGACGATACGATATACTGCGCTGCTGGACAGAGCTTGTAAGATGCAATTTCCGATGAGATTACTTTGGATGCTTATTCACACATATCAGGCACCACGGCAGGTGCGAGCCTACGGGTCACTGTCCACCAAGTTCACCTCCGCGCAGGGCATACTGGCGGGATGCTCTCACGCCTGCGCCATGGTCCACCTGCTTCTCTGCCAGTCCTTGGAGGCCCTACGCAGGAGGTATGCGGATGTGGTGCCACGGGCTTTGATGGATGACGTCAGCTTTCAATGGATTGGGGCAGAACCCTCCCAGGCAGTCGTCCTATTTCATGCAGTACGATGGTTTATTCGCCAGGTGCAGCCACTGGGTCTCATCATTCAGGTAGACAAAAGTGGTTGCGTGGGTGGCACTACTGAGGCGACACGAGTGGCGAAGAAGCTTGGTGGACTCATTCGGTTTCGCTGCCACAAGCACATGCGCAATCTAGGACACGAGCTGGCGGGGGTGCGACTCAAACGTATTCAAGAGAGAAAGCGTGTCATGGGCGTCCTGGCCAGGAGGGGCAAGCTGGCGGCGCTGCAACGGGGGCGAGCCCAGGTTCACACTCTGTGGCGCACGGGCCTCCTGCCCGCGGCTGCACATGGAGCTGGAGCCAGCGGAGTCGTCCCTGCCACGCTGGCAAAGCTCCGCACATTGGCAGGCTCGTTGGTGGGAGCCAAAGCACACGCCAGTCTTACGGCTTGGCTCGCCACACAGAGCGATGAATGGTTTGACCCGATATTTGACGTCACGACCGAGCTAGTCTGCAGATATGCTATCACAATTTGGGATGGATTGGTACCACTCAGTCAGTTACAGCGGGCGTGGGCTGCCATGATGGAATCTTGGAATGGTGAATACACGTGGGCCAGATGTAATGGGCCACTCTCGGCGGTGTCGCTCAGCCTGCACAGAGTGGACTGGAAGATGGCGTCGGCACATATGCTATACGACGATCAGGGCACTCTCGTGAACCTTCTTACCACTACGCCGTGGGATGTGAAGCTGTTGCTGCGACAGAGCATTGGAAGATGGCAGATGCTACGTATTGTCAGCCACATGCATCCTATAGTTGGGAATCCCCATGGAGTCTGGAGGCGTGCACTTCGCAACTCAGTTCTCAGCTTGAAGAATCCGATACACAGAGGCTGCGCCCGCAGATTGCTTGGCTCCGCATTGTGGCCCCCAGCGAGAAAGAAGGCCCTTGGGATCTCCGACAGCCACCAGTGCGAGATGTGTGAGAGTTCTGAGGCTGGCACTTTAGGGCACCAGCTGTATAACTGTGAAGGGGTCCTTCACCCTCCTGAGGAGCTGCCTGTTGAATCCCTTTCTGAGGAGGTCTTGGAGCGCAGGGCGTACCTGCGGGGTCTTGGGGACAATGGGCTTGGCGACCCAGAGTGGGACTCTCTGGAGCTGTACGGGTTGCCTTACCATCCCATCAAGCTAGCGCCCCAACCCACGCAGTGCCCTGTGTTCCACTGGGGGGCTACGCATCTTCCCTGGGGTCGGCGGATCTACACTGACGGCTCGGGGCTTGCGAACGCGAGCCCTGAACTGCGTAGGTGTGGATGGGCCGCGGTGGAGTTGTCGGACTCTGGGCTGCCCTTGAGGGCGGTGTTTGGGCCGCTCCCTGGGCGCCAGTCGGTGCCCCGTGCGGAGCGGTACGCGGGTTTGATGGCTCTCTCGGTAGCCCCCCAGGCGACCACAATATATAGTGATCATTTAGCCTTTGTGCAGGAAGGCCGGAGCTGGAGTCCCCAGCTGGCCTGCGGGTTGTCACGACACGCCGATGTGTGGCGTCGTATCTTCCAGCTCTTCGAGCAACATAGGCCTCCGCCTGAGTTTGAATGGGTCCCCGCCCACAGAGACATTGACGAGGTCATGACTCTGGAGCAAGGACAGATCACCCGTTTTTTGGGAAACTCTTGGGCCGATTTTTTTGCGCGCCTTGGAGCCCAGGATCATCAGTATGCGCAGGTTTGTCTGGACGCGGAGAGGGCCCATTTGAAGGCCAGCAAAGCCACCTGGGGTTTCTTGGCGCGCGCGGTCCATATCATTGGGGAGTACTCCAAGACGTTTGAGCCCCCAATGACTTCCGTGAGTCAGTACGTGGAGCGAATCAACTTGACACTCGTAGAGCACGAGATTTATCGCCTGCCGACTCGTGCTGAATGGCGTTGCAGGAAGTGCAATATGTCTGCCAGGAGCGAAGCCACACTGCGAGTGATGTGCAGCGGGGCTGCCAGGAGGTGCCAGGGCAGCGATCTAGAGCGCTGTCGCGCCGACATCATTTTCTCGGCCGAACCCCAGGCGCGCCTCCACACTGCGAGCAGCCCCGCGGTGTCAGATCCCGTTCCTCCCTCGCTGGGCCAGGACCCCTCCTCTCCTACCTTGCCCAACGCCGCGTTGGGGGCTGGGTTGAATGCCATCGCTGCTCTGGGCCACAGGCCCGTCCGCAACGGTAGGGTTATCATATGTCAGAGATGTGCTGGATACTGGATCCTCCCCGACGGCAAATGCCGCAAGCTGAGTAGAATGTGCGAAGGGGAGGCCAAGGTTGCCAGCACGATTCAGAATCATCGAATGTATTGGCGACACGCAGAGGTAGGTTGCCACCCCAAGACGGGCGAAGAGTTGGGTCCGTGGGATGGCGCCCTTGTTTCTGGTTCGGAGCCTGGGGCCGTTTGTTTCCCGTCTTCCGAGGCTACTGGACCTAGGGCTAGCTCTGCGTGTTTGGCCAACCAGGATAATATGGAGCAAGGACAATGTGGTGGTCGTGTCGTGACGTCGTCCCGCCGTGCACCACGTCCATGCCCACCCACGGCAACCTCGCTCGAGTCCCGAGCGAATGCCGAGAGCACAGTTTTGGCTCAGGCGCCGTCGGTGCCTGCTTCGGACTCTGATTAAATCAGAGTTGGCCTCCTGCTCATACTCCATAACGCTGGAGGCCAGTCTTCGGGGCGCGTAGCGCCCCCCTGTCGCCAGGCCTCTCACCTGGCCCTCTTCACTGCTCGGCGCTAGTCACAGACCTGCGCCTCGGCAGCCGCAAGCCGCAAGCCTCCTCCTCCCCTCCTCCTCCCCTCCTCCTCCTCCTCTTCCTCCTCCTCCTCCTCCTCCTGCTCCACCTCCTCCTTCTCCTCCTCCTCCTCCTCATCCTTCCTGTCCCCCCCGTCCTCAAGACCCCCCTCCCCCAGACATCAGACCTCACCTATGCCGCGGGCGGGGTGGGGCGTCCGCAGCGGGTTCACTTTTCGTCCCTGGCGAGGCTTGCTCGGGGAGTTCGTTCCGGCGTTGTCGCCGTTCAGGTGTGATGCGATACGGCTGTGATGTGGTATGTTGTTGCGGGTTTCTGTTCGATGCTATGGTGCGTTGTGGTGTGTTGTGCTACCGCCTATTGCTCTACAGTGCCGGAGTGGCGTGTGATGCCATGCCTTGCTATGTTACGCTCTGTCATTTAACGCCATGCCGTGATATCTGGAAGTATGCCGCGAAAGTGTATTTAAATGTATGCGCTTTCCATGTTACGATCTGCTACATCGCTCCATGCTATGCAACGTTTTGCGCTGCTCTGCAATGCAAGACTGTTGAACTGTGCCATGACATTCATCTGCGGCCGGACTCGGAGAACAACATGTCAGAAAAAGGAACTTGAGCCAAGAGTCACCGGATCATGAGACTCTGGCGCGCATGATATTTCTGCGAAGTATGCTTGGTGCCCTTTCAACTCTGTGAGCCAACAGCAAAAGGGCACCGGTCCACCGGTGCCCTTTCGTATCTTCCAGCCGACTAGAAAAGGGCACCGGTCACATTTTTGCACCGATATTGCTCTCAGGAGACTTTCCTTGGAGGCCCAGAACATTTAAAACGACCGCGCCAGAAGTGGTTTCGAAAGCTCCGGGTTACCAGGGGGGGGGAATGTTGTATTGCGGTCGCGCCTGACCCAGCCTACAGGGGGCGATGTGCTATGATGCGATGTGGTGTGCTTTTGTGTTTTTTTGTTCGATGCTACGGCGCGTTGTGCTGTGTTGTTCCGCCATGTGCATTGCTCTCTAGTGTTGCAGTGATATTCGACGCAATACCATGCTATGCTACGCGTTGCCATGTGACGCCATGCGGTGATGTTTGTTACGCTGGGGCAAGCAGCGACATGGTGATCAAACGTATGCAGTTCCCTTGTTTTGGCAAGGCTAAAGCCAATCGATGGTATGCTACATTTCTATATGCCACGCCACACTACCACAGTGCGCGTTGATTTGCAGTTCAACTCTGCTAGGCTGCGCTATGGTATAGACAGTAACGCTATCCCATGCGCTGTTTTGATACATCGCGGTTTTCCTTGTGATGTTCGAAAATATTGTCACCAAAAGTACATGTTCCTTTGGACGGGGTTTTCTTAAGGCATCTACCCTCCTAAGCCCCTCCTGTGGGTAATTTGGGTCATTGGTCCGAAAGATACCCGTACCCGGGGCCGGCCAAGGTGAGATGGGCCGTCCGGGGGACTGGGCGTTTGCTATTGTGCCCGGTCAGCTTGCCCAGCGCGCGCCAGTGCAGCATCCGCGCGTCAAGACGCAACGGCGCGCTCGATTGTTGGGTGTCTGATTGCAGCGACAAGCGCTGGTTTTTGTTAGGGACGTCTCGGGGCATCGTGGTGCGCGCGCGGTTCAAAGCCGCCCATATGTGGCGGCGCCTGTCCCAATCGATAAAGAGTTGCATTTCCTCGCTATCCTGGCAACGAATGCGTCTGGGCCTGCCCTGAGGAACGACGTTACAATGTCGCGCCCCCAGGGGGGCCGCAGCGGCCACGTCGGGGACGGCTCTGGAGGGCATGATATGTGCTCGAGAGCGTTTTGGGCCTGCCGCCATCTCGGCCAGGTACGGGGACCTGCCTGAATCCACCGAAACATACCCGGACCTAGCTGGGGTGAGCTGCGGCACCCCGGCTAGGTACGGGTATGTTTTTTGGTTTTCATGGGGCAACCATACCTAGCTGGGGTGATCCGCAAACGGCCGTCCAAGGGGGGCGGCCTCTGGCGACCTCGCCCATGGCACAGATTCGCGATGCTTATGCATTGAGCAATTCGCGATAAGGCGGTTGTCGCGCAATGACGTTCGCTCCAGAGTTGTTCGCATGCGCCCCCGAGTGCGCGTTGACTCCTCAACGCCCGGATGTGTGTCTGGGGGCGCGCTTCCGCAGTAGCTGGTTTACATCGACAACAACCAACGCGGGGTCGGGCACTCCGCCGATTCGAACGCACGTGCGATCGGTGCTAACGTGCGCCCCGAGAAGACAGCGGTCTGTAATGCTCGATCGGCTGTCGTTTCTACACTTGTGCAGCCGCCGTCAGCTGCGACGAACCGCCCCCCTGGCCCCTTGCCACCCTGTCTAGGTAAGGGTACGGGTATCTTTCGCGCTCGAGATTGGGTGATCTGACAGAGTACAGTGGTGAGCACATATCTTCTTGAGGGTTCTCTGAAGTGATCTGCCCCCTACATGGGGGGGTATGCAGGGACCTCCCCTGCAGTGCGCGTCGCGCCTGACCCGCACTACAGCCCCCCCCCTGGAGGCTGGGAACTTTCAAAATCAATTTTGACGAAATCGTTCCGAAGGTTCCGGGCCTTCTATTGGGCGTGCTGTAACGCGTGTCAGGCCTGACCCGCGCTACATCCCCTTCCACCGAAGTACCGTAACCTTCGAAATCAATTTTCACGAAATTGTCTCGAAGGTTTCGGGCACGTAGGGATGGGGGCTGCTGTAGTGCGGGACGGGCCTGACCTGCACTACAACACCCCCCCTGGTGGCCCGGAACCTTCAACATCAATATCAACGAACATGTTTCGAAGGTTCCGGACCTCCAGACGAGGGGGGGTGCTGTAGTGCGGGTCGGGCCTGACCCGCACTACAGCCCGCCCCCGTTGTTTCGAAGGATCCAGGCCCCCAGGGGGGGGGGCTGTAGTGCGGGTCAGGCCCGACCCGCACTACAGCCCCCCCCTGGAGGCCCGGAGCCTTCGAAATCAATTTTAACGAAGTTGTTTCGAAGGCTCCAGGCCTCCAGGGGGGGGGCTGTAGTGCGGGTCGGGCTTGACCCACACTACAGCCCCCCCCTGGAGGCACGGAGCCTTCGAAATCAATTTTAAACGAAGTTGTTTCGAAGGCTCCAGGCCTCCAGGGGGGGGGCTGTAGTGCGGGTCAGGCTTGACCCACACTACAAGGGGGGGGTCTGCAGACCCCCCCCCCCTGTAGTGCGGGTCAGGCCTGACCCGCACTACAGCCCCCCCCCCTGGAGGCCCGGAACTTTCAAAATCAATCTTCACGAAGTTGTTTCGAAGGCTCCGGGCCTCCAGAGGGGGGGGGGGCTGTAGTGCGGGTCAGGCTTGACCCGCATTACAGCCCCCCCTGGAGGCCCGGAACCTTCAAATCAATTTTAACGAAGTTGTTTCGAAGGTTTCGGGCCTCCGAGGGGGGGGGCTGTAGTGCGGGTCGGGCCCGACCCGCACTACAGCCCCCCCATCTCCTGGAGGCCCGGAACTTTCGAAATCAATCTTAACGAAATTGTTTCGAAGGTTCCGGGCCTCCAGGGGGGGGGCGTTGTAGTGCGGGTCAGGCTTGGCCCGCACTACAGCACCCCCCATCCCTAGGTGCCCGAAACCTTTGAGACAACTTCGTGACATGGATTTTGGAGGTTACGGTACTTCGGGGGAGGGGGCTGTAGTGCGGGTCAGGCCTGACCCGCGCTACAGCACACCCCCGTGGAGGCCCGGAAGCTTCGAAACGATTTCGTCAAAATTGATTTTGAAGGTTCTGGGCCTCCAGAGGGGGGGCATTGCAGCGCGGGCCAGGCGCGACACGCACTACAGGGGAGGTCCCTGCAGACCCCCCTGCAAGGGGCAGATCACTTCAGAGAACCCTCACGAAAAGACATGCTCACCACTGTACTCTGTCATATCACCCAAATTACCCACAGGAGAGGCTTAGGAGGGTAGATGCCTTTAAGAGAGACCCATCCAAAGGAACATGTATTCTTGGTGGCTATATTTGCGGATATCAGAAGGAAAGCCGCGATGTATCAAACCAGCTCATGGAATAGCATCGCTGTCTACATCGAAGCGCAGCTCAGCAGAGTTGAGCTGCAAATCAACGCGCACTGTGGCGTGGCAAATATACACCTTAGGCGATGGTTAAGAAAACCCAAGTTTTCGGCCAGAGTCTCGATTATTCTTAATGTTTCCATGCAAATCCTAAGATTTCGATGGAAATTCTGGGCTTCTACTCAAGTTCTGAGACTATGAATTTCTTAACCCATGATGTCTTAAGCATTTCGCAGGGTGTAGATGTCGCATAGCACCGATTGGCTTTAGCCTTGCCAAAACAAGGGAAATGCATACGTTTGATCACCATGTCGCTGCTTGCCCCAGCGTGCCAAACATCACCGCATGGCATTACATGGCAAAGCGTAGCATAGCATGGCATCGTGTCGAATATCACTGCAGCACTAGAGAGCAATGCACATGGCGGAACAACACAGCACAACGCGCCGTAGCATCGAACAAAAAAGCACAAAAGCACACCACATCGCATCACAGCATATCGCCCCCTGTAGGCTGGGTCAGGCGACCGCCATGCAACATTCCCCCCCTGGTAACCCAGAGCTTTCGAAACCACTTCTGGCGCTGTCGTGTTGAATGCTCTGGGCCTCCAAGGCGAGTCTCTTGAGAGCAGTATCAATGCAAGGATGTGACCGGTGCCCTTTTCTAGTCGGCTGGAAGATACGGTGGACCGGTGCCCTTTTGCAGTTGGCTCACAGAGTTGAAAGGGCACCAGGCATACTTCGCAGAACTATCAAGTGCGGCAGAGCCTCATGATCCGATGACTCTTGGTTCCAGTTTGTTTTCTGACAGAATGTTCTCCGAGTCTGGCCGCAGATGAATGTCATGGCACAGTGCAACAGTCTTGCATTGCAGAGCAGCGCAAAACGTTGCATAGCATTGAGCGATGCGGCAGATCGTAACATGGAAAGCGTATACATTTAAGCACAAGTTCGTGGCTTACTTCAGCGTAGCAGATATCATGGCATGGCGTTAAATGACAAAGCGTGACATAGGAAGGCATGGCATCGCACACCATTCCAACACTGTGGAGCAACACGCGATAGCAAAAAAACACAACGCACCATAGCATCGAACAGAAACCCGCAACAGCATACCACATCACAGCCGTATCGCATCACACCTGAAGGGCGACAGCGCCGGAACGAACTCCTCAAGCAAGCCTCACCCAGGACACGAAGTGAACCAGCTAAAGACGCCCCCCCCCCCCCCCGCGGCATAGGTAAGGTCTGATGCCTGGGGGGGGGGCTTGGGGAGGACGGGGGGGACATGGAGGATGAGGAGGAGGAGGAGGAGGAGGAGGAGGGGAGGAGGAGGGAGGAGGAGATTGAGGAGAAGGAGGAGGAGGAGGAGGAGGAGGAGGAGGAGGAGGAGGAGGAGGAAGGGGAGGAGGAGGAGGAGGAGGAGGAGGAGGAGGAGGAGGAGGAGAAGGACGAGGAGGAGGAGGAGGAGGAAGAGGGGGAGGAGGAGGAGGACGAGGAGGAGGAGGAGGAGGAGGAGGAGGAGGAGGAGGAGGAGGAGGAGGAGGAGGGGAGAGAGGGACGACGACCTGGACCTCCAATGTCCTGAGCAAGCCGAAGCAGTTCCCCCCAGACATGGCGGAGGGGCTCCCGTTGTGCATTCTTCTGTTGGGGTCTGGGGGAGCCCCTCGAAATCTAGCCTGGGCCAAGGGCGGAACGCTGGCGGAACCTGGCGGAAGTCCTGCGGCACGCGGCTTGAGGCGACACGGGCGGCCTCAGAAGGCCCGTAGAAAGGGCCCGAGACGATTCAGGACCGCCTCCACGACGCTGCCGACAAAGATCACCCAAGCTAGCCGCAAGGTGCCCAGGACAGCCTCGAGAAAGCCTAAGGAGCCCAACACAATCACCCAGGAGGGCTCCCATAGGACCTCCAGGAGGGCCTCCAGAGGCTTACACCATCGATTTCAATAGGTTTCCATGGAGTCCTTGAGTTCCCGGGCTGCCCGCGAATGCCCTGGAGGCTTCTGAGAGTCCTCCAAGTTGGCCCCAAGATGCCCCACGACTGTCCACGAAGGCCCAGGCGGGCTGCCGACTGTCCACGAATGCCCCAGAGGGCGCGGAGACGGCCCCAGAGGGCCCAAGAGGTCCCCCAGAGCGTTCTGGAAGGCCCCAGGAGGACCTCAAGGCGGCCCCCAAGAAGCCCCCTAAGAGGCGCATGGCCCCCCACACATACGCTCCCAGAAGGCCCCCAAGAGGCATCCAGGAAGCCCACCACGCCCGTACTTTGCACGTTCCGCGCGCGCACCCCGCAAAGCGCGCGGAATCCCCAAGAGGCCCCTCGAAGAGCACACGAACTTCCGAGAGGCGACTCTCGGGAGCGGCCCGAGACGCCCGACAAGGCTTTCTTGGGGAAGGGGGAGGCGGTGGCAAGCCCCGCGCGCGTCGCGCGCGCGGGGGCGCGCGAGGGCGTCGCCGTCGTCGTCGCCGTCGTCGTCGCCGTCGTCGTCGCCGTCGCCGCCACCGCCGCCGCCGTCGTCGTCGTCGTCGGCGGCGGCGGCGGCGTCGGCGTCGGCGTCGGCGTCGTCGTGTGTCGTGCGTCGTGCGTCGTGCGTCGTGTCGTGCGTCGTGCGTCGTGGTCGGTCGTCGTCGCCGTCGTCGTCGTCGTCGTCGTCGTCGTCGTCGTCGTCGTCGTCGTCGTTGTCGTCGTGCGTCGTCCGTCGTTTGCCGTCGTCGTCGTCGCCGTTCTCTTGCGTCGACGCCGCCGTCGTCGTCAACCGACGTCGCCGCCGCCGCCGCCGTCGTCCTCGTCGTCGTCGTCATCGTCATCGTCATCGTCGTCGTCGCCGTCGTCGTCGTCGTTCGCCGTCGTCAGTCGAAAATTCTTTGGACGCTTCTGGCGGCTCACCGAGGTTGAGCGGATTTTGTCGTCGGTCGTCGCCGCCGCCGCCGCCGTCGCCGAAAGCCGTCGAGGGCCGCCGAACGCCGCCAAGGGCCGCCGAAGGCCGCCAAGGGCCGCCGAAAGCCAACGAGGACCGCTGAAGGCCGCCGAAGACCGCCGAGGCAGAGGAGGAGGAGGTGGAGGAGGAGGAAGAGGAGGAGGAGGAGGAGGAGGGGGAGGACGCCCACGACCACGAAGGGAGTGACCCAATTCACATGCAACAAAAACAAACGAGTTAGGAGGGGCCGAGGCAGCCGAAGAGGTCCTCCTCCTCCACGGGGAGTTCACCCCTGCGGCGCCTGGCCTCCACCTCGGCCCCTAGCTCCACGACCTCCGCCCTCGACAGACCGAGCAGGGCGAGTCCTCGCCCACGGTCGGCGGCGGGACCCTCGCCGCGCGAGGGCTGGGTCCCCCGAGCAACTCTCGGGGGGCGGTCGCGGCCCAGGGCCCAGGCCTCAAAGTAGGGCCTCCACTCCGAGCGAACCTCAGGAGAGGGGGCCCCCGTGTACGCCATCGTGAGCCCTCGAGGATTCCGATGGGCAGGATACCGTCCAGCACGAAATCGGTCAAGGTAGAACCCCCGTCCCCACGACGCGACAGGACGACACCTCCACCGAAGATTCCCCCGTTTCGTGCTGGAATGTGCCATAGCACCACACGCCGTGCAGCACAGCATAGTATCGTGATACGTGCAGCCATCCGACTCATAAACCACCCCCTGTTCAAGGGAGTGTCCCAGTTGGAGCCATGCTCCTGGGGTCGGGGGGTTCCCAGGAGGCGGCTCGCCAGAGTTCGCACCAGGGGTGACACCAGGGACCTCCCCCGCACCTGGCGCACCCAGAGGCACCTCGCACTGCGCACTTGGTTCACCCCCCCCAGGGTCCGAACCAGGAAAGGGGAGGCCAGGGACCGCGTCCAGGAGGACGTAGCTGAGCCATTCCAGCCCTTGATGATCGTTCAGGGCTAAATTTCTGCATTCCACCTGCTGCCTGGCACTGTACAGCCCTACTCGTCGGACGAACTCAGCATATCCAGTGACAAACAGGCGGTCCTCGCGCGACACTCGGAATGGTTCAGCTCCTTCCTTGGCGAGTCTGTCCGCCTCCGAGTTCCCGAAACGCTGCATTTCCGTGATACGGCCGTCCCTGACATCCAACATTGACGAGTGAGACGGGATCTGATGCACCGCCAAGCCCTCTAAACGGTCCCCAATCTCAGCCCACCAGTGGGCTCGGGCCGAGGCCGCTCCAGCAGCCCCCGAGAGATTTCGGAGGCAGCCGACCGTGGCCGCACAGTCCACATGAAGCGAGACCCCTGAGGCGAGGACCGAGCGGCGGGAGAGCATCAGAACAGCGAAATCCTCGCCATCCCGTGCTTGCTGTCCAGGCGCTTCCCCGAACGGCACGACGCCAAACAGGGCTGCAAGGGTCCTCCCGAGCCTGTCCAGCACCACAACAGCCCACCCCGCGGTCCCGAGTCCTGTGAGCTCCCCTTCAAAACCCGACCCGTCCGTGAACACATGGGCCCCCTCAGGAATGAAAAGGGGGCCGTCCTGAGGCCACTGAAAGTGCCTGGTGCACTGGTCCTGCGGGTCGCGGGGGGGTCGCTCCACCCAGGCCGCAGGGTTGGGGAAGAGACCTCTGCTAAACAGTTCTCCAGCCGAAGTGGGGAGATGGCCAATCGCACGAGCCGCCCTCTCAACCACGGGATCCAGGTTCTCGCGTCGCCAGGGAGCGAAGGCAACACACTGAAACCTGCGATGGTACAAAGTGCCCCTACCATCTCCACAAAGCTGGCATTGGTCAGGGGCCTCTGGACTGTGCTCGCACACTCTGTGCTGGCACCAGTACACATTCGCACACAAAGCTGACAGGGCTGCCTTATGCGACTTTGTCCACGACTCTGAACACTTCCGCCCTAGGAGCTGATGAATGGGCTGCCAGAAGACAGGGCCGCTCCACATACCGAAATCGAACTGTTTCAACTGCTCCTCCCGCTCAATAGTCCTAACGACCGAGCCACGCAGGAGAAGGGTGAAAAACTTGGGCGAAAAACGATCAATAGACCACACACGGTTGAGGTCATCCACCAGGGCCATTCGAGACAGGTCGAAATTCCAGCGGATCCGAGCCAGCTGCAGGAAAAGCGCAGCAACAGGCTGGCGGACTTGGCCCCAGGGGGCCCTGCTCCCCTGGACCGCTATGGCGTCCTGGACACATGCCTCAAATATTGGTTTCGAAACCGAGCGGGCCCACCAGACACTGACGAATTCCTTTACAGCCGACGACACAGCCACCAAAAGCGGGTCCCTGAGCCAAAGGCGGGCAGCCGAAAGAAACCTGAAGCCCAGGGAAGTACCAGGAAGAAGAGGGCCCCAGGATCTCGCGGCTTGGACCCTGAGCTTATGGAGGGTGGTCGGCGGGATCCCCAAAATGTGGGACCCCCACGCAGCTTTAGCCAGCGCTCCCACACGAAAAACTCTACTGTGCTTTTCACTTTGCCCCAGTTGACGAAGGGCGCTTGCGGTGCTGCGGGCAGCGTCACATCTCGATGTCTGCGTGCCGACCCGCCTCGCCCTGCCGTCCAGCGAGTCGCCGCCGAGGTCACGGTGGGCGATGACCAGCTTGTCGTCCGAAAGCTTCCACCTGGGGTCCTGTGCCAATGCAGGCAGCTGAGACTGATCTGACATCATGAACCTAGTCTTGTCCCAATTGATCGGCAACTTCCTCGAGTCCAGTTCAGCTGTGACGATCTCGAAACTCTTGACCGTGTTCTCAATCACCGTCCTGGGGCCTCCGATGATATGCGTCGTCAAATCATCGACCACATTCAGAGCACGACACGGAGGCGTTTCCTCAGCCAGGCGCTTGAGGAGGCACAAAGTCATCAGCTTCGCCACTCCCGTTGCCGCACTGCATCCAGCCACGATCGTACCATTCGGGTGACTGACTCTGCTCGTGCCACCTGTCCAGCGCGCCCGACGTGGTGCCCGATACAGGCAGCAGAGCGCCTTCAGCAAGGCGCCGTCGAAATCGTAGTGCTCTGCTGCTTCACGCAGCTGCTGATGACTGACATTCTCGTAGAACTTGCGGATGTCATAGAACACCGTAATGGCCGACAGCTTCTTCCTTCTGGCGTAGCAGGCCAGCATGTTGTGCAAGTACGCCGCCTTGTCGCAACTGGTCGTGGCATCTTTTCCCCAGAAGAACTTCGCGTCCACAGATGCCTCCCAACTCTTAACATACTGCCTTCTGCATCTGCTCCAAATGCGTGCCCAGAAACACAAGAGCCCAATCGGCCGTGTGCCCCCACCAGGTTTGGGCAGAAAAACATTGATCGTGACCCACATGCGCTCACATTGCGGATTGCGTTCCCAACTGGAGATAATCTCCTGCAGTCTCCGCACAAACACCCCATCCAGAAAGGTAACCAGCCTCATGTGAAAGTTGCCCCAACCAAGCCCAGTAGAAATGCCAAAGGAGCGGCATACCTTGACGATCTGGTCCTCCGAGATCGGGTCAAGCTTCCACGGGTAACTCCAACCAGACGGCGCTGCCTCCTGGGCCCTATCGTCAGAGATCCACAGCTCTTCCCATTCCTCCAGCACCGCCGTGATCGCCGCAGCTCCCACCAGACCGTGGGGCTTGCCTTTTGCCAGCGTGGGCGCCTCCTCTAACATCTTGGGCCTGGAGATCGCGTGCGCTATCCTACCCGAGCCCTGAGCTGCAAGTTCACCAAACTCCCTCCAAGCTTTACTCCTGGCCTGTGAGTCTTTGCGCCTGCGCACTTCCACCTCCTCCGCAAGCACCGTCCGAAACCAGGCAGCCAATTGACCTCCTCTCTTTGCCAGAGCTACCCACTTCTGGACCTCCTTAGCCTGCAGGGAGGGGGACTCCGATATGGCCTCAGGTAGCCTCAAAGCCAGCAACTGCCTTTCGCACCTCTCGGAGTGCTCTGGTCTGCCTGCCTTCGACCCAGGCGGAGCTGATGATGCAACACATAAGGCATCCCATAGCCTGAGGGCACTCAACCAGGCTCTAGCGTCCGTCTCGTCGTGGCGCTCGAGAATAGATTTCGCACAATCCACCAGCCTCTTCTTCTTGAGTACCACGCCCTTCTCCCTGCCAATGAAGAATCTCCTGTCCGAGATCGGAATCTCGAACAACTGCACGAGGTACTTCTCAGCCGCTTTGAACCACATCGCTGCCGCATCCTCGACCGAGCTCACAGGGGCATCTAGATGCCACTCGTCAAGCACAGGTACTGCAGGCAGCTCCGTGGTCGGGGTGAGGACGGTCTCCTTGGCGCCCCTGGCCTTCTTCCTGACCCTCCTCTTGGCCTCCTGGTCGGCCAGCGGAAAGGCTCGCGGGGGCGCCTCCACCCAGACAAAGGGCTCGTCACTTAAGCCCTCCAGCTTGATCTCCACGTAGCAATGTGGCGAGATCGGCGTGTCCACCCTGGCCTTTACCGACATGGGGAAGGCGTCCAGAGCCTGGGAGCCAATGAAGTAGTCATACTCTTTGCCATTGCAGGTTGGGCAGCCAGGTGCGAAAACGGTGGCGGCTACCAGGTCCAGCCAGCCCAGCTCCATGATCTCCTCAGGTTCCAGGTTCCAATCGCCTCCCAGCAGGAACGGGAAACGCTGCGCCCCCAGGAAAGCGCTGAGGAACTCCAGTAGCTCCAGGTTCTCGCCCTTGGGGCCGATCGAGTCGACGCCATAGACCGAGCCGATGATGATCCACGAGTGAGCGCCTACCGTCATGAGCCTCATCACCACCCGATGCTGCCACTTCTCAGGCACCTGGAGCTTGGACACCCCGATGCTCATGGCCGCCGACAAGCCAACTCCAGCAGAGAGAGATCTGGCCGATTCTCCTGTGCGCCTTGCAGAGCCCAGCGCCAGCTTCCGAGAGCAAGTACGAGTCCATTGATGGGCCCCTGCTTCCCCCGACTGGTCCAGCACGGTCTCCTGAATGCACAGCACCTGCGGCAACTGGCAATGCAACTCAATCCAAGGCATAGTGTTCCGAGCCCTTGGCCACGTATTCGCATTCAGAGTGCCCACTTTGAACGTACCTCGGGCCCCACGGTCCTCAGGAGGGAGCCCTTCCATCAGTGAGATGACCTGCTTCGGCTGCAGCGCTGCCAGAGCTTCCCCCTGAGGTTGCTCAACACTGACTCCCATGGCTCGAGACCCAGCACGTGGCGACTGAACCTGGGAGGGCACTACAGCCGAAAATCGGTTGCCCCCAGGATTTGGCGATCTAACTCCCGAATCCCACGAAGGGCTCTCGCAATCTACTCTGAGACAGCCAGGTTCGAGGAGCACCTGGCTGTCGCGTTCTGACGCTGAAATTCCTTCACTGCGTGCAGCAAAAGGTTTGGACGAGAGGGCCGCCAAGCCTTGGGTGGGCTTGACAGCTGCGTTCTGACTGGCTGACACGTACTCGGCGCACTGACCAATCGCCGAATTCCGTTGCCCCATTCCCTCGCAATTTAACTCTGAGGAGACCAGGCTCGAGGCGCACCTGGTCTCCGATCCGACAAAGCTGGTAGTCGCCACCCGTGAAGTCGACGGCGCCACCGCAGGCCATGGAGTTGCCGACACCGGAGCCGACGGCGACACTGCAGCGCAGGGAGTATGCAACACCGACGATGTACACGCAACCGTAGAAGACAACCTCGACGAAGCGCTCGTGGCAGCGAGGGATGACCAGGACAGAGGAGTCGCCGAACTCGGCCACGTCGCCCCGACCTGTGTCGAGCTCCCGCTGTGGCTAAAGCCCCGCCCGTTTAGCAGCTTGCACTCCACCGTCAGCAGCGACCAGTGAGCGAATGTCCACATGTGGGGCCGCCTTGCCCACCTCATCCACCGACGCCTCGGTAGGTGAGCTCGCTGTCGCGCTCCCTGGGCTTGGCGAAGTCCCTGTCCCAGACTCGATCCCACCTGTGGCTGATGCTTGTTCCCCATCATCAGCAGTACGTCGACGCTTCGATTGGAGGCGCTTGAGATGCTCCTTGTGCTGGTCCTGGGCGGAGTTGGCCTTCTCCAGCGCCTGACGAAAAACCGAACCAAGTACCTCTTGCAGCTGCTTCGCCACGTCGTTTTTGCGCTCCTCGAGTTCACGAAGGTCATCCTCGGACACCTCGTAGCTACCCTTGACCGCCTCCACGTCAATGAAATCGTCGCAAGAAATAAGGCTAGCCAGCTCCATCTCCCCGTCGATGAGCTTGCGCAGGCTGATGCTCGCGAGGCCTCTGGACTCCGTCGCTGGTGGTCCTTTGTGCTGGCTCTGGAGCTCCACCAAGGCGGCTGCCACCTCGCCATCGGCGGCCTGCAGCTCGTCGGCCAGGGTCCCCACCGTGGCCGCCAGTTCGTCAGCAGCTCGACGCCAGCGCTGCAGCTTCTCGAACTCGACCTTGAGGCGCTTCTCCAGCTTCTCCTGCTTCTGCTCCGCAGCCACGAGCCGCTGCCTCCCCGACGGCTTCGGGGGTGGAGCCGCCCTCTGCGCCAGGGCTCCATATCGCGCGGCCCCCGCAGCGTCCCCAGCTTCCCGAGCCAAACGCTGTAGTTCGAGGGCCTTGGCCTGAGGAATCTCGGGAACGGGTCCAGGAGGGAGAGCAGAGGAGAGGTTGCCAGAGCCTTTGCCACCGAGAGGATCACCCTTGCCGCCTTTGTATCCTTTCTTGCCCTTGCTCGCTCCCTTCCCCGACTCGTCCGACGACTTGGGGCCACCAGAGTCTTCCAGAGGTTGGGGACGTGTACCGAGCTTTTGGCCACAATGCTTGCAGCACATCGATCCTTTAGAGTTCTTACGGCAACCGCAGTGGTGGCAGAGAATTTCACCTTTGGGACCCGCCACCGTCTTCCATACTTCCTCTTGCTTGGCTCGCTGGCCGTCCCAGGACTCCCACTTGGCTGCCGATGAAGCCCCGCCCTCAGGTATGGTGCCCCCCCAGCGACGGGGCCTGGAGGACTGAACCCACGGGCGGCGCTCCCACTCGCCAGAGCCTGCAGGAGCCATGGCGCGAGAAAGAGGAACGGGATGTTGGAGGCTCGCGAACCCCTCGACCGAGGGACCTCCTGAAAGGTTGAAAGCTGCCGCGGACTAGCGGTATCCGTTTTTGCCAATGCGGGCTCAGCCCGCCAAAGCATGGGTCTTGAGCCAAAATGGCTACGGAGGAGGGGGAGGAGGAGGAGGCAAGGAGGAGGAGGAGGAGGGGGAGGTGGTAGTAGGACGTGAAAAGAGGAAGGAAGCGGAGGAGGAGAGGCGGAGGAAGTGGAGGAGGAGGACGAGGAGGACGACGAGGAGGAAAATCAGGACCAGCAGCAGGAGGCGGAGCTGGCAACTGGATAAAGCACATCGGGAGCCCACTTAGCAAAACAGGAGCCCACTTAGCAGGAGCGCGACTTAAAAGTAGTCCAAACAAAATAGTCTGGGGACGATTTTTTGGGTATGTTTGCATCTTTTTGGGGTATCTGCTAATTTTCGTCCACGACCCCCTTGTAGGGGACACGACCGACCTAATGCTACCATCAGGAGAGCTGAATCAGGAACGCCGGGCTTCCAGGCACCCCGTAGTGAGGTTGCCGAGTCGTGTTCGGAGGGGGTGGGCAGGCGACCTCTGCAGCGCTCGTGCCATCACGAAGGGCTCGACGCAGAAATAAACACTCGGCGTCTGCCGCTTCGTTGCCGAGCAGCGGTCTGCAGTGGAACACGGCGCTGCGCCCCCGTTCCCGCAGTCGGAACAGCTCGCTGAGGCGTCTCTCTCTCTCTCGCTCTCTCGCGCTCTCTCTCTCTCTCTTTCTCTCTCTCTTTCATGTCATCGGGGCCAGGAACATGTGCACTATATTAGATGATGCTTGCCCACCACTTAGTGGCAAACTGCGGCCCACACGCAGAGCATGGATTCTGGTCCACACCTGTTGCTCAGAGCGCCGGCCAGAGAAAATTCTGCACTGAAGGATGTCCCGTGGCGTTTCTGCGGCCCCCCACGGGACAGGGCCCAGCTACCTTCGTGTACACTTGGGCCGAACGAAAGGGGGGGAGAGGGAAAGGGGGGGTACGAAATCTGCTGCATGCAGCTGGTTTCGGCCCCGCCGCCGAGCCCAGTCCTCGATATCATGGGCGCCTCCCGGCGCCGGGAGACCCCTGGAAAATCAGCTACGTGAGCTGATTCTCTACCCCGCCCTTTTTGCTATCCCCCCCCTGTCGTTCCCCCGATTTTCTACCCAGCCCTGTTTGCTATCCCCCCCTTCTGTTCCCCCCGATTCTCTACCCCGGCCTCTTTGCTATCCCCCCCTGTTTTCCCCCCGATTCTCTACCCCGCCCTTTTTGCTATCCCCCCCCTGTCGTTCCCCCCGATTCTCTACCCCGCCCTTTTTGCTATCCCCCCCCTGTCGTTCCCCCCGATTCTCTACCCCGCCCTTTTTGCTGCCCCCCCCCTGTCGTTTCCCCCGATTCTCTACCCTGCCTTTTTTTTAGGGGGCCACGTGCGAACCCTACCCCTACAGATTTCTGAGGGGGAGGGTGGAGTTCACTTCCTTCGGGAGCTCCCGAGCGAAGTGAACCCCACCCTCCCCCTCGGACATCGTGGGGGGTAGGCGTAGGGCTCGCACGTGGCCCCCCCTTTCTGCTATCCCCCCCCCGTCGATCCCCCCGCGGATGGCAGCTGGGGGTCGGGCGCACGGGCCGCGAGCGGAGGGCCGGGCGCGCTGGTCGGCGTGCGAGCTGTGGAGGGTGCACCGCTCGGGGTGGCGCGGGCCTGTCCCTCCACTTATCGGAGGGCACCAACTATACACCTACACCGATCCAGCCCAGGCCGATCCTAGGCCCAGGATCGGTGTATATGCATTCTGCCCATGGCAGGAGGGCGTATACACCGATCCTGGGCCCAGGTTGATCCTGGCCGGGATCGGTGTTGGTTTATAGTTGGTGCCTCCCTAACTTATGATACTCCAACCTACTTTAGCCTTGACCACCAGACAGAACTTCGAGCGCCCAAAAAAGTGCCGACGCTCAAAGGTTTTCACGTGCCGGGCCCTGGGAGACGCTCGCCCGACACTGTTTCGACACTCTTTTGACACTTTTCTCGGTGCTCGAAATTATTTCTGGGATGCGGTCCTTAAGTAGGATGAGAACAACATAACCCTCCACAGGAGGAGTGTTCAAAAGTTGTAAGAAGAGAGTCAGGGGACAATTGGTGGTCTATGTTTGGATATGTCTGCATGTTTTTCGAGTGTGCCTTCTTTGTCGTCCAAAATCCCCCCCCAGGGGGACAGGCCCGACCTAACGCTAGGGGCGGTGGACGTTTGGGGGGACGGGCTCAGTCAAACAGTGGCGAAGCGACCTGGCTCGCCTATGGGCCCACCAAAGAGTGTTCTGACAGCGTTATGTGGTCTGCACGACAGGCTCTCAGAACATTCCTTGCTGAGGCTGTAATAAGAAACATTGTTTTGTTATTCGAACATGTTTGGGTTCTAAGAACATCGCGTGGTAGGCCTATAGGAAGGCCGGT
The DNA here is from genome assembly GCA_963575745.1 of Prorocentrum cordatum. Classification (NCBI taxonomy): domain Eukaryota; class Dinophyceae; order Prorocentrales; family Prorocentraceae; genus Prorocentrum; species Prorocentrum cordatum. Next base: position 333,662 of record CAUYUJ010007713.1, read on the forward strand.
ACGGTCGGTCCGTGCTCAGCTCAGGGAGAAACACGTCTCGGGCTTTCGAGGTTGGAGGTTTTCGGACTTTTCGTGGGTTCTCGAAGGTGTCCCGCCCCGGGATACCTTCCAGCGGGTGCGCCTCGGCGAGGGCGTTCCAGGGGTACCCAGAGGTCGTCCCGAACGACCTCTGGAGAGCGGAGCTAGGGCCCGAAAACCACCAGAGGCAACGTTAGGGTGTCGACGATTTGTCGGCGATGTATCGCCGATTCCAGCTCGATGTTTCCCTCCCTCCCCCTCTGAGTTGGTCCCTCCCTGATGTTCCCCCGCGTGCCGAGAAAGCCCCCAGTTGGGCAATCTCCGACGGGGCTTGGACGAGGATGAAATCCGTTCCAGAGCGTTCCAGGATCGCTCTCAGAGCGTTCTGGGACGCTCTGAGAAGGTCGCGGCGCCCGATGCATCTTCCAGAGCCGCTGGATCTCAGATATTCTCGAGTCAGAGTATGATTGGGTCGGCCTGAGGAGGAGGAGGGTGTGAGGTATGAGGCCCCGAGGCGTCTGAGTAATACCAAGAACCTTATCTGAGGATATGGGGAACATTAATGCTTATGGTGTTCCAAATGATGATCGTGATCATGATCGTGGCCATGATTAAGATGCCGATCATGGTAGGGATTTTGATGCCGACGATGATGATGATGATGATGATGATGATGATGATGATGATGATGATGATGATGATGATGATGATGATACTGATACTGATACTGATACTGGTACTGGTACTGGTACTGGTACTGGTGATGGTGATGATGCTAATGATGATGCTGATGTTGGTGATGATGATGATGATGACAAAGACAATGACGATGATGATGCTGCTGATGATGGTGATGATGATATCGTGGTGGCGATGACGATGGTAATGTCGGCGATGACGACGACGATGATGATGATGATGATGATGATGATGATGAGGATGATGATGAGGATGATGATGAGGAGGATGTTGATGCTGATGCTGATGCTGATTTTTTTTTATGAGGATGAGTATTGCGATTATGGTGATGATGGCGATGGCGATGGCGATGGCGGTTGTGATGATGATGGACATGTTGATGATGGTGATGATGATGATTTGGAGAGGGAGGAGGATGTGAATGAGGACTCTGATAGTGCTGTGGTGCTGTTGGTGGTGATTATTGTAGTGGTGGTGGTGGTGTTGATGATGATGCTTCTCCTGCTGCTGATGATGATGGTGATGGTGATGGTGATGGTGATGATGATGACGATGATGATGATGATGATGATGATGATGATGATGATGACGACGATGACGATGACGCTGATGATGATGATAATCATACTGCTGATGATGATGATGATGCTGATTGTGGTGGTGGTGGTGATGGTGGTGGTGATGGATTTTTTTGTGATGAGGATGAGGATGAGGATGAGGATGAGGATGAGGATGATGCTGAGAATGAGGACATGGAGGCTGAAGGTGGGAGAAGGAGAAGGAGAAGGAGGAGGAGGCGGAGGAGGAAGCGGAGGAGGAGGAGCAGGAGCCGGATGGGATAGAAGGGAGGATGGAGAAGACAGGGGGGCGGGCGCGCGTCGGCAGTCGGCGTATCTGGAGTTCGAGAACGCCATCCGTGCCTCCGTCGCGCTGGTCGGGGGCTTCGGCGTCGGCAAGGAGGACGTCACCGTGGCGCACGGCCAGAGCCCAAATGGAACTGCCAGCGGGGGGAGGTTCGGGGGGGGAGCGTGGGAAGAGGGGGCCAGGTGGGGAGGGGGCATAGGGCAGGGGGGGTGCGGCGATGGGGAAGGGGGAAGGGGTGGGGGGGGAATGGGGGGAAGGGGGGAAGGGGGAAGGGGGGGGGAAGGGAAGGCGAGGGGAGGGGAAGGGGAATGGGGGGAAGGGAAGGCGAGGGGGAGGGGAAGGGGGGAAGGGGGTAGGGGAAAGGGGGGAAGGGGCAGAGGGAAGGGGCGGTGGCTTCGGGGGGGGGGAGGGGCGCCTGGGGACCGGGAGGGCAGGCGGCAAGGAGAGAGCAAGCGCCGAGGGAGAGGGCGAGCGCGAGCGGGAGGGGCAAAGGGTGAGGGGGGAGAGGGCAGGGGGGCGGTGCAGGGGGCGGGACTGGAGGAAGAGAATGAGCACGGATGGGGGTGGCGGAGGTGGCAGGGGAGGAGGGGAAGCGGGAGGGAAGGCAGGTGTTGTTCGAAGCGCTCTGCTTGCAAGGCGGAGGAGGAGGACCGACAAGGAGGAGAGTGACGTATTCAGGAGGCAGGCCGGAGCAGGACGAGGGAGGGGAGGATGAGCCACAGACGCCACGATGCTTGACAGCCTGAGCCCGAGCAGCGCAGCGCAAGAGGAGGGCGAGCCTGGGGAGGACCAGAGCAAGCCCACCACACAAGCACGGATGCCCCTCATCCGCGCCGTTAGTCTTCCGAAGGGTTCTGTGGAGGTGCGCCCGCCAGAGTCATATGCATGAGATCTGGTGATGCGGACATCACCGCGGGCTTCTTCATTCCTTCTCTGTGATGAAGAGGGCGCTTGTCATCCGCGCTCTGCTGCATCGCAGGGCCCATCTCGATGCGATCGCCGAGTTCACATGGCTCGATCTGATTCGATCTCGGTCCCTTGGCGATCCGATGCGCCCCGATGTGTGCACAGCGCAGTTGTGCATCTTGCAGCAGCTGGTCAGAGTCGATTCCGATTCCGTGCCGATGCGGCGTTCAATTCGATTCGATCTGATCTCTTGCTTCGAAGCTGACCGATCTTGCCCCGCTGCTCCTACCTCGTGGCCGCGCGCAGGCAGGTCTCGCGCGGGGCCGCGCCAGAGTGGCCCCGCGGGAGCTCGCCGCGGTGATTTGCGGCCTGTGGGGGTCTCTCGGAGCGGCTTGGCTCGAGCAATCTGGCGCGAGACCGCTGCTCCTACAGGTGAGCCAGGGCGCTCTGCTCGGGCGCACGGTAACAGGGGGGGCAACAGCCGCAGGGAGATCGAGCAGTGCATGGAAGTGGCCCCACAGAGGGGCCCCTGAACGGCCGCCCCTGAGCTGGCCCCCCCCGGGCCCACCGGGGGGCACGCAAGGCGCACGAGTCCTCGCTCAGCTCCTCGGTGGCCCCCCCCCCGTGGGTGAACACCCGCTCTGTTTGACAAGAGCCGGTGCTCTCGCAGGCCCAGAGGGTGACACCAACACCAAACTGGAGTCGGAGCCAGAGGTCGGTGTCTTGTCCTGTGGGCTCCTGGACGCGCGCGCTGCGATAGCTGAGGTGACATCCTTCGTTGTCCGTGACAAAGACCATATCCTGGCTAGTTGCTGCAACCGCGGCAACGAGGGCGGGGAGTTCGCCGCGCGCCACGGTCTCCCTACTGCCAAGCAACGGCCCCCAGAACGCCGCCTGAATGTGCGTGCTATTGTCCAGTGAGCTGTAGAAAAAGGCAGCTACTCCGACCCTGCGCAGATGTGGGTCGTTGGCCCCCTGCCCTCCACTGGCGTCGCCGCTGGAAGCATAAGTTGGCTGTCCCTGTAGATGCCGTGGGCAGGCGATTTGGCACCCTTAGAACCCAAAAGTTCGAGAGGCAGGTTCCATGACTTGCGCCCGCTCGCTCGGCATGGTCTTTCGCGCTCAGAAGCGTTTGAACATGTGTCGTTGCGCCATGGCCTCAGGAAGGAGGTGGCTAGTGCCCTGGATGATGGGATTGTCGCGCTTGTGGCTGCATCCCCAGGCTCAGTGAGAGCCACCCTCGTCCTCGGTGCCACATGTCGAGCAGACGGCGTCGACTTCAGGTCTCTTGGTCTCGCGCGCGTTGCGCTTCCTGGCCCACGTGGCGCCCGTGCCGATGGTGAGCATGGGATTGGACAGGCGAGCCCGTTGTGGCATCTTCTCCGAGTATCGCAGCAACTTGCGGTGGGAGCGGTTGTCGGCCCCATGCTGGAGACCCTCGCCGCCGTGGCGTTGGTCGGCTGTCGCCAGAGCTGGAGTTGGATGTTGGAATCGATGTCGTCGAGCAGCTGGCGTGGGATGTCGGCATCTGGATGCCCCGATAGCGCAGCGGCGTCGAACTCCCAAGCGTCGTTTGTGTTGTTGCTGTCACTGGGCAGCCTCCATAATTGGGCTGCGCAGGGTCCCGCCCCATCTGCATCAGGTGGTGGATGATGGTGGATTGTGGGCCTCACATGCGTCGAACTCGTTGCGCTGGTGGGATAGCCTGGAAGTGCTTGGCGATCTTTGCACAGGTGAGGGCGACCGCGTGCTGAAGTTGGAAGCTGGCTATCCACGCGGTGAGCCAGGCATGGAAGGCGCGGGAGCTTTCCGGCGGGGCCCCTTTTCGCTAGCTCGGTGGTCGAGTGTTGTCGAACGTCGTCCTCGTAGCCATGGGGCTACTGCATCACCGAGTCGCCGTCGGCAGGTGGCTATGGTGGTGCCGAACGTGCCGTAGAGCTGGCGGGCGCAGGTGGCAGCAGCAATCCCGCCCTGAACGACCAGCCCAGCGGCGAGGTGGTATCGCGTGGCGACGCGGGCGATGCGGACGATCCTGGCAGGCATGTCTTTGTGGCGCTGACGTCGCTGCTGGGTGGCCGTCGCCCTGGAGTGCGCGGCCTAGGGCCGTGGCTGGACGAGGTGCCCCTTGTGCCGCATGGTATTGGCGAGGTGTTTGGCGTCTAGGGTGCGCGCGCACTATGTCGCTTGTCTTGCCGATAATGCGGCCTCGGTTCTGGGGCGCGTTGCAGGCGTCGGTGTGCACGGCGGCCATGTTGCGTCGGAGTGCTTGTCGGCTAGCCTGCGTGCACTGCGACAGGTCGTCGACCCTGATGCGGCGTCGGGCGGCAGGGTGGCGCGTGGCGATGTGCCGCGGGGCCTTGAAGGTCATGATCTCGGCGAAACGCGCGCCTGACCGTATCCCTTGCACAGCGTGTCTGGTTGGTTGCATGGCCTTTGCACGCGCGCCGCTCTGCGCGAGCGCGCGCGGGGCCATGCACTGTAAGACCTCGAGGCCCAAGATCTCGGGTGGGAAGTTGAGCTCGAGGGCTTCGTCGATGGAGTTGTAGCATTGGGAGATGTCAAGGAGGCCGTGCGGCTTCGGAATGCCGAGTCGCGCCGCTACCTCCTTGTGCAGGCTTCGCTTGTAGGCCTCCCGAAAGGCGGAGTTGCCCTTGGCGATTGCGCCCCAGTGGGCGAGGTATTCCTTGTTCCACGCTTGGACATGGGGCTCCCTGAGCATGGGCCAGAGCGTGGCGATGATGGTCACGAGGCCGAGGATCCTGTGACCGTTGTCTTTCTCGGCGCGCATAACGGCGAGGGCGTGCAGGAGTTGGCGCGGCCACATCTGCGCCTGCTCGGTCGCGTGGTAGATCTCGGCGTTCCCGGCGAGGGCTGGTTCAGGAGGTCGGAGTAGATCTGCGGTCGCAACCAATCGGCCCCGAGCGCCGTGTTGGCTTTGGGGCGCTCGAGGCCTTGTCTGACCTCGGTGCCGGTGATGGGCGACGGGCTGCATTTGCGGACGCGGTCGTCGATGCGCTGGAAGGCCACGTGCAAACCGATATGGTTGGCCTCGTTCGGCGCCCAGAGCTGTCGCCAAGCCGCTACTCTCCCGTCGATGATGCCCATGAGGTGCATGACGGAGCTGCTGCCATCCTGCATCACCTCGGCTGGTTGTGGCTGCGGTCGCTGTGAACGGTTGAGTGCCCGGGGCGTCGTCGGCGACCGCCCAGTCGCGGAAGTCGTGAATCGCCTTCCGAAGGGCGCGTGGTTGGACCCGTCGTGCGAGTCTTGCACGACGGGTCCAACCACGCGCTTGGCTTCAAGCACTGTCGAGGTGGATGTTCTTGAAGTCAACCCACTGCTCCAGGCGCAAGTCGTCCTTCTCGTGGATCACGCGCGGTGCACGGGCTGGCGTGGATTCCGTAAGCTTGGCAGTTGCGCGTAGCTGCTGTTGGAGCTGTAGTTGGCCGTTGCCGCGTGCGCGGCGGCGATGGATGTTCCGCAGCAAAGAGTGGGGCGATGTCCACCAGGTACTGCTGTGATTCGCAAGCGGGGAGGCCCGCCGACACTGTAGCTCGCGCGCGACCTCACTGTCATACTGGGGGTCTGCTGCCCGAGAGGTCCCAGCGAGAGGGACCTGGTGGCGCGCGCGTGGAGGTCTCCACGGCTGCGACCCACGAACCGTAGAGTTGCCCAAGCTGAAGGGAAACGTCAGGCTTGGGCCGACATGCCGCGGAGGCAGTAGCAGTGGGGGGCAGGCCGAGACAGGTGAGAGGGCAGGACACACATTTGTTTCCTGTGGGCACTCCGGAGCTCACTGGCTATTTCGAATTCAGGGCTTCTACGGCTCTGAGGCTGGGCCCCGCGGTTGAAATCAGGTTCGCTTTTGGGGGGGGGGGGGCTGGGGGGGGTCGCGCTGGGCTGGCGAATCATAAGTAGCATAACTGTTCGACTGTCCGATTGCATCAGCGCGATCGCTGGCAGACTGGGTAGAGTGGGCGGGTTCGACTGCATCGAGTTGAACCTCAACATCCTTAGGCTGAAACGGGGCCTGCGCAACTGCATCGACTGATCAATGCAGAGAGAGGCGGGCGGTTGGATTGTGTCGAGCAGAACGCGTTCTCTCTGCGCAGGCAAAGACTGACAGGATGACGGGACCTGGTATTCCAAAGGTGAGAGTGATGAAGGGTATTATGATTCTTCGCGGGCGGCATTCAAAGCATGGGCAGGCTCGACTGGCCTCAAACTGCTCGCGTGCGCCCACGATCCTCTTCGCCCGGCGGGCAATCAAAGGGCTCGTCCTCGGTGCAATCCGAGGTCTCTCCAGCGCTATTGGTTTCCTCTGCGGGATCCTTGCTCTCAAGAAAATATCCGTGTAAAGCGGCGTAAAGGGACTGCCTGTGTGCCTCCGTCTTGCACTGCTGCTCTGCGCGAGCGGCCTTGGCACGGCTGGCCTTAGAGCCTGGTTCGGCAGCGCGCGGGGGTTTGGCGGCGCTTGGGGGCCGCCACGGCAATCCGGGAACTCGAGCGAGAAGCTGCTCACCCGATTGACCTAGCTGAATGCGCAAACGTACGCGGCGCTTCCACGGTAAATCTTGCACAGCCGGGACATCGACCAGTTATCGTCGGGCAGCGGCGCTATGGACAACGAGGGTCAGATTCGATGGTTGACGCCCGCCCCCTGGATCACGCGCGCACTCGGCAGTCGCGCGCGCGATGGGCCCTTGGGTCTGACCCATGGAGCCAGACCCGCTGATCGCCTCGGGGCCGAGGCCCCCGTCTCCGACCACGAGCCAAGGGGGCAGAGAGGAGAGCGGAGGTGGCCCCCCGAGGCGCTGAACGCGGAGCAGGTTCGGCCCCCGCAGGCCGACGCTGCAGGAAGCGTTAAAGAAAACGGCAACGATGGAGCACCCATCAGATCAGGAGGAAAAACACACAGACACAATTAATCGTCGATTCCGCAGAAAAAAAAACAAGAAAATATAGGCAGTGGGGGGGGGAAAGGAACCTAGAAAATATTTGAAAATATGGGGAATCTGATTCGTGTGTATTTATGGGTGTGTCCCAGGGCCCCTTCACTGGGAGGAACCCATCGAGGCTTTAAGAGAGCGGGCGGGCTCTAATATGGCCACTGGGCAGAAACCATTCGCCGCCTTCGTCGGCGCGCTCAGGCGCGACGACGGACTCACCTAAGGAATCGACCAGTCTCCCTACATCCCGATCATGCCTTGCAGGTCGGGCATGGTTGGCGAAGTGCCTCCGGTTGACATCGCGATATCAACCTCTCCACTTGCCAACGTTGCCGTCCTCGATATGGCTCTCGACCACGCCTGTGAAATCGTCCTTGCATGGTGCTGCCCAATCGAACGTCTTCCGGCCCATGCAAGCGACGCCACTGTAGGATCGTGAGGGAGTACTGGTACTGGTAGTGTTGGCGGGCTCAGACTGCACAGGGGCGGCAGGGGCGCTCGCGTGGTCCACCGTGGTTGGCCCTGCCCCGCCTAGTCACCATGACTGGGGGCGGCCGCCGCTCGTCTTGCCCTTGGCGTTGGGCGGTGGCGCGTCGCATGGCTTGGCGGGGCGGCTGGCCTGCTCTGCAGCGTGCTCGGCGGCGAAGCGCGCAGCTGAGAGCTCGGCAGCCTCGGCGGCGAGCGCTGCCTCGTTCTCCCCGGGGCTCGGCGGCCTCATGCCCCTTGGCGCTGCCAGCTGCGCCGGCGGCTTCGCCCGAACTGTGGGGCGGCGTGCCCGCCGTGGCAGACTCAGCGTCGGCTGGGGCTCTGGCCGTGCCGTTCTCGCCCTTGCGCTTCTTGAGGTACCTGGCCTCCTGCGTCTGGCGAACCTTCTGAGCCCGCTCGATCAGCGAGAAGGCCTGCGGCCCCTCGGTGTCGAACTGCTGTTGCAACTCTTCGAGACCCTTCTTGACGGCGTCGAGCTCCGTATGTTCTGCCTCGGTGAACTCGAGCTCATCGATCTTTCGGAACAGCTCGGGGCCCCAGGAGATAGTGAAGGGCTTCTGGGCGCCATCGGTGGCCTGGGCGGGCGCGGGGGTCGGTTCGCCGCCGCCGACCCCCTCGCCTTGGCCAGCGCCTCTGCGCGCGCCTGTTGGCCTGCTCGGTGCGAGCGCCCTGGAGGGCGGCCTCCTTCTCCTTGCTCTCGGCGGCATCCAGCGCCTTGCGGAGCCTGGTGACGTTATTCACGACCTGGCTGTGGTGGTTGACTGCCGCTCGCCAGGCGCTGTCGGCCTTTTGCATGATCTCGAATCGCTGACCTACCTGCACGGCGGTCTCCTCATCGACTGACAGGCGCTGGACCTGCGCGCTGAGGATGGCCTTCAGGGCGGGGTCCGCGGCGACTGCCAGTGCCTGCTTCAGGTGAGCGGCGAGGGAGGTGCGACTGTCCTGGTATCGCGCGCCTGGGGCGGCCTGGGACGTGGTCGCCTCCTGTACCTCGAAGACCCCCTCCTCGCCGAAGCGGACGACACTCGGGCTTTTCGAGCGGGTGCCATGCAGTTTCGTCGGCCTGTTGCAGCGGGGGCATCTGGGCCTGAGCGGGTCCAGCAAGTCGTTGTACTCGCAGGTGCTGCATCCGCGGCAGCGGCTCCACAGACGGGTGGCGCCTGCCTGGCGCCGTGGCGCGCCCGCGGCAGCAGGGGAGCGGTGCGCCTGGCGTACCACGAGCCCCAGCGCTGGCCGTCCGTAAAACCTGCGCCTCGGCAGGTGCACGGAAGTTCCTCAAGCACCTCGGGAAGGTTCTGGGGCAGCCCTGGAGAATGTGGCTTGAGAGCAGATGGAGGAGGAGGAGGAGGAGGAGGAGGAGGAGGAGGAGGACGACGAGGACGAGGGGGAGGGAGGGAGGAGGAGGAGGAGGAGGAGGAGGGGAGGAGGAGGAGGAGGAGAGGAGGAGGAGGGAGGAGGAGGAGGAGGAGGAGGAGGAGGAGAGGAGGAGGAGGAGAGGAGGAGGAGGAGGAGGAGGAGAGGAGGAGGAGGAGGAGGAGGAGGAGGAGGACGAGGAGGGAGGAGGAGGAGGAGGAGGAGGGAGGAGGAGGAGGGGGAGGAGGAGGAGGAGGAGGAGGAGGAGAGGAGGAGGAGGAGGAGGAGGAGGAGAACGAGGAGGGGGAGGAGGAGGAGGAGGAGGAACGCTCGAGCGCGGCCCCGCTGGCGGCGCCTCTGGCGCCGATCCTGGCATGCTCCGCGCGCCAGGGAGGGGGTTGCAGCGCCGATCCGAGACATCCGCGCGAACCTTCGACAGCTGGTGTTTCTGCAGTCCTTTGTTCCTTAGGGATGTTCCGCTGTGCCCCTCTAGTCGGGCAGCTTGGCGCGGGTGGCCCCAGACCCGCCCATCCAGGTGCACGGTGGTCGGTGTGAGGCTATGTTGCGTTGCGGGCGGCGTTCTCGGGCCCCGGGCAGCCACTGCACTCTACTCGTTCATGCCCAAGGGCGCGACCGCCGCCCGTCGGGCCAGGCCAGCCACCAGCCAGCCGCCTCTCCCCCCTCGCCGATCCTTCCCTTTCCTCGCCCCCCCTTTCGAAGAACAACCAACCACGCGGATTTCTTGGATCGGCGTTGGGCCCCCCTGGCGGCGCCCCCGGCGCCGCCCCTGGGGCGCTCCGCGCGTCAGTGAGGGCCGTTCGGCGCGGATCCAAGAAATCCACTCGGAGCGCCAAAAGTATGTTTGTGTGGTTATTCCCCATATCCTAAGATGGGGTTCTTGTTATTACTTGGACGCCTCCTACTCCTCCTCCTTCCTCCTCCTCTTTCCTCCTCCCCTCCTGTTGGATTTACTCATGCTCAGACTTGCTCATACTCAGACTTACTCATACACAGACTTACCCATACTCAGACTTACTCATACTCAGACCTACTCATACTCAGACTTACTCACACTCAGACATACTCATACACAGACTTACTCATACACAGACTTACTCACACCCAGACGTACTCATACACAGACTCACTCATACCCAGACTTACTCATACACAGTATTAGTCATACTCAGACTTCGCTTGGAGAGCAGATTGTGAGGATGTCTCAGGCGGGGCGCTGGTTTCAGCACCCCTAAGGGGAGCCGCCAGGGGTGTTTGCACGGGCTCGTTCGCGGCCATTTTGTGGGGATGTCTCAGGCGGTTTGCTTGTTTCTGGGCTCAACATCCTTTGCTTTCGGAGCAGATTTGGAGGATGTCTCGAGCGAGGCGCTCATTTCCCCCCCCAGGTGGGCCAGATTTTGAGGATGTCTCGATCGGTTTGCTTGTTTTGGTGGCCAGGCTCGTGGCCCTAAGGGGAGCCGCCAGGGGTGGTTGCACGGGCTCGTTCGCGGCCATTTTGTGGGGATGTCTCAGGCGGTTTGCTTGTTTCTGGGCCAACATCCTTCGCTTTCGGAGCAGATTTGGAGGATGTCTCGAGCGAGGCGCTCATTTTCACCCCCCAGGTGGGCCAGATTTTGAGGATGTCTCGATCGGTTTGCTTGTTTTGGTGGCCAGGCTCGTGGCCCTAAGGGGAGCCGCCAGGGGTGGTTGCACGGGCTCGTTCGCGGCCATTTTGTGGGGATGTCTCAGGCGGTTTGCTTGTTTCTGGGCCCAACATCCTTCGCTTTCGGAGCAGATTTGGAGGATGTCTCGAGCGAGGCGCTCATTTTCACCCCCCAGGTGGGCCAGATTTTGAGGATGTCTCGATCGGTTTGCTTGTTTTGGTGGCCAGGCTCGTGGCCCTAAGGGGAGCCGCCAGGGGTGGTTGCACGGGCTCGTTCGCGGCCATTTTGTGGGGATGTCTCAGGCGGTTTGCTTGTTTCTGGGCCCAACATCCTTCGCTTTCGGAGCAGATTTGGAGGATGTCTCGAGCGAGGCGCTCATTTTCACCCCCCAGGTGGGCCAGATTTTGAGGATGTCTCGATCGGTTTGCTTGTTTTGGTGGCCAGGCTCGTGGGCGCAGATTCTTCTCAGGATGCCACAGGAGGCTCCAACAGGCTCCAGGAGGCCCCAGGAGACCACATGAGGTCCCAGGAGGCATCAGGAGGCCACAGAAAAACTCAAGAGGCCACAGGATGTCCCAAGAGGCTCCAGGAGGCCCCAGGAAGCTCCAGAAGGCCTCAGGAAACCACAGGAGGCCCCAGGAGGCAACAGGAAGCGCCAGGAGGCCTCGGAAGGCAACAGGAGGCCCCGAGAGGCCCCAGGAGCAGGAGGCCTCAGAAGGCAACAGGAGTGGCTCCAATCCCATGTGTTTTACGTATGCTCCTATCGATTGGGCCTCACCTGGAGCACGATTCTTTGATGTTCTACGTATGTTTCTATAGATGGTCCTTCTCCTGTGTACACAATCCTAAATGTTTTACTCATGTTCCTATGTATTGGGCCTCTCCTGGGGCACGAGTCCTTGGTGTTTTACGCGTGTTCCTATAGATTGCCCTTCTCCTGTGGCTCTAATCCGCAATGTTTTATGTACGTCTGTTGCTATAGATTGCGCCTCTCCTGGGGCACGAAACCTTCCTAGGAGGTCCCAGGAGGTCCCAAGAGGCTCCTGGAGACCCCAGGAAGCCCCAGTAGGTTTCAGGAGGCCCCAGGAGGCCCCAGGCTCATGCACAGAGACGCGCTTGTACTACTGAGGCTCATTCACACTCCAATTCATTCGCAGTTAGATTGATGTCCAGACCGTCACAACTGAAGCCCGTTAATATTCGAAAGCTCTTGCGCCTAGACATTCACGGCGGACAGGTCCATGCGAGTAGATGCACATATGGGGAGCTCCACGCAGTGAATAATTCTTCTTCTGCCCTTTGCCCTTCCCATCTCCCGCCCTCCTCCTAAAGCGTGGGTAGAATGCCCAACAGCGGCTCCTATTCCCTTTGAACAGGACTCGCTGTCGGTGTCGCCGCGGCCTGCTTACATTTGAGACACAAGGCTTCCTGCCCAACAGCGGCCGCTGTTGGTTTGGGACAACATTTGTTGTTGGGCACTGCGCACATGTGTTTTCCGTGCCCAGTTCGGGCGTCCGAGCTCCTCGCCCGGCGGTGGGACAGGCCCGGACTCCACGACCATACAGGCGACCGCGGCGAAGCTGGGCACGAGGGCGCCCTACGTGTATCAGAACCTGCTGGCAGGGGGGCGTGGGGCAGGGCGGGGCAGGCGAGGCGGGCGAGCTCGAGGCCGAGAGGGGGGGATTGGGAAAAGGGGGGGTTCTTGGCATCGCTCGGGCGTGTGCATTCTTTCCTCGGCGAGGGCCATCGAGGACCATCCTGGACCATCGAGCCAACAAAAAACACGCACGAAACCAACAAATGCACGGGAAACGGACGTCCGAGCGACGGCAAGCTGCATGCAGCTGGTGTCGGCCCCACCGAGGGGCCCATTCCTCGATACGTGGCCGCCTCCGGCGCCGGGAGGCGCCGGGAAAATCAGCCACGCGAGCTGATTCTGAAACCCGCCTTTTGCTGTCCCCCCCTTTCGCCTGGCCCGACTGGTGCACGTTCCACGTCCTGTGTCGTGGATCTTCTGCACCACGCGTTGTGGCACCTCGTGGATGACCGTCTGGGCCATTTGTATTTGCGCTTCGCTTCGGGCCCCTTTGTGACCTCCTGGTGCGGTGCCACCTCGAGGAGGCGCAGGCGGTGCACAGCCCAGGACTTCTCTGGAGCCTCCCGCCACTCCTTGCTGGCCTTGTACTCCGCCTGGACCTCCTTGCGCACCACGCTCGTCGTCGTCGTCGTCGTCGTCGTCGTCGTCGTCGTCGTCGTCGTCGTCGTCGTCGTCGTCGTCAGCGTCGTCGTCCTCTTACATTCGAGGGCGCGGGCGGGTCCTCCCCCCTCCAATCCTAACGCGAGCCGAAGGTCTCGAGTCGCCGGGCGCCGACCGTCACCCGGCGGCGGCGCCTGCTGCGCCGGGCTGCCCTGCGCCAGCGGGCTCTCAAACTCCGCGAGGCCTCAGAGGGGAAGTCAGGCGGGAAGAAGCACAGACACGCTTCATCGTCGAGCCCCAGGAACATGTGGGAAAATACGGGAAAGTGGGGGGGAAAACGATTTTTCCCCACCAGACCCAGACAGGTTCGGTTCGGTTAATCGTCGAGCCCCAGGAGCATGTGGGAAAGCACGGAAAAGTGGGGGGGGGGAGACGAGTTTTCCCCACCAGACCCAGACAGGCTGGGGTCGTTAGATTTTGAGAACAGACCTCCCGGCCACTCCCACCCTGCATAATTACCGCGGCCGCCAGACCCCAAGTTGTCCCGAGTGTCCCGGCTATCCCGCCTCGCGCCCTCGATAAACACGACAGAACACACTCTGCATACCCCGGCCGCCAGACCCCAAGTTGTCCCGAGTGTCCCAGTTATCCCGCCTCGCACAGTCGACAAACACGCCAGAACACACCGTGCATACCCCGGCCGCCGGACCCCAAGGTGTCCCGAGTGTCCCGCTGATCCCGCCTCGCGCCCTCGACAAACACGCCAGCACACACCGTGCATACCCCGGCCGCCAGACCCCAAGTTGTCCTGAGTGTTCCAGTTATCCCGCCTCGCGCCCTCGACAAACACGACAGAACATACCCTGCATACCGCGGCCGCCAGACCCCAAGTTGTCCCGAGTGTCCCGGCTATCCCGCCTCGCGCCCTCGACAAACACGACAGAACACACCTTGCATACTGCGGCCGCCAGACCCCAAGTTGTGTTGTCCCGATAATCCCGGTTATCCCGCCTCGCACCCTCGACAAACACGACAGAACACAATATGACAGAAACAGCGTGTTCTACCGCTGGTGGCGGAAAACCGGGGGGGTCACTACCGGTTCGAACCCCTCCCCCCCCCCTCTGGAAAACCGGGGGGGGTCACTACCGGTTCGAACCGCTCCCCCCCCCTCCCTCGAACTCGAAAACCGGGGGGGGTCACTACCGGTTCGAACCCCCCCACCCCACCCCCACCCCCCTCGAAAACCGAGGGGTGGTGCGGACAGTGGTGGGGACGGTGGTGGTGGGGACAGTGATGAGGGGACAACGGGACAGTGGTGGGGACAGTGGGACAGTGGTGGGGACGGTAGTGGTGGGGACAATGGGGAGGACAATGGTGGGAACAGTGGGGACAGTGGGACAGTGGTTGGGACGGTGGTGGTGGGGACAGTGGTGTGGGGACAGTGGGAATGTGGTGGAAACAATGGGACAGTGGAGGGTACAGTGGTTGTGGGGACAGTGGTGAAGGCGGTGGCGAGGACGGCGGTGGGAAAATGGGACAGAGGTACAGTGGGGACAGTGGTGGGGACAGTGGGGACAGTAGTGGGAACAGTGGGACAGCTCAGTGGGACAGCGGAGGAGTCGGTGGGACAGTGGGGACAGTGGGGATAGTCGTGGAGAAAGTTGGGAGAGTGGAACTGTGGTGGGAACAGTGGCGGGGACAGTGGGGGACAGTGCGACAGTGGTGGTGGCACTGGTGGGGACAGTAGGGGCGGTGGTGGAACCAGTGGGGACAGTGGTGGTGAGGACAGTGGCGCTGGGAACAACAGTGGCGGATGTGGTGAGGACGGTGGTAGGGACCGGGAGTCGTTTGCTGGAGGCTAGAGGGGAGGAGGGGAGGTGGGGAAACCGGTCACCCCCCCCCTCCGGTTTTCGAGGGTTCGAGTCCGAGGGGGAGGGGGGGGGGGGGTAGGGGAGGAGGGGGGTTTTGCCGGGGGAGGGGGGGGGGAGGGGGGGTTCCAGCAGGAGGGGGGATTTTCGGGAGAGGGGGGGGAGGACCCCCAGGCTCCGGAGGAATAGGGCGGCAATTTTCCACAGTAAAGCGGCGGTGGGTCACGCTCTCTCATATGACACAACATAGCATGACAGAACAGAGCAGGAGCATGACAGAACGTGGTAGAACATAACATATTATCAACATCGCGACAAGCTAGAGGACACCGTCATATCACATAACATACCAGAGCAGAACATGACACAGGAGAAAACGTCAGAACACAACATAATATGACATTCTCGAGCATAACATATGACAAACTTACATAACACAGCATATCATGACACGGCGTCACCAAACGTTTCAGACGACAGCAGAGCATAGCGGCGAACACGCCAGAACACCACATGTCACATCATAAGGTAACATAACATCACACGATCGTGCCATAACATGACAGAGTATAACATAGCAATAGCACTACAATCAAACATCATTCTATATCATCGCATACCACCTCATATCAGATCATGGCATAACATGATGTTACACACCATTATATAACATAACATAACCGAGGAACACATAAGACACCTTGGCATACCATCCCATATCGTTGTATCTCATCGCAGCACATATCAGAGCACGACAGCATCGCATACCGCCACATACTAGCACAGCAGGTCATACTATATTATAGCATCAGCTTGCGACCTGGCCTGGCCGCCGCGCTGGCCGACGCCGCCGGGAACTGCGCACATCCTTCCAATAGGCGCGCGCACCGTCGGGACCAAACGCCGAAGGTTCCGAGTGGGGATCGCTCGAAGCAACAACAATGTTTTGAGCTCCACGCCCACCCCTCCCGAGGGCCTGCCTCCACGGCCGCCGAGGCAGTCCCTCGTGCTGCGGCGGGAAGGAGATGCGGCCGAGCGTGCCCTAAACGGGGCACAGGGCAGTGCCAGCTTGTCTGGCATGAATCGGGCCGGACGAAAGGGGGGGATTGGGAAAGGGGGGGGTACGAAATCTGCTGCATGCAGCTGGTTTCGGCCCCGCCGCCGGGCCCATTCCTTGATACATGGGCGCCTTCCGGCGCCAGGGGGCGCCGGGAAAATCAGCTACGCGAGCTGATTCTCAAACCCCTCCTTTGCTATCCCCCCCTTTCGCCCGGCCCGAATGAAACAGGGCCCAGGCGGTGGCCGACGAGACGGGCGGACACCCCAGGGACCGAGAGGGCCAGCGGGAGCACCAAGCCCCACAGACCTTGCGCGAGCAGCCACAGAGGCGCGCGTTGACGCTTGGCAGCTCGCGGCCAAGACTCCGACGCGTTGGGCGGAGGAGGCCAGTCCCCGACAGCAGTTCGGGCAAGACGCAAAACAAACATGCCGACGCGCCCCCTGAACGCTCCAGGGGGCGGCCTGAGCCGAGCAAGCCGACAGGGCAACTGCCCTGCCGAGGAAGACTGGCGAAACCGACCTTGCGGAATTGCGCGCCTTCCACCCGAGGCCGGGTGCCTGGCACACGTGCCGCACATGCTCGGCGCGCACACGCGCACGCACACACACACACACATACATACACACACATACACACACATACACACACACACACACACACACACACACACACACGCGCGACATCAGTCGAATGGCGACGCCAGGACGACGGGCCAAAGACGCACCTGGTGTAAAGAACGCCAGGACGGCGCTAGGCCACGCCCCTGGTGTGGGCCAAAACCAGCAACAGAGGGTGCACGGGTCGCCTTGAGCCGGCTTCGAACGTGACCTGAGGCCACGTCTTCCCCGGCATTCCGCCCGCTCTCGCGCCTCTCCGCTTCCATTATTCAAGGGAGGAAACACCACCCGGACCCGACAACTGGCGTTTCCTACACGGCCCTGGGCGTCTATCACACAGCCCTGCCCTGTTCGATTCCTACAGTGGGGGCGTTCGGTAAACGGCTTCGCGTGTCGGGGTGGTATTTTTTATGGGGGGGAGTTTTTGCCCTCTGCCTCCGCTTCCGCTATCTTCCCTGTCGTGGTCGTGCGCGTCGGCGGGCGGGCCCTGCGCCGCGCCCGCGCTGGAGCGCCACTCCCGAGCGAAACGCACGCACGGACCTCGTTGGCAGGGCGACGAGGCGCGCGCCGCTCGCGCGAGAGCCCCCGAGCGAAACTGGCGACGCCACTCTGAGGCGTCATCTGCGCAGAGCACCACGGCGACAGCGACACGTTCGCCCGCCTGTGGCGCCGACGAATCGCAGGCCTAGAGGCAGGTTGACACGAACACCAATACCGGCGGTGTGCTTCCACCGAGGGAGGATAATCCCGATCTCGGCGATGGTGGTCATATGCTGGCTTCCAAGGTGGTCGAAATATTACTACCAACACCGAAACCTGGGATCACCTTCCCCCTGTGGAGGCAGCCCCCTGTGTTGGTGTCGGTGCCCATGTCCAGGCCTCCGCACGAAGCCGTGTGCGAACAGTCTGCGCCGCGCCTAAGTTTACCAGCACGGAACATATCCCTATCCCTATGCTGGGCATCTCCTCATCACGATGCCAATCTTAGGGATTCCCTTATTTTTGGAGTGCGCATCCCTAAGATCGTCGTCGCTTTTTGGCGTGTCAAGCTCAGGGATAGGGATGAAGTTCGAGGCTGGGAATAAGCGGAAGCTCGCCTCTTCTGAAGCACGAGCACGGAGCTTGAGCGAGGGCGACAGCTCGGCCCCTCGCGCGGGAAGCGGGACGTGCGTTTCGTCCCGTGTTTGTTGGGCGTGTTGCAGCACGGACGGCAATGACCAGGTTGTAAAGCAGCAGACCTAAACATTCAAAGCCCCCACTGCTTTGTACATGTAGGGTGCACGCACCCAGATACGTTTGCTATCGGCCGACCAGGTGGCTGAGTAGGATTGGCATTCGATCGGGTGGCTGTCGGCCCATCCCGCCACCGTGCCTGGGTTGTCGGTGGGAGGCTTAGTATGGATGTTCGTTGGGGTATCGTGGCAGGCTTCTTCGGGGCCTCTTTGGAGGCAGTTTGGAGGCCTCTTGGGGGCATCTTGGGACCTCTTGGGGCCTCTTGGGGGCCTCTTGGGGCCTCCTGGGAGCCTCTTGGGGCATCCTGGGGGCCACTTGGTGTTCCCTCTCCTGGGCCCCTTTTGGGGCCGTCTTGGAGCCCTTTAGGGCCGTCTTGGGTGCCTCATGGGCCGTCATGGGGCGTTCTTAGGCTGTCTTGTAGCTCTCTTGGAGGCCTCTTGAGCCGTTGTGGGGTGGTATTGGGGGCCTCTTGGGCCGCCTTGGAGCATCGAAAAGCCGAAACGGCGAGAACGCCTAAATATTGCAACAATCAAACGGACATGGATGGTGTTTGCTTCTTGGGAGGCCTCTTGGAGGCCTTTTTGGGCGTCGTCGAGGCCCCTTGGGCCATCTGGAGGCCATCTTGGGCATCTGGGAACGATCTTTCGGCGTCTCGGGGGCCCTCTTGGCCCGTCTTGGGGCCTTCTTGGGCTCGAGAAAGTCATGCGGGAAGCCGCCGGGGAGCCCAGAGGGCACGCGACAAGCCCCGCCAAATGAGAGGATGATGCAAAGGACTTGACGACGCGCCCACCCTGTGCCCATAGACACGGTGGCGGATGAGGAGCAATAAGGATAGGAACAGCGGAGGGGGATATGTCCTGGAGCTCTGCACTTTCTCCGTGCGCCGCTGGTGCGCCTGGCCGACGGGGACCCCGGATGTACCCGCGGTCTGTGCCGACGGCGCGGAGCTGTTCCACGACCTTGAAGTTGTGAAGTTCCCTTCAGGTTTCACTCCCCTGATCTATCCTGCCACTTCCGCTTGTCCAGTACTGGAAACGTTAGACTCGAGTTCGTCGGAACTTGGACTTGCCGTCGTTTTCACAGGCCTGTCCTGGATTTTCGCCTATCTGTCGGCACAGGGATTTTGCGTCAAGGTTCAAGCGGTTCATCTGACGGCCCTGTCAGGGCAGTTCGAGTCTTCCAACCTCGAGTCTTACTCCTCTCCGGTCCTAAGAGGTGCGCATTTCGCGCTTCTGTTGCTGTATTGCCGCTCGGTGTGCGGTGCGATCGTCCCGCCGCCGCAGACCCCACCAAATCAAAAACAATCCTGCCTCGCCGCACATGCGTACGCATAAGTCGGGCGTGTCCCTCTACAGGAGGGAAATTCAAACATAGTCAAAAATAGTATGGGGACCCTTGTGGCGTATTTTTGAGCATGTTTTGCATATGTTTGACTATTTCTTATTTCTCGCCCGAAATCTGCCTCTGGGGGGACAGGCCCGACCGAAGCGTGCGCATGGCTGACCTTGGCGCCCGTGCCCGTGCTGCGGGGCCGCGTCGCGCGTCTTGGCCCAGAGGCGCCCCGGGGGCTCGGCGGCGCGCAGCGCCCCCAGGTTTTGCTCAGAGGGGGCGAGGCCGGCAGGCTTCCAGCTCGATTCTCGCTCCCTGGTTTCACCAGCTCGAGGCATGCCCCCATCCTGAGGTCGGGCCTGTCCCTCTACCAGGGGAAGGCTCAAGCACAGTCAAAAAATATTCCGGGGCATCTGTTTTGACTATCGTTAAGCATGTTTGGAGTAGTGCTTTATTGTTTCTTATTGTTCGTCCAGAATCTGCCTGTAGGGGGGGCATGCCCGACCTAACCCTATCCCTGTGTTTGGCATCACCGCACCTCGATGCCCATCTTAAGGATTCCCTCAGTTTCTGGGAGCACATCCCCAAGATCGTCGTCGCCTTTTGATCGCCCGTCTTGGGGATAATTAGGGATGAGTTCGAGGCTGGTTGTGGTTGCCTGGCTTGGGCACCACGTGCGCACGGTCAAGGACTGCCGCTGGCTGTGGTGCAGGTCCTGCTGGGGCTGTCCCTGCGGCCGCGCCTGGGACATCGGTCGGCGCGGAGGTGCTGGGCAAAGAGCAGCACGCGCGGCGGTCGTGTTCGTTCCCTTCCTCGCACGTTGGGCTCCGAGCGCCACGCGCCCGCGGTGGGCCCACGGCAGCAGCTGCTCTCTGCATCGTCTCGTCGGGCACAGCACGGGGCCGGGCCAGTCTTCGTCGCGCACGGTCGGGCGACGCAGCCTGTGCAAACCCACTGCCCCCCGGGCCTTGGGTCGGGCCTGTACCTCTGCAGGGTGAATGTGCAAGAATAGTCAGAGAATAGTCTGGGGACGATTGTTTGGCTATGCTTGAGTATTGTTGAATATGTGTTGGAACACATGCTATGTTTCGTCCAACGGCCGCCTGCAGGAGGACAGGTCCGAGCTAACCCTGGCCTGTCACGTCCTTGGCCCGTGAGCTGTGTACACGCCCTCCTGGCCAAGCCAGGAGGGTGTGGCGTATACACCGCTGCTGGGTTCAGGATGAACCTGGCCAAGGAGCAGTGGATATGTATAGATTTCGTCGCCCTACATGGTGGTTCAGCCCAGTCCCCCGCCCTGCAGACGCGCGTTCCCAGCTGGGTCAGTGCCGGAACGCCACTTCGGAGAAGAGGGTCCGCGTTTCACATCGAATTCGGCTCAGAAGCCGTTGCCTCTCACTGCAACGTCCTCGAAGGCTTCAGTCTAATTGGGCACTCCTTTCTCTTAGGCATGTTGCTGGGCGAGCTCCCACCTGTAGCGTCAATTGAGCACTTCTGTTCCTCACCCCCTTCATCTCCCCTCCTTGTTACCCTCCCCCGCGTCGTGAGGCGCTGACAACGTTTGAGCCCAGTCTGAAGAATTAGGATATCCATAGGCGCTGGCCAGGAATTATAATTCAGTTGCTCAGGCCGAGTCCCCCCTTTTGCATTTCCAGCGCGCTTTTACAGAAAGCAGTTTCCGACAGGATCCCCCGACACCCCCATCCGAGAGCATCTTCAGAAATTAGTTTCTGAATGCGTAGATGTGTTTCCTTCGGCCTACTTGTTCCGCCCTCCTTCCTCCACCCCGTTTCCTCCACCCCGCTTCTTCCTGCTTCTGCCACAAGTTCCCGTCTCTTCCTCATGGTACTGGTCCCCCCGATGCCGTATCTGCTGCCCCTACTGGGCTCCCCGCTCTGCACGCTTCCCCAAACCCTCCTCCATTCGTCCCCCCCTTTCTTGATTTGCTGGGATGCCCACTTCAAGGACATGTAATTTGGTTTGTCCGCGCTTCTTCCACTCGGATTCTCCTCGCCGTCTCCCAACAGACTTTGCGCTGTGGAGCAATTCGTCCCTCCCCTCCTCCCCATCCCTCGTCCCCCTCCCTCCCTCATTACACTCAGCCTGTTCCCGTTCCCCATGCTCCGCACCTGGCCCTCCATCCGCTCCCCCGCGGAGACAGGCGGCGACGCCAGCTCCGGCGACGTCGCCGGGCCCCGTCGCTCGGCGCCGACTCTCGGAGGCAGGTCCGGCCTTCCCTGCTCGTGCTGCTGCGGATGCCGAGTTTCTTCCCTGTGGCTGCTGCGAGGTTCCTCCCAAGCTCACCACCCACCAAACCACCCCAACCCAACCCGAAGGCTCAGATTTGCCCTCCATTTCCAGTGGGGGGGGTTCGCGGAACATCGAAAAAACACGTATGGAACCCTTACCCCCCCCAACCCGAAATTCGGGTCTTCCGGTTGGGTTGGGGTGGTCTGGTAGGTAGTCACAAGCGTGCCCGTGGGAGTTTCTTGACGGCGCCAGGGAAGCCCAGCAAGGGCTTCGGGGAGATGCGCAAGGTGTTCTGACATATGGGGCGTTTGGGCAATTCCGGATCACCCCGCATCGGTAATCACTGACCTGTCGTCCTCGAGCCTTGAGGTACATCCTTGCAGAGCATTCCGAGCCAAGGAGCACCGCACGCAAAATTTGGAGAGAGAGAGAGAGAGAGAGCTAGCAATGCACCGACTTGTGAATAGTTGATTGACGATGCTTCGTGAAGCCTTTACGACTGCTGGACTAGATCGCAGATGCGACTTTGCTGCGGACGGCATAATGTTTCGGATGCGCCTAGCAGGACGTGTGTTTCGACATTCGTGAATGGTTTTCTGGTTCGTGAAAGCCACGTGACACCAAGGTGGCGCAGGATGTCACGCCATGCAAGTAATGTTGTAGGGTGGCAGCATCGTATAATGCGCTGCTCATCGTGGCGATGATGGTGATGATGCTGTTGCTGATGATGAAGATGGTGATGATGATGGTGATGCTGATGGTATTGATGATGCTGATGACGATGATGTTGATGACGGTGATGCTGACGATGTTTATAATGATATCCGCGTGTGTGCACATGGAGTTGTAGTATCGGAATTAACACCTTTGGACAATACTAACGCGGCTGAGTTATACCAGAAGTAACAGTCACATATACTACCCGTAGTCATCCAGATCTTATCTTCAACGTGGACAAGGTTGTACGGCCTGTGTGTGTCACTATACCCGGGTCCCAGGACATTCAGTGCATACAGATACGAGGAGTTCATTTGGAATGTCAAAGGCAGAAGCAATATTGTGATTGCAGGACATGACAGGATGGTCGACCACGGCTTGGAATTTTGAATCAAGTTTCTTGTCTCTTCGTGCAGCCCACGAGTCCATCCAGAAACGATTCTCAGCCGAGCTGTCGTAAAAAAGGGTAGCGGATGGGGCATCGACGAAACAACGAGGGATATACCAGTGAAACCGAGTTAGTGTTCAGCCGGGGATTTTCGGAGCATTGCAAGGGCGTAGCACAGCCTAGTTCTTCTATCCAGTTGCCTGCAGGAAGCTCCGCCTCCGCGCCTGTACACATGCGCAGCAGGAAGGAAGCTAAGTGTAGGAAAAGCACAATTCTGACGAGTAGACGAGTAGTCTGCATTCGGGCGGGTCGTGATCCCGACCTCGTCTTCGTCCGCACGGTAGGGTGGAAGAGGCGGAAAGGGAGAACATGAGGATGAGGAGGAGAAGGTTAGTTGGGTTTGTTTTGGCTATTGGTGGCTCCCGAGGAGCTTCCTGGAAGCTTCTTGGGGGCCTCTTGGGGGCTTCTTAGGGGCCTCTTGGGCCATCTTGGGGGATTCTTGGACCGTCTGACGCCTATGGGGGCCGCCTTGTGGGCCTCTGTAATTAGGCCGCAGAGGTGCCCTCTTGGAGCGGTTATAGCCAGTATTGGGGCCTTCTTTGGGGGCCCCTTGGGCGATCTTGGGGGCCTCTGGAGCTGTCTTGGCGCTCTCTTGGAGGTCTCTTGGAAGCGTCTTGGGCCGTCGGTCGGAAACAGGAACTGGTGAGAATCTCCGTTCTTTCAAATACGTACGGCAAATCATTGGTTTTGGCGTCCTCGGGCTCTCATGGAGGGCCTCTTGGAGACCTCTCGGCCGTTTTGGGGGCTCCTTGATCTGCCTTGAGGCTGTCTTGGGATCCTCCTAAGCCGCCTTGGTCCATCTGGGCGTCATCTTGGCTGCCCTGAAAGCCGTCCTCGAGAACATGAGGCTCCCAAGAAGGCCTGGGGACGGATCAAGAGGCTCCCACGACGGCCCAAGAGGTTTCGAGGTTCTGGCATGTTTGGGTTTCCGACCGCCCAGGCAGCCCGAGAGGCCTTTTTAGGCAGTCTTGTTGCTCTTCTGGAGCGCTTCAAGGCCGTATTCGAAGCTTTCTTTGGGGGCCCCTTTGGGGATTTTTGGGTACTCTTGGGCCGACTTGGGGCCCTCTTTGGGGCCTCTTGGGCTGTCTTGGAGCTATCTTGGAGTCTTCGGCCGTCTTGGGTGGTCGGAAACGCGAACAGGCAAGAACCTCAAAATCCGAATCATCTCCGGAAAAGCCATGGTTTTGGCGTCCTCGGGCTCTCCAGAAAGGCCTCTTGGAGTTCTCTCGGGCCGTCTTCGGGGGGGGGCTATTGGAGCCCTCTTGGGCCGTCTTGAGAGCCTCTTGGGCAGTTCTGAGGTTGTCTGGAGAAGCTCTTTAGCTATCTCGGGCCATCGTGAGCCGTATTTGTGTCGTGTCGGCTGTCTTGGAATCCCTCTTGGAGGCCATCTTGGCGGTCTGGAGGCTGAGAAAGACTGCAGAAAGCAATTTCAGAAAAGGGAGGTTGTTCAGGGTGGCATGGCATCCGGGGGGATCGCCCCTAGCTTCTCATTTTTAATACACAAGATAAAATGACGAGGATAGAACAAGCAAGCATTCTAACACGTTCATTCCGTACCGGCAAGGTAGCGGATTACATTATTTTCGAGTAGCGGTTGTTCAATTGCCACCAGCACTGGTTATTGGATTTGTTCTTTCTCGCATCTTGAATACGGGGATCTCTCAGACCTCCTGGTTTGAGCATGTTGGGCCGTCTCAAGGTCAGCATGTAAGTGGTCGACAAACTAGTCGAGCTTTGATTAGACCCATGCCCCTGTGGGATTCCAAGTCTTGTCTCTTGAATCCCCCATGCGGCCATCCAGGGCCTCGGAGAGCCTGTTGGATAGATCTGGGAGCCCTCTTGGAAGCTTATTCGGTTCGTCTGTCAAGGTGGAACGGCCTGATAGTTCGATCAGAAGCGATCTGGCGAGATAGCATGTTCATAGTAGCCATTGGTCTGTTCAGTGCTTTGGGCATTTCGGCCTCTGCACGCCCGTGATGAATCGCGTGTTCTGACCGGCCTCTTTATGTTCCGCCCCTCCAGTCCTCCCGCGCCTTCGTGCCTCGATTCGCTCTGGAGTGCCCCACCCTTTGCTGGCCGACGCCTGCGTGCTTGCATCCGCGGGTCCAAGAAGTGTCTGGCATCTCGGAGGAGCCTCTGGGGGGACCCGTGGCTACCTCGAGCCCGCTTGGGACCTTCTTTGGGGCGCCATCCGCCAGGCGATCGCAAACATGGATCAAGGGGGCGTGGATTAGCGACGGCTCCCGTGTCCATAGGGAATCGCGGAAGTCCGCCGCCGAAGGAGGCGGCACCAGCCGCGTTGTGGGGAGGGCACCTCCCTCGATCCATGGATTTGGCGACCGCGCGCCAAATCCATGGATCGCTAATCCATGTTTGCGCGCCCCCGAATCCGCGGCCGTGCTAGGCCATCCTTGGCGCGATTTTAGGGACCATGGTGTCCTCTGTAAGGCCATGCTTCGGAGGAGGAAAAGGTACCCATACCGCTACACTTGGGCTTCCTAGGAGGCCCTCGTCGCGAAAGCTGGATTCGCCTTGGAGTCGTGGTCAGAACGCGCCACGGGAGAGGTCCGGGAAAGCAGCGGTATTGGTCCCTTCTCGTTCCCCAGTATTGGAGCGCTGCTCAGCCCCCTCGCGCGAGGGGGAGAGCTGTCCAGGAGGGGCGCTCTCAAGCACACAGGCGCCGAACACATAATTGCGTGCACCTCCTGATTCAATTACGGGCGCTTGCTCGTCTTACGCCGCTCTCGAGTTTTAACCACATGGTGAGGCAGGCAGCCACGCACGCATGAATCCGCGCAGGTATGCGAGCAACCGTGCACGCATGCACATATACTGTTGTGCATCCACTTATCGAATCGCTTCGCTCATCCCGCCGGACCATAGGGAATTACGTATTCTTGCTTATGGGGCTCTCTCGGGATGTCTCTTGGGGGCCGCCGAGGGAGTCTTGAAAGCGTCGCGGGCCGTCTGGGCCGATGGGGACTCTTTCGTCGGCAACACCCCAACATACTTATACTATATGTGCGTCGCCCCCCCAGGGGCGACGCGCGCACCGAGAAATCTTATAGTATATGCGTCGTGGTGGGCGCTTTCTGGCCACACCGCTCGGGAAACGATATACTACAAGATGGGTATACTATATGTTCGGGTCGGACGCGCGCCTCCAAGGAGGACATATAGTACTAGTATGTCCATGTGCGTCCCATTTCGGGGGCCTCTTGGTCCAGGCCTCTTGGGGGCTCTTGCTTTGCGTGCTCGGGGGGCATTTGGGGGGCCTCCCGGGGCGGCTTGGGAGCCTTTTTGGAGGGCCTCCCGAGGGCCTGTTGGGGGCCTCTTGGGGCCTCATGGGAGCCTATTGGGGACTCCTGGGGGCTTCTTGGGGCCGAGGGCTCGAAATGATTGTTTCGTGTTCCCCCCTGGGACCTCTCTTGGGGCGTTCTTGGGGCCTTCGGGCCCTCTTGGGGGGGCCTCTTGAGCCCTCTTCGGGCGGTCTTTGAGGCCTCTTGGGCCGTCTGGGGGCGTCGGGAAGCCGAAAAGGTGAAAACGCAAAAATCTGTCCAAAACCTAAGGGAAAGCACTGAATGTTGCCTCTTGGGGCCCTCTTCAGAGTGCTCTTGGAGGCATCTAAGGCCGTCTGGGGGCCATCTTGAGCGTCTTGGAGCGATCTTGTGGCATCTCGGAGCTCTCTTGTATCATATCGAGGGGCTCTTGGCGGCGTCTTGGCCTTTCTTGGGGCTCTCTGGACGGCCTCGGCGTCCAGGAGGAAAACCATCTCTGACCCGAGTCGCCCGGGACCTGCCCGGGGTACTTTTCGTCTGGGGACCCCCAGGGGCCGCCCCGCGCGCGCGAAGTGTAATTATTAGAAAGAATGTACCGGAGATCTTAGCACGCTTCTGGCCCGTTGGGCCAGCGAATTTTCGTTCTAGTGAAAACGCACACACGCACACACGCGCACGACATTAATGAATGTACGTATGCATACATGCATTCGTGTACGTGCGAACTCCTCTCACATCCGATCACACATGCAGGCACACATGCATGCGAACATCATTATAAACAGATGCACGCATACATGCCGTTCACGCATGCATGATGTTGTCGCTTGAGGTTTGCTGGCTATCGTACCTTTGTCTGTGTCTACCTCCCACTCATTACTAAATACCCCATTACCAGTTTGAACGTTTGACCCCTCGTTTATGATTGCCTGTCTTATTACTATTGTTCCCTTCCTCCGTTACTCCCTCCTCCGTGCCCCATCGTCCCTCCACTCTCCACCCCCTTCCTCCTCCTCCTCGACCTTCCTCTCTCCCCTGCACCCCCTCCCCTTTCTCTCTGCTCCTGCAATCTCCTCACTCTCCCCTCAATGTCCTCCCTCCTATGCCATCCCTCCCGTTTCTCCTCCCTGGTCACCTCCACCGTCCTCCGACGACGACGTAGGTCGCAATACTCGACAACGCGAGCTCCAACAGCATGGGGGCCACGAGAAACGATTGGACGACGAGATCGGGAGAGTCAGGAAAACAGTGGGCGGGCATAGTTGCAACAACAACGCCGAACGGGAATCCATCTATAGATACACATGTATATATATATATATATGTATGTATATATATATATATATATGCGCATGATAGTAGCGACCGAGACCCGACAGAACGAGTGTGGCAACGTCAACGGCTTGCGCCGGTGTTAGGCCGCTGGGAACACGAGTCGCCGCCAAGTGAGACCGAATGCGGATCACCCAGTTGGGCAGATATTTGTTTGTTGAGGCCACGGCCTCCCGCGCCGTGCACCAAGCGCACGAGCGAGGTTGTCGCCGGAGTGCATACGACTCCGGCCTTCCTCGGCGGAGCGCGCGCGTCTCGTCTCATCTCGCCGTGTCCTCCTCTTCCTTCTCGTCCTCGTCCTCGTCCTCGTTCGCTACCTCATGTTGCGTCCTTCTTCCCCTAGCAATAGATCTGGACGCCCGAAATGGGCACGGAAAGAATGGGTACAATGCCCAACAGCAGTTCCTGTTCATTTTGAACAGGATTCGCTGTCCACGCCGCCGCGGCCTGTGTCCATTCGAGAGAGAAGGCCGCCTGCCCAACAGCGACCGCTGTTGGTTTGGGACAACATTTGTTGTTGGGCATTGTGCCCATTTTTCCGTACCCATTTCGGGCGTCCAAAATAGAGTCCTCCCCATCACACCACCATGCGTGCCGGTGGGGCGGCGCCGCTGTTTCGCGGGAGACTCCCTCGCCATGCGTCCAGCAGCGCCGCTGCGTGCGGAGCTCTCCAGCCGCCGCACCGACGGGGGGCGCCCCGTGCTCGTCGAGGCGGCTCTCGCGGCAGCGCCGCGCACCTCAGCCGCAGAAGCGCTCCCGGCACTTAGCTCGCGTCGCGTCGACAGCCGGAGGCTCCTCCTCCTCATTTCCTAATCATATCCCTCCTCCTCCTCCTCCTCCTCCTCCGCCTGCTCCTCCTCCTCCAACTCCTCCGCCTTCTCCTCCTCCCCCCCCCTCCTCCCCCTCCCTCTCCCATTCCTCCTGCTCCTCCTCCTCCTCCTCCTCCTCCTCCTCCTCCTCCTTATCCTCCTCTTCGTCCTGCGAACTTGAACGCCGCCAGTGGCACGGAGTCGGCCATTATGCAGCCACGCTCGCACCAAGCAGAGGTCTGGAGCTGGACCCCCCCCTCCCCCGTGCCGCCCAATGTCGAGACGCCGAATAAAGAATCGCTCACATGTTCGTGCTATTTTCTGCAGCCACGCGCGGAGGGGGGAGGGGGGAGCGCTTCTTAGAAGCACCCCTGCCTCTGAGAAGGCGCGGGCCTTGTCTATAGATGTAGGGCCGGCGCCTTCTAAGAAGCAGCCTCCGTCTAACAAGCCCTCCCCCCTCCCTCTACCCCTTTGTGCGCGCCGCCAAATTATGGAACGATCTGGCGATCGAACAGCCGCCGATCGTTCAAGGTTGAACGATGCGCGCCGTGTCGGAGACGAACGCCGACGTCATCGCGACGCGAACCTGCCGTACTCAGACGGGGCGGCGGCCCGGCCTGTCAATTGTGCATTCTCGCTTTGGCGCCGCGCTGAGCCGCCGTAGAAGATGCCCAACGGTTGCGCGGTTGGTGGGCGGCCCGTTTTCAAGATGTGTTCTTGCTTCAGAGGTGCGTGCCGTCGGATGGCGCTCCGTCTCAGGGAAGGATTCTCGCTTCAGACCTCCTCAGATGTTATGTCTCGACGGACAGACGGCGTCTCTTGGTCTAACACGAAGTTATCCTTATACACGTCGCTGCATCCTGTGATGTTGGTTGCTACTTTTGTGCGTCGCTTCTGCATCGATGGGCATACACTTGCGCAACAGAGGGCGAACCTTTTTCAAGATAACAGGCCCATGGGTGAACATGCTTGAGGGAATAATTTCCTCAGTGAAGTAGAATGATGGTAGGGACTTGTAAGGAGAGGCATCTGTGACGGGAGGGTACCTTGCAGCACCATTGGTGCATCCAGTGTTGATTGCTGTATTTCCATTTTCTCATATTCGCCCGCCTCCTCCTCCCCCTCGAAAGGACGTAAGTCTGACGACAACGCTTGAGAAGCGCATCAACGGTATCCCCCATCTGGACGACATTGCCGCGGCTCCGGGAGAGGAGGCGACCGCACGCTGACCTCCAGACGGGAGAAGGCAGGATGGAGGAGGAGCAGCAGCAGCAGCAGCAGGCCCAGACCCCTCGTGTCATGAGAAAATCGCGACGCGATGCTTTTCCCTATTTTGGGCCTCTGGGGGCCCTCGATGGGACTGTCGAGAATCGCTTCGGGATGAGAATCCCGGCCCAGGGAACAGGGTGAGACCTCCGGAGGCCGACGCCTTGTGAAGATCATGGCGTCGGGGGCTTGGGGCGCAGAAGCAGCAGCAGGAGGAGAGCGCGGAGGAGGGAGGTTGACGTCACGAGCGCTCGTGTTCGCCCAGCGGCTTGCCAAAGCAACGAGATCGGACATCGGCGTCACCCCAGCATACTTGTACTATACGTGCGTCGCCCCCCCCCCCCGCCCCCCGGGGCGACGCGCGCACCGAGAAATCTCACGGTATTTGCGTCGAGGCGGGCGCTTTCTGGCAACGCCGCTTGGGAAACGATTTGTATACTATACAGTCGAGACGCTGAAATAAGGAGAAGTTTGGGTTCGGAAGGGGCTCGACGTTCCTTCGGTTCCTCCATTGCTGTTCCTCTTGCCCTCCTGGGGCACGGAGGCGCTTACAGGGCCAAGAAGGGGCTTCGTTCCTCATTTTGCGTTCCTTCTTTCAGCGGCCCGACTGTATGTTCGGGTCGGACGCGCGCCTCCAAAGAAAGCAAGTAGTATGTGTATGTCTCTGTGAGTCCCACGGACCCTCGCGTCCGCGCCACGAGGGAAGCACGGACGGCGGCGCGTGCACGGCCGCGACGCCGTGACCGGGCCGGCGGACACCGCTTGTCGGCGCACCGGGCGCCCTACAGCGGCCGGCGAGCGACACGGACGGGCGGCCGCGGAGGACAGGCCACAGCGGCACCAGCACGGCGGCCGTCCGCTGCGACCCGGTTGGGCGGGGAGGCGCGGCCACGGGCAAGTCCAAGGAGGTGGCGGTGAACCGTACGTACTCGGTGGGAACCGACTACGTCGGGGACAGCGAGTGGGCTCCCGGGGGAGCCTGCGAACCGTGCGGTCGGGCGCGCAGAGCCCAGCTGCGTGGTCAGTGGGGAACGAAAGTCTCCTGCGCCCTGTCGTGCGTGCTGTGGCGCTGGAGAGACGCGGCTGGCTGCAGTCGAGGCGCTGGAGCAAGGATCGTTGTGGCGCTCAGGAGGGGTTCGGTTTCTGGGGGCCCTTTCCGCTCGTCTGGACAGAAGATCCCTTGGACTTCTTTCTGCACGTCGACGCGAGCAGGCGCGTTGCTTCCTTTGCGCACCAGGCCTGAATAGTGACTGGCATGCGATTTTCCCTCGCGCCCTACGTGGGCCCGCTCTCGCGCGAGCGGGGTAACTTGACTTCGCTTGACTCCTCCGGTCCAGATCGGGGAGCCTCCTCGTGGCCGAGGCCCGGCATGGCCAGAAGAGCGGCGGCGTTTCTGGCTTTGCGCTCCTTCAAGTTGTGCTGCGACTGCACTCTCGCCTGCCCTGCGGGGCGGGCCCGGGGCCGGCAGGGGGGCGAGGGCGTCTACTTGGGTAGAGACGGGGGTCGTTGCAAGCGGGGGTCAGCCAGAGCGCCGGATCTCGCTGCGCCCTGCAGATCCAGGGCTGCGTTGGCCCAGGCTCGGGCGCAGGGTCCTGCGGCGCGTCGCAGGATCCTGCGGAAGCCCGACTGGCCCAGATTTGGATTGACCTGGGGCAGCGCGCCCCCGAGCCTTGAGTAGGGGGCCGCATGCGAATCCCACCCGCGCCCCCCGACGACTTCTGATGGGGAGTGCGGGGCTCGCTTCCTTCGAGAGTTCCGGATCGAAGTGAATCCCACCCGCCCGTTAGAAATCGTCGGGGGGCAGGGGCGGGGTTCGCATGCGCCCCCGCGCCTTGAGGAACGAGGTGCTCTCCGCGGCGACGAGAGCGGCCGCGGGGCGCCGCGGGGGCGGCCCGAGGCTGAGGGGCAGCCCCCGGGCGATCCCGCGCTCCAGCGGGGGAGTTCGGCGGCGAGGCCATCGAGATTCAAGTCGGGTCCGTCCCTCTGCGGGGGGGATAGTCAAAAATAATAGAACAGATCCTCGGGGGGCTGATTGTTGATAATGTTCGGCAGTTGTTGGAATATGTTTTGGCCATTTCTCATGCAGCTTTGCACGGCCCAATCGAGGGCCCCCCCGGAACGCCACATACACATCAATCCGGTCACATTGGCACGACCATCAAGACACCATCGGAGCTCACTCGGCACACCATCGGGGCACATCGCACATCAATCGCGAGATGGGATTCCATCTTTTTTTACATGAACACCGTCGCACCTGGTTTTTGGCATTATCAGGTACTTCGGACCAATCGCTGCACTAGCGCAGATCGTCCAGAACACTGTCGCACCCCATTCGGGAGATTATCTCGCATGCATCGCGGAATCAACGGTGGCGCAACCGAACATCAATCGGCACCCTAGTAGCACACCATTCGATGCAGTATCACAAATCTATATACAGTCAAGCCCGGGCTACCATCTCAATTCAATCGGGGCACCATCGCCAGTCATTCGAGACACCATCGCAAATCTACCAGGCTGCCACGGCACATCGATCGGACACCACCAAGAGACCATTGCGATGCAGCCAGAAACTAGTCTGGAGTTGGCCAACGAAGCGTGCGACCACCAGCATCAAATCCTCGGGACACCGCCAAGAAACGATCCAGATACCATCTCAAGCAGCGGCGAAGCGTCCAGGCGTGCCTATAGGCCTACCAAACAATGTTATCATAACCGTTTGTGCTTTCCACGAAATGTTATCAGAACACTTCTGACTGGGACTGTCTTGTTTTCACACATCGGGCTTACGTTCTAAGAACATTGTATTTGTTATTGCAACATGTTTGGTTTCCAAGAACATCTCGGGGAAGGCCTATAGGAATGCCGGGACGGTCGGTCCCTGCTCAACCATCGGGACACCGCCCACGTGACATCGGTGTGCCGTGGGGGCGCCGACGGCGCGGAGCCACGGGCCACGCGCCGCCGCAAGCCGACCAGAGCCGCAAAGTATCAATTACGCGCCGCCCTCGCGAATCCGTCAGCGTGCTGCTCCAAGGGGCGCCCTCGGGGGCGCGAAATCATTCGCGTTTCGCGGTTCGGCTCCGGTTCCTCCTCATCCGCTTCTTCTCCACTGGGAGGCGGCGCGAGAGCGCGAAGTTGTTCGCGCCCGCCGGTGGGCCGCCGCGTGAGGCCTCGGTTTGCCGCGTTAGTTGTAGCCGCTTCGTTCCGCCTCAACCTAATTAGTCTCTGCGTAGCCCGCTTTGACCTGACTCGCGGCCAGCGCGCTCGCCCGCGGCCGCTGACTAAAAAGACTAGCGCGAAGCACGAAGCTGGGAGCCCTCTGTGTGTCTTCAGCGATGACACGCCGATGGGTGCCCCACGGCGGCGGGCCACCGGCACCGGTGTTGCCCCCCCCCCCCCCATTCGGGTGTGGCCAGGACCCCACGTAGTGGGGACCCGGTTAGTGGTAGGGCCTTGGGGCCAGTCAGTTGGCCATATTCACTAAACCAGGTTTGCCGTAGCTGGTGTTTTTCGGGCGACGGCAGTTCCGGTTAGTGGAAATGGGGCGGGGGGGTGCCCCCGGTACAGATCATTAAACCAGGTCCCACTAAATGCAGTTCTGCCAACGCCCGACCCACGTCCTGGCGTTCGTCACGCTCGCGCGCAGCCTCGCCCTCACGTTGGGCACGACGTTGCTCACCCAGTTCGCCCACGAGGGCGCGTCGGCTGCCGCGCATCGCATCGCGGAGCGCGAAGTTCGAAACTGTGCGACCCAGGTTCACGCAATGAAGTCGACCAGCGGACTGGGTTCGTAGAAGTTTTCCCTCGCACGCGCATTTTTTTTGGGGGCGTCGTGGCCTTGCGCGCGGCGTCAGGGCGTAGAAGGTTGGAAAGCAATGAGGCGCGCGCGCGCGCCTACGCACAGCCGAGCACTCAAAGACCGCTTAGGGCCTCGCAGCCGCCAGCAGCCATGATCGTCCGGGCATGGAAGGCTTGGAGGGGGCAAACGGGACTGGAAGGCGGGGAGAGTGTGCAAGCAGGGTGGACCGACAAGGAGTGCCGTGTAGCTACGGGGAGAGATGAAGCTTGCACGCACGCGCGCACACACTCTCGCCATTTCCAGTCCGAACTTGGATTCGATTCGGGTCTCAACACGATCTCTTCATTCTGCTCAGCAACATGTGGGACCGCATTGGCCCGCGCTTGCCTTGGATGTGTGTTATTTACCTCCCGCGCTGGTGTCGAAGGTGACCGTGGGCAACGCGACCGTCCCCGCAGAACCTGTCAGCTGTGACGAGTTCGCCTGCGGCCCGTTCATGAAGGAAAGGGGGGATGCGGCCCGCAGATTCGGGGCTCTCGGCCGCTGGCTGCCCTCCACATTCAGCGGCGACCCGGAGATGTTGCGATGCCGAACTTTTCGGGCGTACGTCAACGGGGGGCTATGGCGCGTGTAGGGATTTGTTGGGTTGCAGGATAGCTGTTTATCGGGCCATAATCTGTCCTTAGACTGCCACCGTGGGCCCAAAAGATGTACGAAAGGTGCACGTGTCTTCACTTCACGTGTACTGCCCCCTCGTCAAAGAGCACCCAATTTTGTTGAAGTCAACGCACAAGTCGCCAATGCCGATCATGATGATGAGATGAGACGCGCGGCTTCGGGCCGCAAATGCTGGTGTATCGCCAGGGCCCCCCCCCCCCCAGACCCAACCCACGGCTCCCGCATGGAAAGGAAAGGCATTATATGCTGAGCGGATCAGAAGATCATGAGCTCTTGGTCAGGAAGCGCCGCGGTCCTGGCCCGCTCGAGATCGAGGCTCTAGATCGATGCACGAGAAGGGGGAATTCTCAGGGGATTTCCAGGAGGGCCGAGGAGAAGGAGGAGGAGGCCACAGGACGAGGAGGAAGGAGGAATGGGATCGTGGTGCGATGGGGGTGGATGTGAGCTGGTGCTCGTGGAGGTTTGCAGGTGGGGATGAGTCGGGGAATGGCGGGGTGGGGGGCGGGGGATGGGATGGAGGACGCTCAGCATGCTACCACGGAGCTGTCACGGTCTCGGTGGAAGCACTGCACGGGTGGTTGAAGTGACGG
The DNA here is from genome assembly GCA_963575745.1 of Prorocentrum cordatum. Lineage (NCBI taxonomy): Eukaryota > Dinophyceae > Prorocentrales > Prorocentraceae > Prorocentrum > Prorocentrum cordatum. The sequence goes on from CAUYUJ010007713.1 coordinate 368,078, forward strand.
CGCTTGAAGTCTTGGTCATCGGCCGAAGGATCATTCTTCAATTCTCAGATGCAAAAAGGCAACGATCGACACCTCCCCTCCTCCTTGCCCTCCTCTCGATTCAGATGTCGACCAGAGAGTTTCGTCCGATAGGAAGTTGACACTGCGTAAAATGAAAAGACAATCGAGGGAATCATGGGGCGGCATTGCCAAGCTGCCTCAGACATGTCTCAAAACTGATGGGGCGCTGCGCAATTCAGATCTTGTTGCTCGATCACCCTGTTCAGTTTGCACTCTTACTTTGACGCTTCCAATCTGCCTTCAGCCATCCGGCCTTCCTGGAGACCGGCGCGATGCTGGGCCGCTTGGCGCGCCAGCTGTTTTTCTTCGGTTTCCTTCGGGGGCGACGGCATACTCGTCTCGACCAGCAGGTTGTCGTTGTCCTCGTCCCAGTCATCCTTTACCCTCGTCCTCGTCGTCCTCCTCCTCCTCCTCCTCCTGATTCCTGATTCCTGAAAGCGATGGAGTCTTCAGACGCAGCCGCTCCCCCAGGGATCCTCCTCCTCCTCCTCCTCCTCCTCCTCCTCCTCCTCCCCCTCCTCCTCCCCCTCCTCCTCCTCCTCCTCCTCCTCTCCTCCTCCTCCTACTCCTACTCCCCTCCCCCTCCCCCCCCTCTCCTCCTCCCTTCCCCGCCCTCCTCCTCCTCCACCTCCACCTCCTCCTCCTCCTCCTCCTCTTCTTTTTTATTATTCTTATTTTATTAGTAGTATTTTTATAATTGTTGTTATCATTATTATTTTGTATTATATGTCGTCTTATTATTCGTATTCTTCTTAGTATTATTCTTATGTTCATTATTATTATTCTTAGTATTATTAGTAGTATTATTCGTATTACTCTTATTATTATTATTATTATGATTATTATTACTGATATTCGTATCATTATTCTCCTTATTTACTACTCTTATTATTATTAGTAGTATGCTTCGTATTAGTCTTCGTTTTTTTTCTGCTTCTGCTTCTTCCTCTTATTCTTCGTATTCTTCTTACTATTAGTATTATTCTTCCTCGTCCTCCTCCTCCTCCTCCTCATTCTCCTTCTCCTCCTCCCCTCCCTCTCCCCCTCCTCCTCCTCCTCCTCCTCCTCCTCCTCCTCCTCCTCATCCTCCTCTCCCCCTCCTCCTCCTCCTCCTGCCTGCTCCTCCTCCTCCCCCTCCTCCCCCTCCTCCTCCTCCTCCACCTCCTCCTCCTCCTCATCCTCATCCTCTTTTTCTTATTTGTCTTCGTATTCTTCGCACTTCGCCTTACTCTTCTTCTTCTTCTTCTTCTTCTTCTTCTTCTTCTTCTTCTTATTGTTATTAGTATTATTATTATTGTTATTATTAATGTTGTCTTATTGTTCGTCTCCTTCTTAGTATTATTATTCTTCGTATTAGTATTACTCTTCGTATTATTAGAATTTTTATTCTCATTACCAGCATTATTATTATTCGTATTAATATTAGTATTCTTCTTATTTTCATTCGTATTATTATTATTATTCAGATTCGTACTATTCTCCTTCTTTTTCTGCTTATGATTATTATCCGAAGTATTATTCTTATTCTTCTAATTTGTAGTATTATTTGTCTTGTTCGTTTCCTTACTCTTATTCGTCTTCTCCTTATCATTATTATTAGTAGTATTCGTAGTATTCGTATTATTATTATTATTCCTCCTCATCCTCCTCCTCCTCCCTCTCCTCCTTCTCCTCCCTCTCCTCCCTCTTCTCCCTCTCCTCCTCCTCCTCCCTCCCTCCCTCCCTCCCGCCCGCCCGCCCGTCCGCCCTCCCTCCCTCCCTCCTCCCTCCTTCCTCCTCCCTCCTCCTCCTCCTCCCTCGCCTCCTCCTCCTCCTCCTCCCTCCTCCTCCTCCTCCTCCTCCTCCTCCTCCTCCTCCTCCTCCTCCTCCTCGGGTGTGGAAAACCACAACATCGGATCTCTGGGGAGGGGGGTAGGTTACCAGTTTGGAACATCTCCTTATCATTATGGTTGGCATCACATTTACCTCGGTGCCAATCTTCAGGACTCCCTCAGTTTCTGGGTGCACATCTATGAAATTGTGATCGCTTGTGGCTTGCAGATCTTAGGGATGGGAGAAGCTGGAGTCTGGTACGTAAGGGGGAAGGGGGAGGGCTTCTAAGAAGCACCCCTGCTTATCTGAAGGCGCGGGCCTTATCTGCAGATGCAGGGCTGGCGCCTTTTCAGAAACAGCTTCCTCCTAAGAAGCCTTCCCCTTCCCCCTGCCCCCTCGTGCGCGCCTCTAACCGCGGCACGGACGTGGGCCCGGGTCCTGCACCAGCCCCAGACCCTCTCGGGCCACGAACAAATCATGACGGCCAGTTTTCCTGCATTTGTTTCGGCCTCTGGGGGCCCGTGCTGGCCCTCGGGACGGGATGAAAACCGGTCGCGTGGACTTGGTCCAGACCGTTGCAGGTCCACGTCATGAAAAAGTCATGACGCCAGGGATTTGAGACCCTGGCTGCAGGAGAGCGGTAACAGGCGTGACCGTGGGGGGAGGGGGCCTGTCACGTCACGATTCGTGCCGGCGCCGTTCAGGAGAGGGGAGGGTCGGGAAGGGGGGCGGGGTTGGAAACGGCCCGTGTCGAGAAAAATGTAAAAATGGGTCCATGGCTGCGGGCTCCGTCAACGACGCACGGCCAGTGGCACGGACGTGAGCCATCTGCACGAAGCAAGGCAGAAAGCGCAGGGGTGGTCATCGGGCGTTATCACGCGGGGGGGGTATAATTGCGGAGGGGTCTTGGGAGGAAGCAGTACCAATCTTGTGTTGTTTCTTTCGCTGTCGCATTTTTGTGTCTCCTGGGAGGCCCTCGTCGCCGAGGCTGAGTTCGCTTCGAAATCCTGGCCAGGTCGCACCCCCGGAGAGGTCTGGGAAGCAGTGGCTGGCATCGGTATGGTTTGGTGTGTGCCCAGATCCCACGTCGAGGGCTGCAGGATTGGGGCCCTGAAAGGGACCCCCCGGGGGCCCCGAGGGTGCACAAAAGTCAGGAGGGGAAAAAAACACACAGACACAATGAATCGTCGATCCGCCAGAAAATATGAGAAAATATGGGCAGTGGGGAGGAAAACGAAAACCCCGAAAAAATAATAAAATGTGGGGAACCCTTTTATTTGTGTGTATTTATTTGTGTGTCCCAGGGCCCCTTCAAAAAGGTGCACCTCCTCTCACCCAACTGTATCAGCATGAAATCGTGCCTGCCCCCTCTACAGGAGGAGTGTGCAAAAACGGCCCCAAAAATAGTCAGGGGACGATTTTTCTTACTATTCATTGGCATGTTTGATTATTTTGGGGGTATTTGTCATTCTCCATCCCACATCCGCTATAGGGGGACATGCCCGACCTGATATTGACAGCGCACGAGAGAGGCGCGGGCGCCGTCGGCAGCGGCCAGCGACGCGGCGGAGGCGTCGCAGCGGCCAGGCATCGCGGTGGCGACAGCGGAGTCGGGTGTGCAGCACACGGACAGCGGCGCGGACGTGGGCCCTCCCACCGTCCCAGCTGTATGCAGCGGGGGTGGGGAGGCAGAGGCGTTGTCGGCAGCGGCCGGCGGCGCGGCGTTCCCCTTCCCTCTCGAACGTTGCGTAAGGATGGAGCCGGCGGTAGTCGGGGGTGGGTGCAGAAAGGCGCATCTCAGGGGCCCCAGATGAGTCCCCTCGGGGCCCACCAGGGGCACGAACGATACACGTTTCGTCGCCCCCTCCCATGGAAACTGTAACGTGTGACACCTCGGCGGCTCGTTGCGAGATCCGATTGCTGTAGCACCGTGCTCGACGAGGGCTCTGTAGAGCGTGATGGCGATGGTGAGGATGACGAAGAGGATGAGGATGACGAAGAGGAGGGGAGAACAGGAGGGAAGATGAATCGGACAGACGAGAGTCGTGTGAGGAGAATATGTACGGGCAGTTGCTGCGATCGCCTCCTCCCCCCCCCAATTTGGCGACGCCCGGCCCTCCCCTGCCGGGCGGAAGGGAGGGGCGAGCAGATGGGGGCGGCAGAAAAAGGCACCTCCAGGACCCCCAAGGGGCCCCCCTGGGGCTCACAAAGGTGCACGGAAGGCGCGCGCCTCTTCGCCCCCCCCCCATGCATCTCGGGCCGGGCGAAAGGGGGGGATTGGGAAAGGGGGGGTTACGAAATTTGCTGCATGCAGCTGGTTTCGGCCTCACCGAGGGGCCCATTCCTCGATACATAGCCGCCTCCGGCGCCGGGAGGCGCCGGGAAAATCAGCTACGTGAGCTGATTCTCAAACCCCCCCTTTGCTATCCCCCCCTTTCGCCCGACCCGAGCATCACCGCCCCTTGGCCGGGCGACGCGCGGCGCCAGGAGCTCCCGGGCCTGACCTGCGCCGGGGGGGAGTGCCGCACGGTCTGCTGCGGCCCGCGGGCCTGCCAGGAGGCCCCGTTCTGGGCGCATGCCGGGGGCTGCCACGGTGGGCGGGTCGCGCTGCCAAGGGGAGCCCCCGAGGGCGCGAAGTTGTTCGCGCTTCGCGGTTCGGCTCCGGTTCCTCCTCGTGCGCCTTTTCTCCCCCAGAGTGCGGCGCGAGAGCGCGGAATGATCCGCGCGTCGCGCAGCGCGCAGGGCGAAGTCGGGAGCCCTTGGTTAAGGGGCGGAGATGCGAGGTTCAGTGGGGGGGGAATCGAGTTCAAGGGACGAAAAACCACCCGGGCCAGACAAGTGGCGTTTACTAAACAGCCCTGGGCGTTTATCAAACAGCCCTGCCCTGTTCGATTCCTTCTCTGGTTGTGTTTACTACACGGGCGTGTCGGGGTGGTTATTATCGGGGTGCATTTTCTGCTCTCTAGATGCGAGGTTCAGCGGGGGGGATTCTAGTGGCATTCACACAAAATTTGGGAGGTCCGCGCGGATTTCTTGGGTCGGCGTTGGAGCCTGGGCTGCGCCTCCAGCGCCGCGCCTGCCGCGCTCCGCGCGCCAGGGGGAGCGGTGCAGCGCCGCTCTGACCTACTACTACGACAATTACTACTACTACTACTGCTACTGCTGCTACTACTACTACTACTACTACTACTCCTACTGCTGCTGCTGCTACTACTACTACTACTACTACTACTACTACCTACTACTACTACTACTACTACTACTACTACTACTACTACTACTACTACTACTACTACTACTACTACTACTACTACTACTACTACTACTACTACTACTACTACTACTACTACTACTACTACTACTACTACTACTACTACTACTACTACTACTACTACTACCTAACCTACTACTACTACTACTACTACTACTACTACTACTACTACTACTACTACTACTACTACTACTACTACTACTACTACTACTACTACTACTACTACTACTACTACTACTACTACTACTACTACTACTACTACTACTACTACTACTACTACTACTAGTACTACTACTAATGATATTATTTTCGACTAACACTACTACACCTGCTACTACTACTGCTACGGCCACGACTACTACGACTACGACTACGACTACGACTATTACTACTACTGCTATTACTACTCTTACAATTACGACTACGAGTACTACTATTTCTATCACTACTATTACTACGACTACGAGTACTACTATTCTACCACTTCTATTACTACTATTACTACTAGTACTACTACTACTACTACTACTACTACTACTACTACTACTACTACTAGTACTATCACTACTATCACTACGAGTACTATTACTACTATCACTACTACTACTACCACTACTGCTACTACCACTCGTATTAATACCAGTATGTCAACCATTACTACCACGATCGCTACATTCACGGCTACGACCACTACAACAACAACTACTTGTACTACGATTAGTACGACTACTTCGACTGCTACTACTATTACTTCTTTTGCTACTACTGCTACTACTACTACTACTGCTACTACTACTAGTACTACTACTACTATTACTACTAGTACTACTACGACCATGACTACTACTACCACTACTACTACTACTACTACCACCACTACTGCTACTACTACTACTACGACTACTACTACTACGACGACTACTACTACTACTACCACCAACAGCACTAATTCTAGTATCTTCACTGCTACGACTACTCTTAATTCTTCTACAACTACGATCACTACTATCACGGCTGCGACTACTAGTAGTAGTACGACTGCTAATACTACGACTACGACTACGACTATTACGAATAGTGTTACTAATACTAGTAGTAATTTACTATTCGTATTTCTCCTACTACAACAGCTACTACTACTACTACTACTGATACTACTACTACTACCACCACTACTACTAGTACTACTACTACGGCTGCGACTACGACTACTCCTACGACTACTATTCCTGCTACTGCTACGACTACTACTGCTACTACTATAACTGCTACTACTATTACTTCTATTGCTACCACCACTATCGCTACAGCAACAACAACAGCTACTACTACTACTACTACTACTACTACTAGTACTAATACTACAACCTACTGGTGCTACTATCATGTGTACTACTAGTAGTATCACTAATTTTTTAATTGCTACGACTACTACTGCTACGGCTACTGTTACTACTACTACTACTACTACTACTACTACTACTACGACTACTACTACTACCACTACCGCCACCACCACTACTACTGCTACTACCACTACCACTACCACTACGACTACTACTACTACTACTACTACTACTACAACTACTACTACTGCTACTACTACTACTACTACTACTACTTCAAAATAATAATTTGCCTACTACTACTAGTACTACTATTACTACTACTACTACTACTACTAATAATAATAATATTCCTACTACTACTACTACTACTACTACTACTACTACTACTACTACTACTACCACTACCACTACTACTACTACTACTACTCCTACTACTACTACTTCTACTACTACTACTACTACTACGACTACTACTACTACTACTACTACTACTACTACTACTACTACTACTACTACTACTACTACCCGGATCTCGAGAGCGCTGGCCAGTTTTAGGATGTGCAGAGTGCGGGCAATGATACCATCATATCACCAGCAGCATCATCATCTTCATCTTTATCTTCTTCTCCATCATCATCATCATCATCATTATCAACGTCCTGTGTGCTGCGATCTGCCCACGAAGCGTTTTTGTTATCCTCCCTGGACCCCGAACTTTAATATCCCCCTGGGTTTGATATTAGGGGCAGGGGTCTGTGCCCAGAGGTTGAAAGGATGCTGGCGGTGTCAGGGGATGCGGAGGGGTCGTAGCGAAGTTTTTGTCGAGTGGGGGGGCCTGAGATCCTGGCGCTGGAGGCTCAAAGGAGACTGCACGGCGGGGAGGCTGGCAGTGTCAGGGGTGGTGGGGGGTTCCCGGCCAGATTTTTGTCGAGTGGGGGGGCCCAAAATTTTGCGATTGGCGGCTCAATGGAAGTGTCAGGGGTGGTGGAGGGGTCCCGGCGAAGTTTAGACCAAAAACCTGCGCCTGGAGGCTCAAAGGACGCTGGCAGTGTGAGGGGCGGTGGGGGGGTCCCGGCGAGGTTTTTGTCGGGGGGCCCAAGAATTTGCACCCATAGGCTCCAAGGAGGCTGGCGGTGTCAGGTGTTTTGTCAAAAAAAAAAGAGGGGGGGGCCACACACCGATGCCCAGAGGCTCAAAGCTGGCGGTGTCAGGGATGGTCGGGGGGTCCCGGCGAAGTTTGTGTCGAGTGGGGTGCCCCTAACACACCTGCGCCAGGAGGCTGAAAGGAGGCTGGCGGTGCCAGGGGTGGTGGTGGGCTCCAGGCGAGGTTTTTGTCAAGCGGGGGGGGGGCCAAAAACCTGCGCCCAGAGGCTGAAAGGAGGCTGGCGGTGTCAGGGGTGGTGAGGGGGTCCTGGCGAGGTTCTTATCGAGTGGAGGGGTGCGAAAAGCTTGTGCCCAGAAGCTCCAAGGAGGCTGGCGGTGTTAGGGGTGGTGGGGGGGCCCGGCGTGGTTTTTGTTGAGTGAGGGGGTTGCCTGGAGGCTCAAAGGGAACTGGCGGTTTTAGCGGTGGTGGGGGGTCCCGGCGAGGTTTTTGTTGAGTGGGGCGGGTTGCGCCCAGAGGCTCAAAGAAAGGTGGCGGTGTCAAGGGTGGTGGGGGCGGTCCCAGAGAGGTCTATGTCGAGTGGGGCTGGCGAAAAATCCTACACCAGGCTGGCGGTGTCAGGGGGGGCCCAAAAACCTGCGCCTGGAGACTCCAAGGAGGCTGGCGGTGTTAGGGGTGGTGGCGAGGCCCGGCGAGGTTTTTGTCGAGTGGGGGGGGGCTGAAAATCTGTGCCTGGAGACTCAAAGGAGGCTGGCACGGTCAGGGGTGGTGGGGAGGTCCCGGCGAGGTTTTTGTCGAGGGGAGGGTGCGGAGGAGGCCCCAAAACTTACGCCCGCAGGCTCAAAGGAGGCAGGCTGTGTCAGGGGTGGCGGGGGGGCCGGTCCCCGCGAAGTTTTTGCCGAGGTCTCTTGCAGCGCTGGCGGCTCTTAAGAACGCGGCCCAGAAGCTCCAGGAAGGTGGCGGTGTCAGGCGTGGCGGGGGCGCGGTGGGGGGGGGTCCTGGCGAAGCTTTTGCAGCGCAGGCGGCTCTGAAGAACTACGGTAGAGGGAAACAATTACTGAACTCTCCCCCGCCCCCCCAAACTCAACGTTGGCACGCGCAGGGGAGACTGCGGTCGAAGTGCATCTCGTCAGACCCACCGTCAACTTTGAACATTGGGGGGAGGGGGAAGCGTTGACGGATGAATGTGGCATGAGTGTTCGCTAATTTGTTCCGAGGCCTGTAGCTCCAGGAAGCTGGCGGTGTCAGGCGCGGCGGGCCTGGGGCGTGGCGGGGGAGGTTCTGGCGAGGCTTTTGCGGCGCTGGCGGTTCTTAAGAATTCTGGCCAGAAGCTCCAGGAAGCTGGCGGTGTCAGGCGTGGCGGGGTCGCGGTGGGGGGGGGTCCTGGCGAGGCTTTTGCAGCGCCGGTGGCTCTTAGGAACTCTGGCCAGAGGCTCCAGGGAGCTGGCGGTGGAAGGCATGATGGGGGGGAGTGCCGGCGAGAGGCACGGGGTCGTCCCCACACGCCTCGTGGGGCCGGCGGGTTTCTTCTCCCATTTTCCGATGACGAGGAGCGGGATGGAGGATGACAGGAGGACGCGAGAAGGAGGAGGTATGGGACGACGACGAGGGGGGAGATGTTTGGATTGCACTCCCGATTAGCCGTCTCGGCTGTCCGATGATGGCGGCGCTCGCTGGTTATAACTACGCGCAGACATGCAACGAGCAGATCATTAGCATCGGCACCAAGTGTGGGTGAGACCTCACACCCGTCTCCTGCCCAGTCACGAGCTTATCATAGTCCACTAAGACGCAGAGCAAGGAGGAAGGGGGGAGGCATATATGATAACCGAGAGGAGCGAGTAAGACTGGGACGCAGATCCAAAACTTCCAGCTCGGTGGGGGAGAGTCACGAGTAGGCTGCCTGACCACTCCGACACGACTGCGCTCCTATAAGGCGGCGCTGCACAAGGAACGTACAACAACAGTTCGTCTGCCTGAGAGGGGAAGGAACACATCTTCGCGCCCTAACGCCCGAAACGCAAGACGGGACGGCGGCGGAAAACCGCACGATTATCTCCATGCTAGTCCGAGGGAGGGCGCGGGAGGGCAGATCCGGCACGCCAAAAAACTCGGCGACGTCCAACTACCCTCCAACCTCCATCCTCGAACACCCCCTCTCGTGGGCCAGCATCTGGATCGACAGCGGGCCGCGCACAGGGGCGATTGGAGCTCGTTTCTTTATTGCTTGGGGCATGACGGGCGTCATGGCCCCCGCTCCCCCCCCCCCACCCTATGACGTAACGCTCCCCCCCCCAGTGCGCTCCGGGCACTGCCGCCGTGCGCATTGGGATCCGCGTAGGTGTCCGCGTAGGAATCCGCATAGGTGTCTGGTCCGCAGGAGGCGTCGTCGTCGTCGTCGTCGTCGTCGTCGTCGTCGTCGTCGTCGTCGTCGTCGTCGTCGTCGTCTTCGTCGTCCGTCGTCGTCGCTCGTGGTTCGTCGCTCGTCGCTCATCGTCGTCGTGCGCGCGGACGCGGCTGGAGCCTGTTTTTTAGTCCGGGCCGATGACGGCAATCATTTGGGGGGGGAGGGGGTCGATGACGTCACGTTTCGCGCCGGCGGCGTCTGGGAATGCTTAGGAATGACGGAGGACGGGTAGCACGAACATGTAGGTGGCGATATGCACCACAACGCCTGTGTACATCACAGTGCCCGCGTGCACCGCAGCGCCTGTGTACACCACACCGCCGATGTACACCACAGCAGCCGCGCGGCTGTGGTGCCGGAGCCACTCGGCGGGGGAGGGCGTCACGTCATACCCCCCCCCGCCCTCCCCCCCCCCATGACGCCCGTCATCGCCGAACACAAAGAAACGCGTTCCTGCCGTGGCTGGGGCATTTGGCCACGCGGGAGGGAGAGAAGGGGAGGCAGGAAGGACAGTAAAAACGCGAGGACAACCAGGATTGAGGGAGAGCCATACGCATTGGTCACAGACCTGCATGCATGATACCCTACCTGGACATCCAATCAGCAAATAGATGTTCTGCGCTCGGCCCCATAGCCATTGCAAGCCTAGCCTGAGGAAGGGAGGTCTGATGGAGGGCGGCACAAATACGTGCTCACTGCAGGGCACACTCTGACATAATCGTTCGCTGATCGAGCGTGGATGGGCGAATGATGGAGTCAAAGGCGGGGAGGAGGCAATCGTAGAGAAGACAGGCCCGGGCTGTACCCAGCGACGCACATGACGAGCAAAAATATCATCTTGAACAACATTGTTGATGCGATCAGACTGCACACTACAAATGTTCACCCAAGATCGCGAAATTCGAACCCATTTCCAACGCATGCCGAGGAGGACGACTCTGCCGCACCGTGGGATTCCCATGTACGCGCTCCTCGCGCACCTCGGCCGGGGACGCGTTCACAGCTGGAGTCGGGGTGGGGCCTGTAGGCTGCCGCGCCGCCACCCCCTGGCCCTGAGAGGGGACGCAGGGGGGGAGGGGCTTGCCCACCTCCGCACTTGCAGCTGGCAGCGGGGTGGGGCCCGTAGGCTGCCGCGCCGCCTCCCCCGGGCCCCGACAGGGGACGCTGGGGGGGAGGGCTTGCCCACCGCCGCGGTGCGACCATTCCGCCCGTCAGACAGAAGGCGCCTCAGAGAGCCTGGCAGACCGTACGGGAAGAACATGTCCTCGATGGCCGTCATAGCAAGACGGACCTTGAGTGTCTTTGCGACCAGCTGCATCCTCGCGTCGGCGTGGCTGAGCATCAGTACAGTGACGCCCTAGTCGCCAGCCGCCGCGTTGATGTCCACGGACTGTTCCTGGGACAGCTCGCAAAACGTGCCGTGCAGGACTCGCGTCCAGCATGCCGCGGGGGTCCAGGGTGCTCGGGACATATAGCCCGGCAGCGCAGAGGTGGTCTCGAGATATGAGATAGCCCGTCATGGACGCTAGCATGGAACCGCGGCCGTGCGTGGGCTGCGTCTGCCTGCCGCTAGCGAGGCGCTCGCATTGCTGCCATCCGCCGTGAAGCCGGCTGGGTCCCAGCTCTCCGCGCCCTCCTCGTCAACCGTAGTCTCAGCAGCCAGCGCGCCCTCCGAGGCGGGGTCTCGAGCCTGGGCCCCTGGGGCGGCAGGCGGCACGGTGGGGCCCTTGGGAGCGATTCGCCCGGATTCTCCCACCAGTGGCGCCGGGGAGCAGATCGCCACGCCTCCGCCGCAGGGGCCGCAGCAGGTGTCAAAGCTGACCCCAACTCCACACGGCTCCGCGCATCCGGTGGCATGGCGCCAGCGGGGCGTACAGGAGGGCCGGCACGAGGCAGAACATGAGCATCGTCCACGATTGCTGCATCATCATGCGCATCATGTGCGGGTGGAGGCGGCAGCGTGCAGTCCGGCTGCAGCCAAGGCGGCGGCGGCTGACTGGGAGCCGGAGGCAGAGGAGCACCAGCGTGTACACGAGGAGCATCCGCAGGAAGGACCTTGCCGGCCGGGGCCTGGGCCGTCTCGCACGTCTTCCATCGCTTGTATACCAGCGCCTCAACATGCGGCACGAGTTCTTGGAGCAGGAAGTCCACGGCCGTCACGTCGAGCCCGGGCGGGGTGCCAAACCCCATCAGGATTGCGCACGGCCAGCGCCTGCACCTGTGCATGCCGGACGGCTACCCGGCGCGCCAGGAGGCGTCCCTGGCCAACAGCGGAGGCCACACCATATGGGCGGCACAGCAGCTGGTAAGACATCAGCAGGCAGCCCTGGCGGCGCGCGCAGCGCGGGATCTGGCGGCTGGCAGCAGCGGCGCCGGCCAGGGGAGGCTCGTCGCGGTGAGGCCCGCCCGCCGCACGGGCGCGGGCCGACGCGCATTGGCAGCTGCCCCGAGCGAGGTTGGCGGCTTCCTGGCAACCTCGCGCCCAAAGCCTCGAGCCGGGGCGGCGGCTCGAGGGGGGAGAAGGGAGGGAGGATTGGATGTGATATTGCGGATGATGAGGAGGACAGGATGCTGTAAATGCGGATGATAGGTGGATAATATATTGATATTGCGGATGATGATGATGAGGATTGGATATGATGAGGATGATAATGATGTTGCGGATGATATGATATTGCGGATTATGATGATGAGGATTGGATATGATATTGTTGATGATAGGTGGATAATTGCGGGAAGGGGTGCTGTCATGAATCCAGCAGTGGCGAAGCGTCCTAGCTCGCCGATAGGCCTACCAAGCAATGTTCTCAGAGCCTTTTTGGTGGTCTGCGTGAAAATCTGGCTGGGATTGTCGTGTTTTGGCACTTCGGGCTTATGTTCTGAGCACATTGCTGTTGTTATTAGAGCATTCTCGGGTTCTAAGAATATTCCGTGGTAGGCCTACAGATATGCCAGGACGGTCGGTCCCTGCTCGAATGAAGGGGTGGCCGAGGGCTCGAAGTTTGAATCGGTGCAAGTTGACGGCGCCCGAGCGGTCCGATCTATCATCTTTCGAGGCGTGGGGGGGGTGGGCCCTCCCCAGCGGCCTTCTCCTCCATTCGTCCTGACTCTTCCCCTCCCTTGCTGCCCTTTCTCGTCCCCCCTCCCCCCATCCTTCCTCCCCCCATCCCTCCTCTCTCACTCCTCCTTCCCTCCCGCCTTCTCCCCGCCCCCTCCGCGGCAACAGCTGCATGCCTGCGTGCTTGCACCGCGCGCGCGCCAGGGCGGGCCACAATGGGTTGTCCCTCGTGGCGCCCTTTCGGGATGCCTCCAGCCAGGGCGTACGCTCCGCGGGGAGCCATCACCCACCAAAGGCTCGAAGCAGAGGCTCTCTCTAGTGCCGTCCTACTTTTTCTGGGTCGGCCACGCGCAGAGTCGGGTGTCCACTTCCGACAGAGGGAGGTAGGAGGAGGGTGGGAGGCTTCTTGAAAGCACGCTGTTTCTCAGAAGGCGCGGGCAGTGTCTGCAGATGCAAGGCCAGGGCGGCTTCTAAGAGGCGGCCTTTTTCTAAGAAGCCTTCCCCCCCCTTATCCCCCCCTCTGCGTGCCGCCAACTGGGACAGGGTTTCACTCAGGAGGGGCAAAAAACACAGACACAAGTAATCGCCGATCCACAGAAAACATTGGAAAATATATGTATTGGGAAAATATGGGAGAAGATGGAACGTACGAAAACCCAGAAAATATGCAACACAAATCTGGGGAATCCGGTTCTTTGTGTCCAATTTTGTGTGTGTGCCTGGGCCCCTTGAAACGGAGAGATTCGTGAAGAAGGTTGGTCGCCCGAGGAACGAATGGGGTAGTCGAGTCGCCAAACACGCTGCTGTAGTCGGAGAGAACATCCAGGCCGGCGTGAGCCGGCATTGCATGTCCCAGTTGCGTCTGCGCGCCTTTCGGCGTACGACTTGTGAGTGGGCGAGTGAGTTCATTCGTGCGCGCCAGCGGGCCTGGAGAAGCAGACCCGGGGGGCCGAGGAGGCCGGCGGGTGCCCGCGAGCGGAGAGGGGCAGGGGGCGAGCGGGGGGCGGGCGGCCGAGCCTGCCAGGGTTGCTTTGTTGCTGCCGTGGGGTCCCCCGCCCCCCCGTGATGGGCGCTCGTCCTGCACAGAGCAGCGCTGCTCGTGCGTCGCCTGCCTCCCTCCTCCTCCCTCCTGCCTCCCTCCTCCTCCCTCCTGCCTCCCTCCTGCCTTCCTCCTGCCTCCCTCCTGCCTCCCTCCTGCCTCCCACCTGCCTCCCTCCTGCCTCCTCCTGCCTCCTTCCCTTCCTTCCTCCCTTCCTTCCCTCCTCCTTCCCGCCTCCCTCCCGCCCCCCTCCCGCTCTCTTCTGCCCGCTGCCTCTTTGCGGCGTTGGGGGGGGGGGGTCCCACCCGCGAAGCTGCCGCCACCGTCGTGGGGCTCCCGGGAGGCCCCCAGCGGAGCCGTGCGCGCGCCCAAACCGGACCTCGCTTTCCCCGGAGGAGCAGGAGGAGGAGAAGGAGGAGTTGGAGGAGGAGGAGGAGGAGGAGGAGAAGAAGGAGGAGGAGGAGGAAGAGGATGAGGTGGAGGAGGAGGAGGAGGAGGAGGAGGAGGAGGAGGAAGAGGAGGAGGAGGAGGAGGAGGAGGAGGAGGAGGAGGACGGGGGTGTTTTCCAGAGGGCCCCCCCAGGGGCTTCGGAGCCTCGCCAGAACAGGGGGCGCGAGGCCCCTGGGGGGCCCCTCCTGGAAACTCCCTCCCCCGCACCCCCCCTTCGGAACCCTCTGGTCCTTCTTCCCGCCTCCCTCCCGCCCCCCTCCCGCTCGGCCTGCAGCCTCTGCGGCGGGGGGGGGGTCCCCCTGCGAGGCTGTCGCCAGTGTCGTGGGCTCCCGGGAGGCCCAGCGGAGGGGAGAGATCCGAGCGCGCGCGCCAAGACTTGACCTCGCTCTCCTTGTGGGGAGCGCCAAGTGCGCAACTGTGGCCACTTTTGAGTCGGGCCTGTCCCCCACAGCAGGAAGATTCAAAGAGTGTCCAAACAGAGTCTGGGGACGATGCTTATATCATCTTTTGAATGTGTTTGGCGTTTTTGTTTTTTTATGTTTCGCCCCAACATCCCCCCTGTAGGAGGACATGCCCGACCTAAGGCCACTTTCGTTGGCTCATCGGGTGCCCAGCGCAGCGGGGACAGAGGCGCACCCGCGCCAGGCTTCGGGCCCTTTGCTGGTGTTGCAGACAGCGCAGCCGTCGGGGCCGAGAGCGTTGCCGACGCCGGGCCCTCGTCTCCCCCCCAGCCTCTCATCGCCTGTCATTCCCCTTCCTTCCCCGCTTGTCCTCCATTTCCCCGCTCGTCTCCCCTGCTCCCCACCCGTCTCCTCCCCCATACCCCCTCCGCACGGGAGATGGCACGTGGCTGTCGTCAAGGGAGGGGGTCCATCGTTCCGCGCGCCCGCCACTCATGTGCCGGCTTTTTGTTCCCAACCATCCTGTGGTGTTGGGTCCTCGTTTTGAAGAGAGCGCCCCGCCTGCTTCCTCCCTCCTTGCCCTTTTGTTCCTCCGTCCTCCCTCCTCCCCCTTTTTGCCTCTGCCCTCATCAGTATGCTCTTCCCGCACCCAGTGCAGCGCTCCGTGTCCCCATCGGGAGCTCCACCGAAAACCCCAGTGGCACCGCCCGCAGAGGGCACCCCCACCCAGTACAGCGCTTCGTGGTCCCATACGGAGCTCCACCGAAGGCCCCAATGGCGGTGCTCGCATGCATCGCCCCCACCCAGTACAGCGCTTCGTGGTCACATAGGGAGCTCCACCGACGGCCCCCAGCGCTTCGTGGCCCCATAGGGAGCTCCACCGAAGGCATCGGTGGCGGGTTTTAACATGCGGTTCCCCTCACCCAGTACAGCGCTTCGTGGCCCCATAGGGGGCTCCACCGGAGGCCTCAGTGGCGGGTGTCGTATGCGGTTCCTCTCACCCAATACAGCGCTTCGTGGCCCCATAGGGAGTTCCACAGAAGGCCCCACTGGCGGTGCTCGCATGCGTCATCCCCACCCAGTACAGCGATACGTGGCCCCATAGGGAGCTTCACCGAAGGCCCACGTGGCGGCCCCGCCCCATGTCGGCACACCCTTCGCATGCTTCATGGCCACATGAGGAGATCCCCCAAAGCCATACCCGCAACGGCGGCATTTACAACTGCATGTGGTTGGATCCTTCGCCAGGAAAATTGTTGTGTAATCCCCGTGCCCTCGCCTTTCCTCTCAATTGCTCAGCCACGGGCTCCTCATCTCTTTTCCCCTCTCTCCCTCCCTGTGTGTGTATGTCCGTGAGTGTGTGTGTGTGTGTGTCTCTCTCTCTCTCTCGTTCCACCCAGACTCCTCCGCCTCAGTGCCCTCTTTCTACCCATCTCCTTCCGCCTCCTTCCCTTATTTCCCCTCCTGTCCCTGTTTGTTCCGCTGTCCCTCCTTCTTTTTCTGCTGGTGTTCCTGCTCGTCATCGTCGTCCTTGTCCTTCGTCTCACTTCCTTTCGTCTTCCTCGTCTCGTCATCGTCGTCTTTCCTCCTTCCCCATACCGTCCTCCACACCCGTCCTCGGCCCTCGTCACTTCCCGCTCCTCACCTTGCTCAATGCACATGCTGGGGAGCCTGTTGGGATGGAGTATCCAGCGTTACTCAACTGGTGGGCGATCAATGGGGACGGTGAAGAAAGCACACGCTGCGTGCACCTTCGGGGCCTGCAGGGCCCTCGGGGGCCCAACATGGGCGCGACAGAAGCACATTCCCCCCCCCCCCCTCCCCTTCCACCGCCTCCCCGCACAGCGACGTCCAGGGGCAGTGGGGACTCCGTGTGCACCGGTGTGAGAAGGGCGAGGGCCTTTCGGGCCCCAATCAGAGCGTGAATTACCTACCCCGCTTTCGCTTCCAGGCAAAACCAAGTCATACCACGCGCCTCCTCGTCAAGCGGCCTGACCAGTACAGGCCGTAGTTTGGCATCGTTTGGTATCTCTTGGAAGCGAGGGTGGTCAAAAGCGAGGTAGGTTTGTTTCCCCCCTACCCAAACCAGTTCGCGTGCCCCGACGAGCTCGCGAGCATCGCCCCGAAGTCGACCTGCAGCGACGCCTTCTCCTGCCTGGGCACCTGCTGCGCGGCGGCGTGCGGGGAGGCGGAGCCTCGGCCGGCTCCCCCGGCCCTCTCTCGGCGGTGCTCCTGCCTGTCGATCTCGCTCCTCGCGTCCGTGTGCGTCTCGTCGCCCCCTCGATGTCGCTCTCTTTTTCCCCACATCCAAAGTGGGGTTCTTGTTTTCTCTGCACACCCCCCGCGCAGGATCTCACACCCTCTCTCTCTCTTCCTCTTTCTCGCCATCATCATCATCAGTCATCATCATCATGACCCACGCCTCTCCTCCTCAGCACCATCACACTTACCCATACACCACTCGATCGCTCACTCACTCACTCACTCACTCACTCATCATGATCATCACATGAGGATATCATCCGTTGGCGTCACACATCACTCAGTCAGTCCGTCACTCACTCGAGTATCAAGCGGGAGCGTCGTCTGTGAGTGAATTGCGAGGAAGTCTCAGGCGGGAGCCTCTCCCTATGGGGCCCGCAGATCATCTTACTAATCCGAGGCGGGTCATCGGGATCCTGTAACTGTCGTCACTTTTGGGCTCCTGGGGCGTGAATTTGGAGGAAGTATCAGGCGGGAGCGTCGTCTGTGAGTGAATTGCGAGGAAGTCTCAGGCGGGAGCCTCTCCCTATGGGGCCCGCAGATCATCTTACTAATCCGAGGCGGGTCATCGGGATCCTGTAACTGTCGTCACTTTTGGGCTCCTGGGGCGTGAATCTGGAGGAAGTATCTAGCGGGAGCCTCGTCTGTGAGTGAATTGCGAGGAAGTCTCAGGCGGGAGCTTCTCCCTATGGGGCCCGCAGATTATCTTACTAATCCGAGGCGGGTCATCGGGATCCTGTAACTGTCGTGACTTTTGGGCTCCCGGGGCGTGAATTTGGAGGAAGAAGTATCAGGCGGGAGCGTCGTCTGTGAGTGAATTGCGAGGAAGTCTCAGGCGGGAGCCTCTCCCTATGGGGCCCGCAGATCATCTTACTAATCCGAGGCGGGTCATCGGGATCCTGTAACTGTCGTCACTTTTGGGCTCCTGGGGCGTGAATTTGGAGGAAGTATCAGGCGGGAGCGTTGTCTGTGAGTGAATTGCGAGGAAGTCTCAGGCGGGAGCCTCTCTCTATGGGGCCCGCAGATCATCTTACCAATCCGAGGCGGGTCATCGGAAACCTGTAACTGTCGTCGCCTTTGGGCTCCTGAGGCCTGAATATGGGAGAAGTATCAGGCGGGCGCTCCATCCCTGTGGGGCACGCACTTCATGTTCGAACCCGAGCGGGTCATCCGAGCGAGCTTTTTGGGCTCCTCAGTTCCTGCGGCCTGAACAAGGGGGAAGTATCAAGCGGGAACTTTGTCTGTGGGCGGTGCGGGTAGTCCCGTCTGAGGACCGTCTCTTGTCGTCACTTGGAGGATCGAAGGGGAACTCGCTCCTGCGGCCTGAATATTCTCTTTCGACTTGCCCACGTCCAATTGCTGGCCAACCTTGTCGTCGTCGGCGGGAGAGGGAACTTGAAAAGGTTCACTCTCCCGCGTTCGTTTGGGCTGGGGAGGGAACTTGAAAAGGTTCACTCTCTAGCTGCGGGAGAGGGAACTTGAAAAGGTTCACTTTCCCGTTCGTGGCAGGATTGGGCTGGAGAGGGAACTTGAAAAGGTTCGACGTCTCTAGCTGCGGGAGAGGGAACTTGCAAAGGTTCCCTGTCCCCCCTTGTCGTCGGAGTGAAGGGGGAACTTGAAAAGGTTCACCCTTCATTCGCGGGAAAGGGAACTTGAAAAGGTTCACTTTCCCTTGGAGAGGGAACTTGCAAAGGTTCACTCTCCAGCAGCGGGAAAGGGAACTTGCAAAGGTTCACTTCCCCGCGCGTTCCAACTGGAGAGGGAACTTGAAAAGGTTCCCTCTCCAGCAGCGGGAAAGGGAACTTGCAAAGGTTCACTTTCCCGCGCGTTCCAACTGGAGAGGGAACTTGAAAAGGTCCCCTCTCCAGTTCAACACCGATGTTTCAATGGACTAAGGGGTCACTAACGCAATTTTTTTCTCGGGCGTCGGGGGAGGAATCGCGTTGGCCGGAAACGGAGCTGAGCCTGGCGCGGGCGCTCGATGGAAAACCCTCACGAAACGCTTTGAAATCGATGATTGCGGATGACGAGCAGCACATTTTGCAATTTCCCCATAGGGGGATGGAACGCAATGTACGTTTTTCTTTGGCATGCGTCACGAAAACGGCCCCTCGAGAACGAAAACGACGCAACGCCCTATTTTCATTATGAAACAATTAGCATTTGAGAGAGTTTTTCATAGATGCACGTGCCCGGGGGCCCTGGAGGAGGAGGAGGAGGAGGAGGAGGAGGAGGCAGGAGGAGGAGCAGGAGGAGGAGGAGGAGGAGGAGGAGGAGGAGGAGGAGGAGGATAGGAGGAGGAGGAGGAGGAGGCGAGGAGCAGAGGAGAGGAGGGGGAGGAGGGGGAGGGGGCCAGCGCCAGACCGAGTCGTGAGGAGGGGTCGGAGGAGGAGGAGGAGGAAAGAGGAGGGGAGGAGGGAAGAGGAAGAAGAGGAAAAGATGGCAGAGGAGAGGGCGATACGAGGGTGTTTGCCATGGCCGGGAGGAAAGGGATAAGGGAAAGCTAAACAGATTATCATGTGGGGTCCTTCCGTCGGAGTAATTTTTTGTGCTTTGCTCACGTGTTCACTCTCGTCCCCCACACTCCCCCGTTCTCTCCGCCCCTCCTCTGCGCCAGGCCCTCAGCTCCTCTCTCCTGTGCTGTGTCCGTGTCTGTGTTTTGGTGCTCTTCTCTTTTTTTGTTTGTTTCTCTCTCTCTCTCTCTTTCGTTCTCTCTCTATCGCTCGCCCTCTATCTCTCTCTCTCTCTCTTTCTCGCCCCCTCGCAGTTCTGCAGGTGCAGGTCAGCCCCTGAGTCCCACACCACAGGGTGCTGCAGACACTGCCTGCGGGTCCCCCCCCCGCACATGTGCAGCGAACTCCCCCAAAGTAGGCCCTCAGGGTAGGGTTTAGAAAGCCAGCCAGAACTATAACCCTTCAACGGAGGACTGCGGGATAAAACGGCACACATGAGGACAGCCAGCACCGCAGGATCAAACGGCCACCCCTCACTGCACCCAACGCCCTGGATGAAATGCTAAACCCCAGCCGAAGCCACCACGCCGGAGCAAACAGGAGACCGCACCAAAGCCAGCTCGCGGGCTTAAACGACAACGTTGCACTGCATCCACCACTCTGGAGGGAAATGGCAATCCCGTATGCGAGCCATCAGCCCATAGCCCATGGGAATCCCCACCGCAGACGGCACCCAAAATCAACAGGAACCTGTCGCCGAAGCAAGTCCCTTGGATAACACGGTACCCCTCCACCCAACACGCCAGATGAAACCGGGAGCCCCCACGGAAGCCATCACCCCTGGAGCGAACGGGACACCCTCACGAAAGCCAGACCTTTCGAACAAACGGCAACTCTCCACCGCACCCAGCCTGTCAGATCAAACGGGAAACCCGAAGCGGAGGCAGCATCGCGGAATCAACGGTGCCCCTTCACCGAAGCCAGCCGCGGGATCAAACGACAGCCCCCACTTGCACGAAACACGGCGGTCCAGCGGCAAACTCCCTACGCAGCCACCTCCCAGGAACAAGCGGCAAAGCTGAGGAACGCCGTCACCCTGGATGAAACGGCATCCTTCCATTGCATCCATCACTCCGGCTGGAACAGCGAATTCGTGGTAAACACAACCCGAGAGCTAAGGTGGCACCCGAAAGTTGGCGGGAGCTGTCACGAAAGCAAGCCTCCAGGATCACACGGCATCCCTACACTGTACCCACGGCTATGAATCACACGAGAACCTCCCACCAAAGCCACCACCCCAGAGCAAACAGCAAAGCCTCAGCAAGGTCAGCACCCTCGAACAAACGGCAGCTCCCCACCAAATCCAGCACGTCGGATCAGACGACAAGCCTCAACCGAAGGCAGCACGGCGGGCTCAAACGACACGCCTGCACGAAAGCCAGCAAGCGGGATCAAGCGGCAACTGCCCACTGCACGACACAATGTCGTGCAAACGGCTAACCCCAATTGAAGCGACCGCCCGAGGATGGCGAAAATGCCAGTACCCTGTATGCCATGGCAATTTGACTGGGCTCAGCACCCCGGGTGAAACGGCAGACCCGTAACAGAACCACCAGCCTTGAGCGAAGGCGAGTCCCCCACAGAAACCATCACACAAAATCCAACGCAAATTGTCACAAACGCAACATCGTTAGATCAAACGGCACCCCTTTCACTGCATCAGACACCCCAGAGCACACAGGAAGCGCCCGCCCAGGTTACCACCCAGGAAGGCTCTGCTGCGTAATTTTGGGGTGTACGTAGGGAGCGCCCCCGGTGGCACCCTTGTAACACGACAGGCGTGTTCTAGCGAGGCCAAATTTGCCCTCTGGGTGGAGGGGGGCCTCAGAGAGGGCCCCCCTGTCACGCTGGACGAGCGGGCACACCAAGCAGCCTCAGGGACCTTTTAGCGAGCTCGTTTCCCCAGGCTTCCGCCCCGCTCTCCAAAGCTTTCGAGTCAGTCTCGGGCTTCCTCCCGCATCAGTGCTGGCACTCAGGGGTTCTGACTTGACAACAATCTGGCTAAACGGGCGCACGCACATACACATTCGCCCCCCACTCACAGGCACATGTGCTTATATACATATATATGGATATTCATATATATATATACATATATATACACGTATATGTATACATTTATACACATCGCAAATCGTAGGATGTGATATAGAAAATGCGATGGTAAAGCAAGCCTCCTGGATCACACGGCATCCTCTCACTGTAACCAATGCTATGAATCACACGAGATGCTCCCACCAAAGCCACCCTCTCAGAGCAAACGACAAAGCCTCACCAAAATCAGCACCCCCGAGAAAACGGCAACCCTCCACCACATCCAGCACGTCAGATCAGCCGACGATCAGATGCGCCTGCCGGGCCCGGCCGTTAGGGTTCGCCCGCCCGACCGGATACAATTTGCCCGTTAAGGTCCGCCCGTTCGACCGGACCCGCCCCGCCCGTTAGGGTCCGCCCGCCCGACCCGACCCCGGCCGGTAGGGCTACATCGTGCAAGCTCGATTATGCGCCGCGCTTTATTGTCCCGCCCGCCAGACCCGACCCGCCCATCAGCGTCTGCCCGCCTGACCGGATACGACCCGCCCGTGAAGGTCCGCCCGCCCGACCGGACCTGTCCCGCCAGTTAGGGTTACATCGTGCTAAATGTAGTATACCCCTCACTTTAATGTTCCGCCCGCCCGACCCGACCCGCCGGTAGCGTCCGCCCGCCTGACCCGACCGGACCCGCCCGTCAGGGCCCGCCCGCCCGATCCGACTTGTCCCGCCCGTGAAGGCCCGAAGGCCCGCCCGCCCGACCCGACTCGCCCGTTAATGATGACATCGTGTTAATTCCATTGTGCGTTGCATTTGAATGTCCCGCCCACCCGACCCGACCTGGCCTTTGAGGCCCAGCCGCCCGGCCCGACCCGACCCGTCCATCAGGGGGTGCCCGCCCCCCCCCGACCCCGCCCGTTGGGGTGACATCGTGCAGACTCTATCATGCACTATGCTTTAGTGTCCCGCCCGCCCGACACGACCCGCCTGTTAGGGCCCGCCCGCCCGCCGCTAGGGTCTGCCCGCCCGATTCGACCCGTCCCGCCCGTCAGGGTCCGCCCGCCCGTCCCGACCGCTTTGTTTACATCGTGCGAACTCTGATATGCACCATGCTTTGCTGTCCCGCCCGCCCGACCCGACCCGTCCGTCAGGGTCTGCCCGCTGGACCCGATCCGTCCCGCCCGTTAGGGCCCGCCTGCCCGACCTGACGCGCCCGTGAGAGTGACATCGTGCTAGCTCTATTCTGCGCCACATTTTAATACCCCGCCCGCCTGACCCGACCCGGCCGTCAGGGGCCCGCTTGCCCGACCCCAACCCGTCCCGCCCGTTGGGGTCCGCCCCGCCCGACCCGCCCCGCGCGTCAGGGTTACATCGTGCGAATTCGACTATGCATAACGCGTTAATGTCCCGCCCGCCCGACCCAAGCCGCCCGTTAGGGCCCGCCCGGTCGACCGGATACGACCTGCCCGTTAAGGTCCGTCCGCCCGGCCGGACCCGCCCCGCCCGTTAGGGTCCGCCCGCCCATCTCGACTTGCCCGTTAGGGCTGCATCGTGCCAAGTTTATTGTCCGCCGCCTTTTCATGTCCCGCCCGCCAGACCCGACCCGTCCGCTCGGCCGCCCGACCCGACCCGCTCGTTAGACCCGCCCGTGGGCCAAGGTGCTCTCCGGAGCCTCCTCGTGGCCACGGTTTGACCCGATTCGGAATTCCAGTCCTCATGCACCCCTGCTCTGAGTTTTCCGTCGCCGCCGCCCTCGCCGTCGCCGCTGTCGCCGTCGTCGCCGCCCTCGTCGTCGCGGTCGTCGACGCCGCCCGTCGGATCAAATGTCGCGCGGCGGAGGAGGAGGAAGAGGAGGGGAGGAGGAGGAGGAGGAGGAGGACGAGGAGGTCGAGGAGGAGGAGGAGGAGAAGGATGAGTAGGAAGAGGAGGTGGAGGAAGCAAGGGGAGGAGCAGGAGGACGGGGAGGATGAGGAGGGGGAAGGATGAGGAGGGGGAAGGATGAGGAGGGGGGAGAAGGAGGAGGAGGAGGAGGAGGAGGAGGAGGAGCAGGAGCAGGAGCAGGAGCAGGAGCAGGAGCAGGAGCAGGAGGCAG
>CAUYUJ010007713.1:394424-449424 GCA_963575745.1 Prorocentrum cordatum
CTACGACTACTCCTACTACTACTACTACTACTACTTCTACTACTACTACTACTACTACTACTACTACTACTACTACGACTACTACCACTACGACGACTACTACTACTACTACTACTACGACTACTACTACTACGGCTACTACTACTGTTACTACGTCTTCCGATTCTTCCACTACTACTACGGCAACGATCGCCACGACTGTTATGCTGCTGTTACCATTGTTACTACTACTACTACTACTACTGCTACTACGATACAACGAGTACGGCGGCTATTACCACAACGCTTGCTGCGACTAGTACGACTACGACGACTACTGCTACTACGACTACTGCTACTACTACTACTACTACTACTACTACTACTACTACTACTATTACTACTATTACTACTACTACTACTGCTACTATTACTACTACTACTACTACTACTACTGCTGCTGCTGCTACTACTACTACTACGACTACGGCTTCGACTAGTAATTCTAGTTGTAGTATTACACTTACGACTTGTACAACTATTACTACAGCTACTACTGCTACTACTCGCAGTAGTCCGACTACCACAACGAATGCGACACATACGACCATTAGTATCATTAGTGTTGCTACTACCATGAATATCACCACTACTACTATTATTACTACTACTACTACTACTACTACTATGATTTTGATTACCACTACTACTACGAATCATACGAACACTCATACTACTACCTACTACTACTACTACTACTACTACTACTACCACTACTACCACTACTACCTGTACTTGTACTACTACTACTACTACTACTACTACTACTACTACTACTACTACTACCACTACGACTTTTGTTTCTACTGCTACTACCACTGCTACTACTACTACTACTACTACTACCACCACCACCACTGCTACGACTTCCACTACATATACTACTACGACGACGACGACGACGACTACTACTACTACTACCACGACTATTCCGAGTACGGCTATTACTACTACTACTGTTACTACGACTACTACTACCTACTACTACCTACTACGACCGACTACTACCTACTACTGTTACGACTAGTACTGCTACTACTACTACTACTACTACAAGTACTGCTGCAAGTATTACTCGGGTCTCACTTGGCCTATGGGCTGGGAGATTTGGGTTTGGCATTGGGTTTGGGCTAAGGCGGGCGGTCTCCCCACTGTAATTGGAGCGGAAGCCTTCCTATTGGATGTCAATCGGACCTCCAATAGGAAAGCCTTGTAGGAATTCAATTAAGAACCTGCAATCAGACTGTGCTACGGATTTACAAAGAATCCATCAGGAATTCAAGAATACGCTTTCCTAGCAGAACTCAATCGGAATGCAATGCATTTGTTGAGAATATGTAGAAATCCAATAGGAAACCGCAGGAACTCGCCGTAGGCGAAGTGCGAAAATATTCCATTCCCGAACAAGGTTTCCATACACTGATATCGAGGGTCCAGCCAAAGTGTCGGCCACAAATGCGCGGGGTCAACTGCTAAGCCCTGCGAGGCCCTGCTACAATCTGCTAAACCCTGCTACGTCCTGCTGGCCCCCTGCTGAGCTCTGATAAGCCCTGCTATAAGCATTGGTAAGTCTTGGCAAGCCCTCCTACGCCCTGCTACTCTGCGCTAAGCACTGCAACGCCCAGCTGGGTTCTGATAGGCCCTGCAAGCTCTGGTCTGCTTTGCCCCACTAAGCTCTGATAGACGTTGCTAAAAAAAACGGCGAAGCCTTGTTGGCCCGGGGTGAGCATTGACAAGCCCGGATAAACGTTCGTAAACCTTGTTAAGTCCTGGTGAATTTTGGCAAGCCTCGCTGAGCCCTGCTGAGTTCTGCCAAGCCCTGCTGAGTTCTGCAAAGCTCACCCCCCCCCATTCATCATCTCGTCGCTCACCGTGCTCCAAGAGGCTCTCAGGACTGCCCGCGAAACCCCAATGGTTCACCCAAGAGGGCCCCGACAGGCCCTTACGTATATACATACTACGTTGGGTATATGCTTCTTATACGCACCAAGGCCTTCCCGTTCTGGCAGGCGTTAAAGATGGCCCCGCAGATTATGATGACGGCTCTGATACGGGCCAGGAGGCTGTCGAAACGCCTCACGAAGCCCCCGAGAAATCTCGAAAACGGCCCCAAGAGCCCTGAAGACAGCCCCACAAGCTCACAGCGCCCCCTCAGAGGCTATCAGAAGTCTCTCGATAACTCCCAGGGGGCCTCCCGGGAGTTTTCAGAAGCCTCCCACGAATTCCCAGAGGACTCGGGACGTCTAAAGAATGCCCAGAGACTTCGCAGGAACTGTCTGAGGCCAATCGGACGCGGGCAGAATCTGTTCGGTAAATCCCGCAGGCCTTTCGGGAGATCTTTGAGGTCTTATTCGGAGCTCTCCGAAGCCGACCGGACGTTCTCAGAAGCCTCTCGGGGGCTTCCAGGAACCTCTCGGGAACTACCAGTCGCCTTTTCGGGTGTTTCCAGAAGGGTTCCGGGACATTTCAGAGGACTCTCGGACGCTGTCAGACGCCTCCCGCGACATTTGGGAGGTGTTTCGGGAGCTGTCAGAGATTTTTCGGATATCACTCGGGACGTTTCAGATACCTTTTCGGAAGTTCACAGAAACCCTTTCGGGAACTTTCAGACCCTCTCGAGCGCTGTCAGAACATCTGGGTAATTTTCGAAGGCATTTGGGAAGCTTTCAGAGGCTACTCGGGTTGTTTCAACCGCCTTCCGGGTGCTGTGAGAAACCTTCTCAGACATTCTCAGGGCTTCTCGGAGGCTCGCAGAGGCGTCTGGGAAGCTTCCAGAGGCCTTGCGGCAGCTCTCATTAACCTTTTTCGGAAACGCTTTGAAGCCTTTCGGAAACCCTTACAAGTTTTCAGAAGCCCTTCGGAAGCTCCCAGAAGTCTTCAGAACATGTTCAGGATGCAACGAATTGTGGGGAGTCTCCTGAATTCTTCAGAGGCGCTCCGGATTCTTTCGGATTTCCTTTGGATTCCTCGGGGGTCCTCAGGATGCCTCAGGATTCCTCAGGAGTCCTCGGGTCCTGTCGCGACGAATCGGAATCCGAACGGCCCCGCCGGGAATCGCGAATAATCCCGCCAGAACCCAAAGGGCGTTTCAAGGGTTCCGATTCGCTTCTGGGGGGCAATATGACGAACGCGAAATGTTACCAAAGGAATCCTTTGAACATCGTTGGGCGCAAGTGAATCTGGCCAAAAAACCAAGTGTGACGCACTCGTAGTTTGAATTCGGTTTCAATGTGCCAGTATGGACGGTCTTACAGAAGTACCGGCCATAGATGGGCGGCACGCTTCCTGTCAGAAAAGAAGGGTGGCCCTGCTACTACTACTACTACTACTACTACTACTACTACTACTACCCACTACTACTACTACTACTACTACTACCACTACTACGACTACTACTAGTACTACTACGACGACGACTACTACTACTACTATTACTATTACTACTACTAATACTGCTACTACTACTACTACTACTACTACAACTACTACTACTACTACTACGACTATTACTACTACTACGACTACTACTACTACTACTGATACTACTGCTACTACTACTACTACTACTACTACTACTACTAACTACTACTACTACCTACTACTACTACTACTACTACTACTACTACTACTACTACTACTACTACTACTACTACTACTACTACTACTACTACTACTACTACTACTACTACTACTACTACTACTACTACTACTACTACTACTACTACCTACTACTACTACTTAATACTACGACTACTACTACTACTACTACTACTACTACTACTACTACTACTACTACTACTACTACTACTACTACTACTACTACTACTACTACTACTACTACTACTACTACTACTACTATACTACTACTACTACTACTACTACTACTACTACGACTACTACTACTACTACTACTACTACTACTACTACTACTACTACTACTACTACTACTACTACTACTACTACTACTACGGCTACGACTACGACTACGTATACGACTACGACTACGACTACGACTATTACTACTACGACTACTAGTACTACTACTACTACTACTACTACCACTGCTACTACTACTACTACTACTACTACTACTACTACTACTACTACTACCATTAGTACTACTACCACCAGTAGGAGAGTTGATGGAGATGGAGGAGGGCGAGGACGAGGAAGACGAGGAGGAGAAGGAACAGGAGGAGGAGGAGGCGGAGGAGGAGGAGGAGGAGGAGGAGCGGTAGGGGGAGGAGGGAGGAGGAAGAAAAAGAGGAGGAGGAGGAGGACAATGGCGAGCTTGGGGGCCCCTTGGGCCGTTTTTGGAGCCTCTTGGCGGTCCCGGGGGCCTGTCGCGTATGTCGGGGCGCCTCTTGGGGCCTTTTGGGGATCTCTTGGGAGTCTCTTGGAGGCCTCTTGGGCGCCTCTTGGGGCGTCTTGGGGCTCTCCTGGGGCGCTCTTGGGGCGCTCTTGGGAGCCTTCGGGCCGCTTTTGGGGCCATCTTGGAGGAGATCGATCAAAGAAGGGGGGGTGTATATTAGCGCTGCCCTTCTAGAGTGCCTCGACTCGCCTCTTGGGCCCCCCAAGAGGCCAACATCCTTCCAAAACCTAGAGCAAATCAATGTTTTGTGCTTTCTCACCTTTTCGCTCTTGGAGCCGTCTTGGGCCACCTTGGACGCCCCAGCGACCCGCGGAACCCTCCGTCCAGGTCCAGGGGAGGGGGTAGGGGGAGGGGTAAACCCCTCCCCGAAGGGGAAGAAGGGGGTTGGAAGAGGAAACTCTCTAGACCACCGACGCCCAGAGGGCTGGTGTGATTCCGTTCTTGTCTCAGTGTCCGTCCTTTCCCACGGGCGGTAGTTGTGTTGTTACCGCAATGGGCGAGGGGCGAGCATGGGGGTGGGGGTGCCAGAGTTATGTTGCCCAAGCCTGGCAAACCGTTGGCCGCGCGAGGGAAATTCGCAGTATGGAAAAAGTGTGACCAGAAGACGAAGCGGAAGTACGAGTGTGAGTTTGAGGGAAATTGGAAGTATGAACAAATAGGGAACAAGTCTGAAAAAGTGTGGGCCGATTTGGAAGCATGAAGGACTATAGAACATGTATGGATCAAATCTGGGCCGATCTGGAAGTATGGGAAGAGTAGAGAAGAAATGTGGGAACAAGTTTGGGCCGACTTGGCAGTATGGAAACATCGGATACAAGTTTTGGGGCGATTCGGACGTGCAGAACATGTTCGGAGACATAGCGGTGCACTTTTGAGGTACCCACCATTGGTTCAGGACGATATATATGGCCGCTCTCGGCCCCCTCCCCCCGTCGTGGCTCGGGGGCCCCATGGCTGTCTCTGGGTTTCGGTCGGCGGAGTCTCGGAAGGAGCGTCTCGGGGCATTTCGGGGCCTCGCGGGACCGTTCTTCGGGGCTCCGAGGACTTCTGTGGGAGCCGTTGTGGGCCTCGTGCGAGCTTCCGGGGGGCCTCGCGGGACTCTTCGGGGTGCGACGCGCCGCGGGAAAGGTTCGCGCCACCAGAAACACCGCGCAAGGACGCCGACGCCATGCCGCAAAAACCCGGAGGGTTTTTCCTTAGGGCTTACCCCGCAGGCCTACGCTAAGCTTACCCCTAGGGCCTACCCTTTAGCCCTGCCCTTGGGGCGCTTAGGGTGGGTGGCCGGTAGGCTTTACCCATGGGGGCCGATGCCCTATAGTAAACCCCGCCCTAGGCAAGCCTAGGGCTTTCACCCGCCGTAGGCTTTTCATACTTCCAGACCGACCCGAAGTTGTCAAACGAATTTCAAACTTTTCAAACTTGCCAGCCAGCCTGAACGTTTCCCAACCTTTTTCATTTTTTCCCAAATTTCCAAATCAGCCCGAATTTGTTGTTTCAAACCTTTCAAACTTTTCCAATATTTTGTCATATTATTCTTATTGTTTTCAAGCTTTTTCAATTTTTTCAAATTTCCAAATCGGCCGGAACTTTTTTCAAACTTCCACGTCGGCCCGAACTCTTTTCAAATTATGTTCGAACGTTTGCCAATCTTGTCTCGATCTTTTTTCAAACGCTTTTCAAACTTCCAATTCGGCCCGAACTTTTTTCAATTGTTTTTAAACTTTTCAAACTTCCAAATCGGCCCGATCTGTTTTCAAACTTGTTTCAAACTTCCATATCGGCCCGAACTGTTCCCACATTTGTTTTCAATGTTTGTCAAACTTCTTCCAAACTTCCAAATCGGCCCGAACTTTTTTCAAACTTGTTTCAAACGTTTTCCAAACTTCCAAATGGCGCCGAACTTTCTTCAATATATTTCCAAACGTTTTTCAAACTTCCAAATCAGCCAGAACTTGTTTCACACTTGTTTTCGAACTTGTTTCAAACTTCGAATTCGGCCCCAACTTTTTCAAACTGTTTTCAACCCTTTCTCGAACTTTTCAAAAACTTCCAAATCGGCCCGAACTTTTTCCAAACTTTTTTGAACTTTTTTCCGAACTTCCAAATGGCGCCTTACTTTTATTCAAACGATGCCCAAACTTTTATAAACTTTCAAATAAGCCCTAACTTTTTCCAACTTCCAAATAAGCTCGAATTTCATTCAAGCTTCCAAATCGGCCCGAACTTTTTCAAATCTTTTTCTTCACGCGTTTTACCAACATTTTCCGGACTTGTTTCAAACTTTTTTCAATTTTTCAAATTGACAAGTCGCGCCGAGTGTTTTCAAATTTTTCAAATTCATTAAATTCCCGAATTTCCAAATCGGTCCGAGTTTCACCCCCCCACTGTTAGAGTCTTCCAAATCGCGCCGAACCTTTCTTCCTCCAAATTGTTTACGAATTTACTCTGGTTTTTTTTGTGTGGCTTTCAAGGCCGCCAGCCGGGGCCTCGGTCCGCTCCCTGTGCGAGTTATATGTTGGCATATGTTTTTTGGTACGTGTTCTGTGTTCCAAGCCTCCATGCTGGCGTACTTCGCTATTTCTTGAAAGTCACACTCGTACTTCGGGTATTCGTGGAAGTCACACTCGTACTTCGGCTTTTGGCTGAGGTCACACTTGCGCTTGCGACCAGGCCTGGTTTCACACATTGCAATCTGCGCGTTTTCACACTCTTACACTGCCCGAGCATCGACGTTTCATATGTTTCCACATTTCCTTTTGTACTTCGCATTTTGAATGCAACGATGTTTTGAGCAGTCTGCCTCCGTCTGGGCGGCTTCAGTCCAGAGGCCCATTGGCGGATTCTTGGGGGGACAGCCTTGCTCCTGACATCTCAGCACCGTGCCGCACGAGCGGAGGGCGAGGAGGGGCACGAGGAGGGGGAGGAGGACGAGGAGGAGGAGAAGGAGGAGGAGGAGGAGAAGGAGGAGGGAGGAGAAGGAGAAGGAGGACGAGGACGAGGAGGAGGAGGAGGAGGAGGACGAGGAGGGAGGAGGAGGAGGAGGAGGAGGAGGAGGAGGAGGAGGAGGAGGGAGGAGGAGGAGGACTTGGAGGGGGAGGAGGACGAGGAGGAGGAGGAGGAGCACGAGGAGGGGGAGGAGGACGAGGAGGAGGAGGAGGAGGAGGAGGAGGAGGAGAAGGGAAGAGGGGGGGAAGGAGGAGGAGGAGGGTCAGGAGTTGGAGAAGGGGCTCCCTGCGCGAGACTCGGTCAGCCACGCCGCGGGACTCAGAAGGCAGCCCGCGCGTGCGGCAGGCTGCAGGCTGGGGAAAGCCTACCCCGTGGCATCTTCAACCCACTTTGTGGGGAGGGCGGGGAGGCCACGATCCAGCCGAGGCGACGAAGTGTGCCAGACAGCACGCCAACCGCGGCGACGAGGACACCAAAAACAGAGCCCAGCCGCGGCGACGAGGAGGCGGCGCCAGCCACACCCAGCCGTGACGACGAGGAGGCTGCGCCGCCGGCGTTAAACTTGTTAAAGCAGTTGGCGCCCAAGCCATCGTTAAAATTGTTAAAACAGCTTGCGCCATATTAGGGCACTAAACGCAGCTAGCTGGCAGCTCGCTGGCGAGGAGGCAGGGTCCGCCGCCGCCCCCAGACAGGGCTTGCGGCGGAGCTTGCGGGCCGTGCGCGGGGCCTGTATTTCGCAGGACCCCGCACACAGTCGACAGCAAAGATGTGAACCAGCGACGAAAATGGCGTGGCCAAGCTGTGCAAAGGCGGGCTCAATCACTGGGTGGGCCCCCTCTCGATCATCGTCTTGCGCCTGTCCAGCTGCTGGTGCGGCGGGGAACTGGTCCCCGCTCGCACTCTGCTGTCGAGAATCAGCAGGGTCAGGGTCGCGCAGACGATTGGCAAGATCAGTGGCCATTCGAACCCGTTCGTCCAGTAGCGGCCTCCACTCGCCTTAGGTCTGTGCAAAACATCGGAGAGCGGCAGATCGTGTAAGCTCGCTGGGTTGACACGTCCTCTGCGAGCCGCTGCGCAACGATTCCAAAGAAGGCCATGTCCGTGCCGTCGCATTGCACGTTCGGCATCGGTACTCCTTGGACCCTTGGCGCAAACGTACAGGTCGTGGTCGTGTTGACGCCCAACCACGAGCCCAGGAGGTCTGATGGCCGCATCTGGTGCAGGCTCCCCTCATCCCTACCCCACTTCTGGCGCGTAACAACTTGCTGGCATGCCCAAGCCACATGCTGTAGGACTTTGCGGTGCTCACGTAGGGCCGCAGTGATCGCCTCACCCATGGTGGTTGACGTCATGAAGCGGGTTGCTCCGAACTTAGCGAAGAAGTCGGCCCAGCTATTACCAAGCCAATCCGCAATGTCCTCAAAGTCCTGCTCCAGGATGTCTTTCGCCGTCCTGTGTGAGGGAGTCCGCTTGAAGCGTGGTGGTTGAGAGGTTCTGGCTTACGACGCGTGAAATATGTCACGCCACATGCGAGCGTGCTTAGCCCTTCCTGTGACCAACCTCGGAGCCCATGTCGTGCCCTCGTCCACCAGGGATTTGAGGTCAGAGATGAGAAGGGCATGGTTGACGTTCACCTCCATGCCCACCTTGATGGCATGGCGCTCAGCCTTCCCTATCGTCTGCAGGAGGTAAGGCAACGACCCGTACTTCGCCCTCCTGGGCATCAGGGTGGTGGCGTCGAGTTGCACAATAGACCCGCCACATCGCCGTATCTCTAGCGCATTAGGCCCACAGCCTGACCCACCAGTGTATGAGATGGGCCCCCAGTCTCCTCTGGCATTTCCCCACTCGAAAACCTGGGAACTGATTTTGGCCGCCGAAGGGATCCCAGCAGGCTCCTCAGGGATGTCGTACACCATGTAGTGGTGCTCGTACTGCGGCTACCTTGTGACGAGCCCAGATTTATGTGAGCGGTCACGCACCTCTACTAGACCACTGGGTACCCCTGTTTATTTCGCCTTGGCCGAGCGGTGAGTCTGGCTCACCGTCTCGCCCAGCTCGTGCATCCCAGCTGGGGCGGCATCATGGGGCATAGAACCACTCTCCGCAACAGGCTGGGAGAAGGGCATGTCTTGGGCATCGTCCTCCGCACACCCACCACCATCAGGAAAAGAAGTCATCCTCTGGTTCGTATGCGCTACGCGTGAGAGAAAGCGCAGGCGCAGCTTGGGTGGCTCCCAGTGCCATCACTGTGTCGCCCACGGTACCCATCCCGTGAGGGTGGTTGGCAGGACGTTCGGCATCAACGTCGTGAGGGCGGTTGGCAGGACTGGCTCACGATCGCCTCGGCCCGCATAGCGCCATCGGAGTTTCCGATGTTCGCTTGTTCGGCAGTTGGACGGTCATCACTGTGCCTCGGCTCGTCGTGCAGGCCTGGGCATCGGAATAACACATGTCTCCAGCATTGGTGTTGTGCCAGTTCGTAGCCACGAGCTTGGCATGGGCGCATGATGCGTTGTAACTTCATGGCACGCCTGGGCGGATAAGCAGGTTATCTGCCCAGTGCGCCTGAAGGGCGCCCAACCATTGGACATTACGCCGCCCGGCACGGCATACCTGAGACCACGATGCCACATTGCGGTGCCTTCATGAGTGTACATGTGGCGCTGCAGACGTTCGTGCTGCCATCGTTGGCATCCAGCAGCCAGGTGCTGTCGTAGATCCGCAGGGCAAGTGTGGTAGAGGTCAAAGTGCTGGCCCAAGTCGTCGAGGACGAGATGTGGTGCCATGAGGCGCCATTCAAGCCTTCGTAGCGACAACCACGTGGCAGCGAGTGGGACTCGTGCCTGTGCAAAGGTAGTGTGGTCGTCGAGCTTGGCCTCGAGCTGCTCCCAGGCCCTCCGCAGCCGGCTTGAGTTGACGCTGCCATCCCACACCCACGCGGCATACCGAACCACCGGGTCCAGGGTAGCGCCGTAGATGGGGTCATATTCTGGCGATCTGTGGAAGATGGGATACGCCGTAAGGCCGGCGCCTGAAGTGCCAGGCGCACCATGGAGCACCGCAGCTGCATGGCGTAAATGTCGGAGGGTGGCGTCGGTTACCCCCGACACTCTTGCGCCATGTGCGACGGAGGGCATGGCCCCCGTTCGCCATAGACTTGATGCTTTTTCGGCCGACCGCCGCACGTAGCATCTTGTAGCGGTGAGCGCGGGCGCGAAGCTTCTGAAGCCTCGTCTTCTCGATCCGCCGCTGAACCCGTGGACCATGAAGCGCGTGGCCCAGGTTCCGCTTCTGACTAGCGTGAGGCAGCTTAAGTACGCCCCGCCCTCTGAGTTGATAAGCAGGCGGCGCGCTCTAGCCGATCCAGCCACCACTGCTGACTTCTGCGGCTGCAGCAAACGGCCCAGTTGTGCAGCGTATGTGGTAAAGATGCTAGCGACTCAGGCCAACTGCGCAAGATTCTGCCAATTGGCCGATACTAGCTGAAGTCCAACGTCATCCACCAGTGTGCGCGGTATGACCATCGGTGCCGCCTAACGTGCATGCCGTACAGCACGATAGGTTAGAATATACATCAGGCAAGTGACATGAGGGCAGCCCGCGATGATGCCTTGGTTGACGACCACCTCCTGTGACCAACTGCCACATGCACGGATGCGCCGTGGCTGTCGGCATACACCAAGTAGCATCCATAGGAGCCGCATCGGATATCCCAGCGCATGGGTTCTTCGAATGAGGGCCCAGTGGTCTACCATCTCGAAGCGTTTGGCCGTATCGACGAGGACCGTGGCGGTACCTTCCCCATCTCTTGCTGGAGATTGTGGTCGAAAACGTTGTCGGAGGAAGTCTGTCCTCCTCTCGTGCCCCACATCTCGTCGCAGTGGTGGAGTTGCTGCCAGTCCGCAGATAACGGGCGCCGAACCTTCGCCCACACTTTCACGAGCGTGTGACAGAGCCCAATGAACCAGCTCATTGTATACCCGCTGGAGGGGGCACGTGAGCTGCCGTTCCAATCGCATTAACATTCTCGCCATCGCCTCCAGTGCTTGGTCTGATACGCAGTCCATAGCTCTGGGCGGGATCCGCGTCTGCCCAGCGGCCGTTCTCAGCGGGAACCCGCGGATAGCCGTCCTGAGCATAGCAACATTGATCGTGGGCAATTTGGCCCACTTATCAGCGTCTGCAGGCCACTCAGTAGCACGACGTCCATGTGTGTGTGTCCCAGACTGCTCGCCAAGACGTAGGGACCTGATCGGCCAATACATGCAGTTGCGCGTCACTAACGTAGGACAAGAGCTCCTGGTTTGCCCGTACCTTGGAAGATGCGTGTGTTTGGCGCTCTCCACCCAGGACGGCATCATGGGCCCATCGGCACCAGGCGGAGGAGGAAGAGGAGAAGGAGGAGGAGGACTAGGGGGGAGGCGGAGGAGGAGGAGGAGGAGGAGGAGGAGGAGGAGGAGGAGGAGACGGAGGAGGAGGAGACGGAGGGAGGAAGAGACGGAGGAGGGGGAGGAGGAGGAGAGGAGGAGGAGGAGGAGGAGGAGGAGGAGGAGGAGGAGGAGGAGGAGAAGGAGGAGGAGGAGGAGGGAGGACAGGGGAAGAGGAGGAGGAGGAGGAGGAGGAGGAGGGAGAAGGAGGAGAAGGGGGTAGGGGAGGAGGAGAAGGAGGATAAGGAAGAGGATGATGAGAGGCAGGGAGGAGGGAGGAGGAGGAGTAGGCGGATGGAGGATGAGGGAGGAGGAGGGAGGCGGGGGGAGGGGGGAGTAGGGAGGAGGGAGGGAAGAAGGAGGGGGGGAGGGAGGAAGGAGGAGCGAGAAGGGAGGCGGGGGAGGGGGAGGAGGGAGGAGGAGGGAGAAGGAGGGAGGAGGAGGGACGAGGAGGAGTAGGAGGAGGAGGAGGAGGCGGAGGTGGAGGCGGCGGATGCGGCGGCGTCGGCGGCGGCGGCGGCGGCGGCGGCGGCGGCGGAGGAGGAGGAGGAGGAAAAGGAGGAGGAGGAGGAGGAGGAGGAGGGAGGAGGATGAGGAGGAGGGAGGAGGGAGGAGGGAGGAGGGAAGAGTGAGGAGGGGGGAGGGAGGACGGGAGGGAGGAGGAGGGAGGGCGGGCGGAGGAGGAGGGAGGAGGAGGAGAGGAGAAGGGAGGGAGGGGAGGAGGGAGGAGGGAGGAGGGAGAAGGGAGGAGGGAGGAGGAGGAGGAGGAGGAGGAGGAGGGGAGGAGGAGGATGAGGAGGAGGGGGAGGAGGATCAGGAAGAAGAGGTGTCGCCCTCGCTTAGCCCCCGCCACCCCGCTGCTTGCCGACCGCAGTGCCCGCTTGCATCGTGCCCGAGACCAGAGACGACGGCGGAGCCCGTCGCCCTCGCCAAGTGAGCCGCGGGGTAGCGGAGAGGCGGATGATGAGAAGGAGGAGGAGGAGGAAGAGGATGAGGAGGAAGAGGAGGAAAGGAGGGAGGATGGGCGAGGAGGGGGGAGGAGGATGAGGAGGAAGAGGAGGAGGAGGAGGAAGAGGATGAGGAGGGGAGGAGGAGGAGGAGGCGGAGGAGGAGGAGGAGGAGGGAGGATGATGATGAGGAGGAGGAGGAGGAGAGGAGGATGAGGAGGAGGAGGAGGGGGTGGCAGAAGAGGCAGAGGCGGCGGAGGCGGAGGAGGAGGAAGGGGAGGAGGAGGAGGAGGAAGACGAGGAGGAGGAGGAGGAGGCGGAGGAGGAGGAGGAGGAGGGGAGGAGAGGAGGATGAGGGAGGGTGAGGGAGGCCGGGGGCGTAAGGTGGGCGGAGGGAGGATGGAGGAGGGAGGATGAAGCAGGGAGGATGGAGGATGGGGGGACGGAAGAGGAGGCGGAGGAGAGGAGGAGGAGGAGGAGGAGGAGGAGGAGGAGGAGGACGAGGAGGACGAGGAGGAGGAGGGAGGAGGAGGCATATGAGGAGGAGGAGGAGGAGGATGAGGAGGAGGAGGAGGAGGAGGAGGGACACGGAGGAGACGGAGGAGGATGCGGACGAAGAGGAGGAGGAGGAGGAGGAGGAGGAGGAGGAGGGCGGAGGAAGAGGAAGAGGAGGAAGAGGAGGAGGAGAGGAGGAGGAGGAGGAGGGAGGAGGAGGAGGAGGAGGGGTAGGGGGCGGAGGCGGAGGCGGAGGCGGAGGCGGAGGAGGAGGAGGAGGAGGAAGAGGAGGAGGAGGGAGGAGGAGGAGGAGGAGGAGGAGGAGGGAAGGGAGGGAGGGAGGGAGGGAGGGACGGAGGAGGGAGGAGGGAGGGGGGGGGGAGGGAGGGAGGGAGGGAGGGAGGGAGGGAGGGAGGGAGGAGGAGTAGGAGGAGTAGGGAGCAGGGAGGAGGGGGGAGGAGGAGGAGGAGGAAGAGGAGGAGGAGGAGGAGGAGGAGGAGGAAGAGGAGGAGCAGGAGGAGGAGGAGGAGGAGGAGGAGGAGAGGGAGGGAGGGAGGGAGGGAGGGAGGGAGGGAGGGAGGGAATGAGAACGAGGATGATACTGATAATGATAATGTACATCGACTAGTAAGTCTAATGCTTCCAAGTCGGGCCCACCCCGCCACTCAGGTTCAGAAGAGGAGGAGGAGGGAACACGGGGCCTCGCTAAACTCGTAGCACAACGCGACGATGAGCCACCACGTGACACCTTCCATGCTATAGCAAGACGGATACACTCACTGCCAGACAGTATGACCACAACCATTCGGGAATAGTAGACAGCAGACAGATGTTCACCCATGTCTATCAACACCGTGACAAGGAGCTCACCATTCTGATAAAACGCCGTGTATTCCATTGACAAAGTGTACCACCAGATCAATTGACAGAGCCACGGCAAGTCCACGACATTGAAGGATACAGAGCGGATAGCCCGATCACCAGAGCCTGCAATATTGATTGCTAACGCCGTGCCTGAGAAAGCGAGGCTGCGAATGTAAATTGATTCAGCTGCAAATTCAGACCCAGAGCACAGGAGTATACAACAGGAGCTACACAACCACAGCAGAACCCAACGAATGGTATGCTATAAGTTGAAAGCCCACTCATTGCATTGACCAGACCCAATTAATGCACCCAGCACAGCCAACATAATTGAATGCATTGAGATGGCACCTGCCCAATCCAACCGCACGATCACGGTTGCGCAAGCCATGCCTGAAGCCACCGTCGGCTAGTCCTCATTGTCGGCTGCTGCGCCTTCATGGAACGCAGGGGTCTGCACTGCAATCTGCAATCCCGGCATGGTACCACATCATCGACGCATTGATGCACACATATGGTTGCAGTTGTTGGAACCCTGCGTCCGTGAGAAGTGTGCCATCAGCTCCCTGTGCGAGGCAGCGGTCCATGATTTGCTGAACCCTGCGATCCTTGGCGTAGTTGTAGTACCCCTCCTACGTGTAGGCACTGCTGGCGCTGGACTGGCCGCCCATGTACTTCTTCGATAAGAAACGCTCCCTGCTAGGAGAAACCAACTTCCTGGACGGGCGGCTGGTCGACTCGTGAAGACGACTGAACACCTGCAATCCACACTTCATGCTGAGAGCCCCATCACATTCGCCAACACATAGAACTTGCATACCATGAACCGCAGCTGCAGTGCAAACGCTGACAAGGTCGAGACATCCGTTACCACTGACGTGACCGTCGGGGATGATGGGGCCACTTCGAAGGCAACGAACAATGAGTTAATCTCCACCTGCTAAAAACGCTCGCCATATTCACCCACATAGCACCGTTTCGGACGATCGCCAGCAATGGGCACCAAGGGCGATACCACAGAAAGCGAGTCGCCGATCTTCAGAAGGTCAGACTTCTTGCACAGGGTGATGACCGTAGCCCACGGCAGTTGTCCCACCATGGCTTCATATGCAGTAACCTCGAAATACGTAGCTCCTTCGATCATTGGCCGCGGGGGCGTAGCGACTACATTTCCGAATGAGCTCGTTCAAGGGCTGCACCGCCGAAGGTGAGGGACACAGGCAACATGCGATGACCACAAACGGGGCTTCGACCACAGGCTGGTACTCGAAGACCTTGAAGAACTTGAGCTCACGCACTGTCACTCCCAATTCTCGCAACGAGGGCCCACCATACTGTATGAGAATTGTGAGATCCACGTCCGAGGCTGTCCAGCGAGCGAAAGGTGTAGTGCGCTGTGCTGTCGCCTCTTCAGAACCAGCCATAGTCAATACTAACAAGGCGAAGTTGCCTCTCTGTTGTCCACCCTGTAAGGGTCCAGTGTCCCACAAAAGCGGCAGCCAGAGCCAGCGAGAGAGTCCCTCAAGAGCCACGCGGGGGCGGAGATCAGGACAGTTAGCACATCCGAGAGCCAAACGAAGATGCTACGGCGCGCCGCTGTCCTGTGCTTGAGGGGAGAGGAAGGATGGGAGGGAGGGAGGGAAGGAGGGAGGGAGGGAGGGGAGGGAGGAGGAGGAGGAGGAGGAGGAGGAGGAGGAGGGTGGAGGAGGGGGAGGAGAGGGAGGAGGAGGGGAGGAGGAGGAGGAGGAGGAGGAGGAGGGAGAAGGAGGGAGAAGGAGCGGAGAGCGGGTACGGAGGAGGAGGAGGAGGAGGCGGAGGCGGAGGAGGAGAGGAGGAGGAGGAAGGAGGAGGAGGAGGGGGAGGAGGGGAGAGGGGGAGGAGGAGGAGGGGAGGGGAGGAGGAGGAGGAGGAGGAGGAGGAGGAGGAGGGGGCAGGAGCAGGAGGAGGAACAAGGAGGAGGAGGAGGAGGAGGAGGAGGAGGGACAAGGAGGAGGAGGAGGAGGAGGAGGAGGAGGATGAGGAGGAGGGGTAGGAGGAGGAGGAGGACCAGGAGGAGGAGGAGGAGGAGGAGGAGGAGGCGGAGGAGGCGGGAGGAGGAGGAGGATACTTTTTTTGGTCACCTTGGACCTCACCTCCTCCCCTCTCAGCCCTGCGCACGAGCCTCCTTGGCCGCGACACGGGCACGGAGGGCATCCAGGCTTGAAAGGGGCGACGCCCACGCTGGCGTCTGCTGGGGTCGGGGCGCTACGACATGTGCTCGCGCCTCGACCCTCGTGAGCGGAGCTTCGAGCTCCGCACAAGAGACTGGTACATCGCGCTTCGGGTGCAGGCCTCTCCTGAGCCTTCGGAGCGCAGTAGTGCCTGCACTGCTCCTGTCGCTGTCTCTTAGGGGCCTGAGACAACGTGACAAGAGCACGTGCAGGCGGTGCTGGGCGTAGTAGCCACAGCTCATGCAGAAAAACAACGGACTTTGTTCGTCCCCGACTTGCGTGCTAGCCAGGACGTGGCCATGTTCTGGCGAGATGGCCAGTAGTTCTTCGACCATCTTAGGAAATCCCTCGCAGCCCACTGTCGGTCTGTCTTCCAGGGCGCCAGCATAAAATCTGAGGCAACTCGAGCACCGATGGCCCCAAAGCCAGGTGTCCCAAGTGTGCCAACCCTCAGCACGCTTAAACACTTTCTGCTTCTTGGCCCGCCGAGGAGGCCGAGTGTGGGTGGCCCTGGGAAAAAGCGGCAGAACATTCGCCAAAATCCGCGCCACCATTTCGACTCTCTCGATCGAGCTCTTCACATCGTCCCACTCGTTTTGGCTAGCTTGTGGGTGCAACAAAATCGCTTGTTTAGCTTCGTGATCCGCGCGCCTGTTGGCACGACCTATGGACCGCTGAGGCTCTTCTAGCATGTCTATCGTGGCTGAGTCCCTGTGCGCTGGGGTCCATACGGCTGGGGCATACGCATCTCGTTCCATGTGCTGCAGAGCTCCGCGCCTGAGTCCAGCATACTTGTGTTTATGACTCAACTGAGCAACCGTGCTGGCATTGTGAAGCTTGACGGCGTTCATACAATCACTGTAGCAAGCTTGCCCATACTTGGGCACGAAAATCGGGAGCAGGGCCAGCTGAAGTTGTTCTGCTGCCTGGCTCGTCTGAGGAAGGCTCGGCCAAACGGGGCATCTTGCAATTGCCACCTGCTCTCCGTCCCTTCCCATAAACACCCATGAAAAAAGCTGCTCGTGATAGATCTCGATTCTGGCGCGGGAAACGCGACCCGTCCCCCGCCACATCCAAATCGTTAGTGTCGAAGTCCGCCCAATCCATTCGCTGACCCTCGGAGCTATACAAATACGGCTCGCGCTGGTCGGACAAAGGCGGCATGTCTTTGACAGGGTTGACAAACTTTAGACCAGAGTAGAAGCTTTGCTCCCCTTCCCTCGCCCTCTGAATGAAGCTGTCCTCCACTCCCGTACTAGTCCTAGCTGCCGAAACCTCGGGGCTGGCACAACAATAAATCCTATGGGCAACAGAATCTGGCTCCCCGCACAGCGGGCAGCAACCTGTAGAAAGGCAACCAGCCTGCCGCGCACGATCCTCGGTCCAGAGTCCGTCGCAAAAGACCGTTTTGACCAAGTACTTGCCTTGGGCATTCAGTCCTATGCCGCGGAGTCTAGGCTGCGTGATACGTCGCAGCGGCTCGACAGAGACACGATCTCCCACCGGCCATCCGAGCTTCTGTCCCAGGACCCGCTCGTGCTGGCGTTGCACCCCTTTTTTTAAAAGCGCGGAGATCATGGCAGGGGAGTTGTGAAGCAAACTCAACTCGACTCCCCTATCGTCGACCCACATCAAAAACGAGGTCGATTTCCACCCGATGCGAAACAGCGACAAAAACATCCGACTGATAGGACCCCTCGTCTTCCCCCATTTCCACCCCTCGATTCCTTCCTGGGAGATGGAGTCCCACATGCTGCGAAGCTGGGGCAGCGTGAAACTGGCCGTGCAAGGCGCCGTCGTGGTGCTCCACGCAGCGGCTGCCCACGCGAGCGCAGGAGCAACCATGCTCCTCCACATCGGATCGCCTAACAGAGCTGTCTTGGCAGTGAGGGAGACCCCTCCATGACGCGGCGCCTGATAGGAAAGCATCACCCCTCGCGCGCGCTTAAGTTCAGCGTCGGACATGCCAGTCACCGTATCTCCAAAACTGACCGCGGGCTTAACACCAGCGGTGTAAATCTTCCCGATTCTGTATTTGTCCCTCGGAAGAGCTTTTCTATACCTCTGGAGCCTTCGGCGTCTGCAAATCATGCCCGCAACTCGGGCCTTGCGTTTGCCAAGAGCTTGTTTGGTGTTGCGTTCCACCCCAGGAGCTAAATCGACCCCGAGCGAGACCACGTGGGCCCCGACCGTCCCAGCCAGCGCCCCGAGCCTGCGTCCGACTCGCAGCGACAAGTCTGGGGTGGAGCCGAAGGTCATGAGTTTGTCGGGGGCCAAACCCACACCTAAATCTTCCTTAAAGACACGTTCCAGGTCCTCAGCTGCCTGACCGAGAACTTGGACCACGTGGTCCGCCGAGCCGTACGCGCTGACGGTGTCGTCGTCGACGTGCGAAGCAAGGTCAACAGCAGGATTCCTGGCAACGAAACCGCCGAACGGGACCATAGCGTAAACTTTAACGTTGATATCATTCAGGCAGGATCCTGCTGGCAACCCACGCTTCGCGTACATCGGAGAAAAGGCTGTGGCCCGAGCCAAGCCGCAAAACCCGAGGCCCGCGCCAAAAGTTGTAGGTCACTTTGACCACGATAGGGTTAAGGCCCGCTTGCAACGAGCGATCCCTAAGCGTGGTGAGCCAGAACGATTCATAATACTTGGTGCCATCCCGAGAAAAACCTCCAGTGACACCCCCTTCGGCCACTTGGGCCTCAGCTTTGACCGCCTGCTTTCACATTTCCGCCTCCGCCGACTTCCCCGCCCCAAAAGCCCAATACTTGCGCGGGTGCGCGTCGCAGTGCGGGAGCAGCTGCGGTCG
Organism: Prorocentrum cordatum; assembly: GCA_963575745.1. Lineage (NCBI taxonomy): Eukaryota > Dinophyceae > Prorocentrales > Prorocentraceae > Prorocentrum > Prorocentrum cordatum. The sequence goes on from CAUYUJ010007713.1 coordinate 413,543, forward strand.
CCTGAGCTTTTCCCACGGGCGAACAGGAGGGGCACATAGCAGGACAGGACGCAAACCCCCTTTTGGTTTCTCGAGGAGGGGGAAACGCATCCAACACAGGGCCTTCGGGTAGACCCCGATCTTTTCAACAGTTTGAAACAGGCAACTGAGCACTTCGAGCCCCGCGTCTGGGAGCAAGCTGAAGTGCCGCACATGTATACCGTCAAGAGACTGCGCCGCGTGTGGTGAGAACCCTCTACTGGCAGCCCGAATGTCATCAGGCGCGAGCCTGTCGAAACAATTCCTGTCCAAGACCTCCAGAGGTTCTGGCATGGACGTCGCTTCCCAGAATTTACCTAACACGTTGGCTTCATTCGCGAGCAGCTTACGCGGGTCGGCCGAACAAATCCCAGGGGCCGTTTCAATCACCGTCGGCATCCAAGCGCTTTTGTTCCGAGTGAGTTTATGCATCTTGCGAGCAGATCCCGAGAGGGCTTCCGACTGCCACTGGTCCCAGCTCACCTTAGCTTTATTGGCGAGGCCAGCGCGAGCTTCGGCACAATCCTCCTCCCAATCATCGAGCGCTTCGGTACACCGATCTATCCACTCCGACAGATTTGCCGCTCGCTGAGGCCAAGACTCCGCCAGGCGGCGGGCCGCTTGCACAGTAGTGTCGAGCCGCGCAGCTCGGCCTTCAGCTTCAAAAGGCTGCTGAATTATCTGTAGTAAGTTCCTGCAGGCCTCGAGCTCAGCGTGGTCGACGAGGTCGGCCTCATAAATACGAATACTGGTCTGTTGAAGGTCTCGCATGGTCTGCTGAAGCCAAATCCACCCTTCCCAGACTAAAACCTCCTCCTCGACCTTCCTCTTCGGGGGGGAGACAATCGAAACCCACTTAGCACGCAACGGCTTGCCCCTGCCCCCTCTGGACTTGAGAGCCACCCCGACCAGATTTTCGAGCTCAACTTCCATAACATCCGAAAATCGTTTCCATGCCTCGTTCAGCAGAGTCCACGCAAGAGTGACAGAAGCACTACTGGCGCACGCGTTGGCCTCCTCGGCCAAAATCCTGGCTAAACTCCAATCCTGGGGTTTTGGTGACGGACCAAAAGGGACCACACCGGGAATACGTTGGTGGGTCTAATAAACAAGCTGTTTGAGTTTTATCGCACCTTGCTTAAAGATAAGCTGCACTGGCCGATGAGGTCGCTTTGGCCAGTTCTTCACAACATCGGTCTTGTCGACCATCTTGGCTACCGCTGGGAACACAACGAAGAAGTCGACCCGTGAGTGAGACTTCGCCGTCACACAGGTTTCGATCTTCGGCTGGAGGATCAACATATCGGCTTTCCTCAGTAACCCCGTAAACTCAATTATCGTCGGCCCCAGGTTCCAATCAGCCCCGAAGATGGCCATGTGGGTCCCCTGGAGCGTTTCCCCGATCAGTTTGAGCAACTCGATGTTACGCTTCGACAGCCCCTCGGTGGTGCACAAATAAGCACAGCCTGCCAAAATCGGCGGCCACCCTGGTATGTCTAGCATCGCAAAAAGCAGACGGTGTTCGACGAGTACCCCTCGCGGTAGGTGTGGAGGCCAACGAAGTCCGATACTCGTCCTGGCAAAAATCGCTACTCCAGCCGACGTCTGCCCCGCATCGCAGGGTACCGAAGGTGTGCAGAGCATATGCCATCCCATACCAAGAGCTTTTGCAGTCTTGTCGCCCACATCTTCGGCCGTGATCCCGATCTCCTGGGCGAGTAGAACCAATGCTGAGCTCCGAGCAAGACGTTCCGAGAGCGTGCCCCAGCTGTTACCATTATAGGACTCGCACACAAACTGGACATTATCTGTCATTGGGTCGTCGGCAATCGGAGTGGGCGGACAGCCTGACCCCCATGGCCGAAATCTTGAAACCAGTGCACAGCGGCTGGCCTGCGAACGGGGCCAGACTAGAAAACTTAACGTGATCTCGGACCCTCCCATGAAACGAGCATCTAGGTTCATCACTCGACATGCCTGAGGGGAGGATCCGTTCCTGGTGTGAAAAGGTGCCGTCGGCGAGCTCCGCTCGCCGAAAGCTGCTGCTGTCGTGCCGCTGCACTCCCGAAAGAGCGCTCAGAACACGACGTCCATGTAGTAACTCATGCTGTTGACCGTCAAAGATGCCCTGGAGCCGGTGGCGCCGCCGTCGGTACTGTACCCGTTGAAGGCGCAGCTCCTGGCGATGACACACGAACCTTCTTGAGCTTGGCGGCCACCAGCGCTTGCACGATAACACGTTTATCACCTCGATGCTGCTCCCAGAAACTTTCAGCCTCTGCCGTGGACACGAAAGCATCATCCATTTGAGCATCACCATCACCATCACCAGCAGCTTCAGTACGCGGCTCCTGCTTCGTCCTGGACTGAGCGAAGAGTTGCGTGAACTGCTTGAAAGCGTCGGTCTGGATGAGCGTCTTGACTTCGTCTTTGCCTTCCAACAGATGGTCAGGGATAGTGAAATCGAAATCGCCACCACCAGCGACCAGAGGAGACTGCTTGAGCTGAACCCTGCTGTCGTCGATCTCGGCCTTGAGCACGATCTGCTTCGCCTGAAGCTCGTCCCTCTTGGCCGTAGCATCCTTGATAGCCTTCTCTTGCTCCTCAGCTTCCTCCACTGCCTTTTTGAGTTGACTCTCCTTGCGCGCCAGCTTGTGCCCCAAGTTGGTGTGCTGCGTGACGTCACTCTTCTGGCCTTCGATCTGCTTGCGAACCTCACGGAGTTGAGCCTCAAGGGACTTGCGGGCTTCCTCCATGCACTCGCTCTTGCATGCTTTGATAGCCGTTTCCAACTCGTTAGCCTTGGCGACCAAAGCATCAGGTTTCTCGTCTTTATCTTCAGCGCCACTTCCCCGCCCACCACCGTGACCGTTGGACGGAGTGTCCTTGGTGGGCGGGGTTTGCTTGGTGAGCTGATCCAACTGCTTCTGCATGGCGGCAAGCGTCTTGGCGAGTCCGATATCCTTGGGCTGCCCACGCGAAACACCACCACCACCACGAGCAGGAGGGTTGCCACCACCAAAAGACTTGGCGCGCTGAAGGACGTGCGCTGGTGCCGCTTCTCCGCAGCGGCACTTGAGGCGACACGCCCAATTACTCGTTCTTCCACAGGACTGACATCCCCAGAGAGGGAGTTTCGGTCCTTTGACCATGTCATTGCTCATCGGTGCTCCTCCAGGAGCTCACTAGAATAAAAACTGTCGTACCGAGCCAAAAAGGCTCGCACCAGCTGCTGCCGCTCTGAAGAAAGCTGGTGCAAGCCCAAAAACTTGGGCCAGAACGGCTTGAGCCAAAATGGCTACGGAGGAGGAGGAGGAGAAGGAGGAGGAGGAGGAGGAGGAGGAGGAGGGGGACGAGGAGGAGGATGAGGAGGAGGAGGAGGAGGAGGCGGAGGAGGAGGAGGAGGAGGAGGAGGGGGAGGAGGAGGAGGAGGAGGAGGAGGGAGGAGGCGGCGGAGGAGGAGGAAGAGGAGGAGGAGGAGGAGGAGAGGAGGAGGAGGAGGGGAGGAGGAGGAGGAGGAGGAGGAGAGGAGGAGGAGGAGGAGGAGGAGGAGGAGGAGGATGAGGAGGAAAAAGAGAAGGAAGAGGAGGAGGCAGAGGAGGAGTAGGAGAAGGAGGAAAAGAGGAAAAGAAGAGGAGGAGGAGGAGGAGGAGGAGGGGAAGGATGAGGAGAGGAGGGGGGGAGAGGGAAGAGGAGGGAGGAACAGGGAGCAGGAGGGAGGAGGCGGGAGGGAGGAGGGAGAGGATGGGAGGAGGAGGGACGGAGGAGGATGAGGATGAGGAGGAGGATGAGGGAGGGAGAGGGAGGGAGGGGAGGGAGGGAGGGAGGGAGGGAGGGAGGGAGGGAGGAGGGAGGGAGGGAGGGAGGAGGAGGAAGGAGGAGGAGGAGGAGAGAGGAGGAGGAGGGAGGAGGAGGAGGAGGAGGAGGAGGAGGAGGAGGAGGAGGAGGAGGAGGAGGAGGAGGGGGGGAAAGGAGGTTTGAGGAGCGGAGAGCGGGCACGTAGGGAGGAGGGAAGAGGAGAGGAGGAGGAGGAGGAGGAGGAGAGAGGAGGAGGAGGAGGAGGAGGGAAGAGGAGGAGGAGGAGGAGGAGGAGGAGGAGGACGAATAATAATACTCGTACGGAACATGTGAAAAAACAATACAACTCATAACAATACTAACAATGGTATTAATGAGAATAATACCAACACGAATACCCATAATAATAACAATAATAGTAATACAAATAGTATTACTAATAATAATGACAAGAATAGGATTCATAATAAGAGTAAAACTACTAATACTAATCTGAAGAAGAAGAATAAGAAGAGGAAGGAGAAGAAAAAAAGACGAAGAAGGAGGACCAACAACGAAGAAACATACGAAGACGAAGAAGAAGAAAAAGAAGAGGAGGAGGAGGAAAAGGAGGAGGAGGAGGAGGAGGGGGAGGCTGAGGGGAAGGATGAGGAGGAGGAGGAGGAGGAGGAGGAGAGGGAGGGAGGGGGGAAGGGAGGGAGAAAGGAATGATAGTGAGAATGAGAATGAGAATGTATATAGACGAATAAGTGTAATACCTCCAAGACCGGCCCACCCCGCCACACAGATAATGAGAATGAGAACGAGGATGAGACTGATAATGAGAATGTGCATCGACTAATCAGTCTAATACCTCCAAGCCCGGCCCACCCCGCCACTGAGGTTCAGAAGAGGAGGAGGAGAGAGCACGGGGCCTCGCTACACTCGTAGCACAACGCGGTGATGAGCCACCACTTGTCACCCTTCATGCGATAGCAAGACGGGTACATTCACTGCCAGACAGCCTGACCACAACCACGCGGGAATAGTAGACAGCAGACAGATGTTCACCCATGTCTATCAACACCGTGACAAGGAGCCCACCATTCTGATAAATCGCCGTGGATCCCATTGACAAAATGTACCACCGTATCAAGTGACAGAGCCACGGACATTCCACGAAACTGAAGGATGCAGAGCGGATAGCCCGATCACCAGAACCTGCAATATTGATTGCTGGCGCCGTGCCTGAGAAAGCGAGGCTGCGAGTGTAAATTGATTCAGCTGCAAATTCAAACCCAGAGCACAGGAGTACACAACAGGAGTTGCACAACCACAGCAGAACCCAACGAATGGTATGCTATAAATTGAAAGCCCAGTCATTGCATTGACCAGACCCAATAAATGCACCCAGCACAGCCAACACAATTGAATTCATTGAGATGGCACCTGCCCAATCCAATCGCACGATCAGAGTTGCGCAAGCCATGCCTGAAGCCACCGTCGGCTAGTCCTCATTGTCGGCTGCGGCGCCGTCATGGAAAGCAGGGGTTCGCACTGCAATCTGCAATCCCGGCATGGTACCACAGCATCGCCGCCTTGATGCACACATATGGCTGCAGTTGCTGGAGCCCTGCGTCCGTGAGAAGTGTGCCATCAGCTCCCTGTGCGAGGTAGCGGTCCGTGATTTGCTGAACCTTGCGATCCTTGGCGTAGCTGTAGCACCCCTCGTACGTATAAGCACTGCTGGCGCTGGACTGGCCGCCCATGTACTTCTTCGACCAGGCACGCTCCCTGCTAGGAGAAACCAACTTCCTGGATGGGCGGCTGGTCGCCTCGTGAAGACGACTGAGCACCTGCAATCCACACGTCATGCTGAGAGCCCCATCACATTCGCCAACACATAGAACTTGCATACCATGAACCGCTGCTGCAGCGCATATACTGACGAGGTCGGGACATCCGTTACCTTTGACGTGACTGTCGGGAATGATGGGGCCACCACGAAGGCAACGAGCAATGATTTGATCTCCACCTGCTAAAAGTTGCAGCTCGCCATATCCACCCAAATAGCACTGTCTCGGACGATCGCCAGCAATGGGCACCAAGGGCGCTACCAGAGAACGCGAGCCGCCGACCTTCAGAAGGTCTGACTTCCTGCGCAGGGTGATGACCGTAGCCCACGGCAGTTGCCCCACCATAGCTTCATATGCAGTAACCTCGAAATACGTAGTTCCTTCGATCATTGGCCGCGGGGGCGTAGCGACTACATTTCCGAATGAGCTCGTTCAAGGGCTGCACCGCCGAAGGTGAGGGACACGAGCAAGATGCGATGACCACACACGGGGCTTCGACCACAGGCTGGTACTCGAAGACCTTGAAGAAATTGAGCTCACGCACTGTCACTCCCAATTCTCGCAACGAGTGCCCACCATACTGTACCAGAATTGTGAGATCCACTTCCGAGGCTGTCCAGCGAGCGAAAGGTGTAGTGCGCTGTGCTGCCGCCTCCTCGGAACCAGCCATGGTCAATATTGAAGGATCCAGTGTCCCACAAAAGCGGCAGCCAGAGCCAGCGAGAGAGTCCCTCAAGCGCCACGCGGAGGCCGGGAGCAGGACAGCTGGCACATCCGAGAGCCAAACGGCTTTGCTACGGCGCGCCGCTGTCCTGTGCTTGAGGGGAGGGAGGGAGGAAGGGAGGGAAGGAGGGAGGGAGGGAAGGAGGGAGAAGGACAAGGAGGAGGAGGAGGAGGCGGAGGCGGAGGAGGAGGAGGAGGAGGAGGAGGAGGAGGAGGAGGAGGCGGAGGAGGAGGGAGGAGGAGGAGGGAGGAGGAGCGGAGAGCGGGTAGGGAGGAGGGAGGAGGAGGATGAGGCGGAAGACGGGGAGGGGTAGGGGGATAAGGGAGGAGGGAGGAGGAGGAGTAGGAGGAGGAGGAAGGAGGAGGAGGAGGAAGAGGAGGAGGAGGCGGAGCGGAGGCGGAGGGAGGAGGAGGAGGAGCAGGAGGAGAGGAGGAGGGGAGGAGGAGGGAGGAGGAGGAAGAAGAAGGAGGGGAAGCGGAGGAGGAGGAGGAGGAGGAGGAGGAGGAGGAAGACGAGGAGGAAGACGAGGAGGAGGAGGGGAGGGCAGGGGGAGGGGAGGGGAGGGGGAGCGGAAGAGAGGAGGAGGAGGAAGAGGAGGAGGAGGAGGAGGAGGAGGAGGAGGAGGAGGAGGAGGGGGAGCGGGGGGAGGAGGAGGAGGAGGAGGAGGAGGAGGAGGAGAGGAGGAGGAGAAGGAGAGGAGGAGGAGGGGGAGGTTGAGGAGGAGGAGGAGGAGGCGGAAGGAGGAGGAGGAGGAGGAGGAGGAAGAAGAAGAAGAAGACAAATCAGAATAATACGAATCTGAATAAGAATACTGGGAATACTACGCATAATAATAATACGAATACGACGACTACTAATAATAAGAAGACGAAGCCGACTACTAATACTTATAATTATAAGTATATAATTATACTTACACTAATAATACTAAGATTACTACTACTACTACTACTACTACTACTACTACTACTACTACTACTACTACTACTACTACTAGTAATACTAATAATAATAATATACTAATACTAATAATAATACTAGTACTAATAATACGAATAATACGACGCGTACTACGAATACGAATAATAATACTAATACGGCGAAGAAGAAGAGTAGGCGGAGGATGGGGAGGAGGGGGAGGAGGAGGCGGACGAATACTAAGCAACATAAGACGACTGCTACTACTAACACGGATAATAATAATAATAAGAATAACATTAAGACGCAGGAGACGACGACGAATATGAATAGGACGCATACTAATAAGAACACGAAGAAGACACCGAATACGAAGATGAGGAGGAGGAGGAGGAGGAGGAGGCGGCGGAGGAGGAGGAGGCGGAGGAGGAGGGGAGGACGAGGAGGAGGGTGAGGAGGAGAGGAGGACGAAGGAGGAGGAGGAGGAGGAGGAGGAGGGAGGAGGAGGGGTGAGGGGGGGGGGAGGAGGAGGAGGAAGGAGGAGGAGGAGGGGAAGAGGAGGAGGAGGAGGAGGAGGAGGAGGAGGAGGAGACGGAGGAGGAGGAGGAGGAGGAGGAAGAAGAAGAAGAAGAAGACACATCAGAATAATACGAATCTGAATAAGAATACCGGGAATAATACGCATAATAATAAGAATGCGAATGCGGCGACTACTAATAATAAGAAGACGAAGCCGACTACTAATAATTATACTTATAATTATATTATTATATTTATACTAATAATACTAATATTACTACTACTACTACTACTACTACTACTACTACTACTACTACTACTACTACTACTACTAATACTAATACTAGTAATACTAATCATAATAGTACTAATACTAATAATAATACTAGTATAGTACTAATACTACTAATAATACTAGTACTAATAATACTAATAATACGACGCGTAATACGAAGAATAATTACCCTGGCGACGTACCCAACCCCTGCGCAAAAGCGGGACGCAAATAGTTTAGGATACTTTATAAGGGGGCGATGACGGAGCGAGGGTTACATATGTCTGCAGACGGAGTTCGGGAGACTCGCAGGACACTGGCTACAGGAAAAGGGCTTGATAAAGCTGATGATTTACAATTCCTGAGCACTCCTAGCCACTTCGAAAACGGGGATCACAGCAGGCCTCGAAAGTGGCGACAGGTTCACAGATCGCAGCCCCGCAGGGATGGCGATGTCTCATTTGAATCTGCCCGTGGCCCTCACTGTGCTGGGCCCCCCAGCAGGCCTCGAAAATGGCGGCAGTTTCGCAGATCGCAGCGCCGGCCCACCAGGGACGGCGGGTCAATTTGGAATCGCGCGTGGTACCCACTTGTGCTGGGGCCCCCAGCAAGCTCGAAAATTGGCGACAGTTTCACAGATCGAGCCGGCCCGCCATGGATGGCGCAGGTCTCGGCGAATCTGCCCGTGGCCCTCACTGTGCTGGGCCCCCCAGCAGGCCTCGAAAGTGGCGGCAGTTTCGCAGATCGCAGCCCCCCAGGGACGGCGAGGTCTAATTTGAATCCGCGCGTGGCCCTCACTGTGCTGGGGCCCCCAGCAGGCCTCGAAAATGGCGACAGTTTCGCAGATCGCGGCCCCCCAGGGATGGCGAGGTCTAGTTTGAATCTGCCCGTGGCCCTCACTGTGCTGGGCCCTCCAGCAGGCCTCGAAAATGGCGACAGTTTCGCAGATCGCAGCCCCCCGGGGACGGCGAGGTCTAATTTGAATCCGCGCGTGGCCCTCACTGTGCTGGGCCCCCCAGCAGGCCTCGAAAATGGCGACAGTTTCGCAGATCGCAGCCCCCAAGGGATGGCGAGGTCTAATTTGAATCCGCGCGTGGCCCTCACTGTGCTGGGCCCCCCAGCAGGCCGGCCTCGAAAATGGCGCGACAGTTTCGCAGATCGCAGCCCCCCAGGGACGGCGAGGTCTAATTTGAATCCGCGCGTGGCCCTCACTGTGCTGGGCCCCCCAGCAGGCCTCGAAAATGGCGACAGTTTCGCAGATCGCAGCCCCCCAAGGGATGGCGAGGTTTAATTTGAATTTGCGCGTGGCCTTCACTGTGCTGGGCCCCCCAGCAGGCCTCGAAAATGGCGACAGTTTCGCAGATCGCAGCCCCCCAGGGATGGCGAGGTCTAATTTGAATCCGCGCGTGGCCCTCACTGTGCTGGGCCCCCCAGCAGGCCTCGAAAATGGCGACAGTTTCGCAGATCGCAGCCCCCCAGGGACGGCGAGGTCTAATTTGAATCCGCCCGTGGCCCTCACTGTGCTGGCCCCCCAGCAGGCCTCGAAAATGGCGACAGTTTCACAGATCGCAGCCCCCCAGGGATGGCGAGGTCTAATTTGGGTCCGCCCGTGGCCCTCACTGTGCTGGGCCCCCCAGCAGGCCTCGAAAATGGCGACAGTTTCGCAGATCGCAGCCCCCCAGGGATGGCGAGGTCTAGTTTGAATCCGCCCGTGGCCCTCACTGTGCTGGCCCCCCAGCAGGCCTCGAAAATGGCGACAGTTTCACAGATCGCAGCCCCCCAGGGATGGCGAGGTCTAATTTGAATCCGCCGCGATTGCCCTCTATGCAGGACCCCCCAGCAGGCCTCGAAAGTGGCGACAGTTTCACATATCGCAGCCCCCCGCAGGCAAGACAGAAAGAGGCAGGAAAGAGGCGGGAGGCGGGAGGAGGAAGGACGCGACCACACTGCTCTATTCAAAACGAATACCCAACCAAGGAGGGTTGGGAATTACCCTGGCGACGTACCCAACCCCTGCGCAAAAGCGGGGCGCAAATAGTTTAGGATATTTTATAAGGGGGCGATGACGGAGCGAGGGTTACATATGTCTGCAGACGGAATCCGGGAGACTCGCAGGACACTGGCTACAGGAAAAGGGCTTGATAAAGCTGATGATTTACAATTCCTGAGCACTCCTAGCCACTTCGAAAACGGGGATCACAACAGGCCTCGAAAGTGGCGACAGTTTCGCAGATCGCAGCCCCGCAGGGACGGCGAGGTCTCATTTGAATCTGTCCGTGGCCCTCACTGTGCTGGGCCCCCCAGCAGGCCTCGAAAATGGCGACAGTTTCGCAGACCCCCAGGGATGGCGAGGTCTAATTTGAATCTGCCCGTGGCCCTCACTGTGCTGGGCCCCCCAGCAGGCCTCGAAAATGGCGACAGTTTCGCAGATCGCAGCCCCCCAGGGATGGCGATGTCTAATTTGAATCCGCGGCGATTGCCCTCACTGTGCTGGGCCCTCCAGCAGGCTTCGAAAATGGCGACAGTTTCGCAGATCGCAGCCCCCCGGGGACGGCGAGGTCTAATTTGAATCCGCGCGTGGCCCTCACTGTGCTGGGGCCCCCAGCAGGCCTCGAAAATGGCGACAGTTTCGCAGATCGCAGCCCCTCGGGGACGCGATGGTGTAATTTGCGAATGCCCGTGCGACTCACTGTGCTCCCACCCCAGCAGCTCGAAAATGGCGACGTAGCGACAGTTCGAGGATCGCAGCCCCCCCATGGGTGGCGAGGTCTAATTTGAATCTGCCCGTGGCCCTCACTGTGCTGGGCCCCCCAGCAGGCCTCGAAAAATGGCGACAGTTTCGCAGATCGCAGCCCCCCAGGGATGGCGAGGTCTAAGTTGAATCCTGCCGTGGCCGTCGCCACTGTTGTGGGCCCCCCAGCAGGCCCGAAAAATGCGAAAGTTTCGCAGATCGCAGCCCCCCGGGATGGCGAGGTCTAGCTTTGAATCTGCCCGTGGCCCTCACTGTTGGCGGGCCCCCCGCAAGCTTCGAAAATGGCGACCAGTTTCGCAGGCGACCAGTTTCACAGATCGCAGACCCCATGGATGGCGGGTCTAATTTGAATTCGCCGCGGTTACCCCCCTATGCAGGGACCCCCCATGCAGGCCTCGAAAATGGCGACAGTTTCGCAGATCGCAGCCCCCCAGGGATGGCGAGGTCTAATTTGAATCCGCGCGTGGCCCTCACTGTGCTGGGCCCCCAGCAGGCCTCGAAAATGGCGACAGTTTCGCAGATCGCAGCCCCCCAGGGATGGCGAGGTCTAATTTGAATCTGCCGCGGTTACCATCTATGCAGGACCCCCCAGCAGGCCTCGAAAGTGGCGACAGTTTCACAGATCGCAGCCCCCCAGGGATGGCGAGGTCTAATTTGAATCTGCCGCGGTTACCCTCTATGCAGGACCCCCCAGGAGGCCTCGAAAATGGCGACAGTTTCACAGATCGCAGCCCCCCAGGGATGGCGAGGTCTAATTTGAATCTGCCGCGGTTACCCTCTATGCAGGACCCCCCAGCAGGCCTCGAAAGTGGCGACAGTTTCACAGATCGCAGCCCCCCGCAGGCAAGACAAGAAGAGGCGGGAGGCGGGAGGCGGGAGAAGGGAGAAGGGACGCGACCACACTGCTCTATTCAAAACGAATACCCAACCAAGGAGGGTTGGGAATAAATTCTAAATACTATAATAATAATCAAATAATAAGTAAATAATACGGCGAAGAAGAAGAGTAGTCGGAGATGGGAGGAGGAGGGGGGAGGAGGCGGACGAATACTAAGCAACATAAGACGACTGCTACTACGAACGCGGATACTAATAACAATAATAGTAAATAATAATAATAATAATAATATTAATAATAATATTAATAATAATATTAATAATAATAATCATAATGATCATAATAATAATAATGATGATAATAATAATAATAACACTAAGACGCAGGGGACGACGACGAATATGAATCAGACACATACTAATAAGAACACGAAGAAGACACCGAATACGAAGATGAGGAGGAGGAGGAGGGGAGGCGGGAGGAGGAGGAGGAGGCGGAGGAGGAGGGCGAGGACGAGGAGGGGAGAGGAGGACGAGGGACAAAGGAGGAGAGGAGGAGGAGAGAGGAGGGAGGAGGAAAGGGAACGGAGGGGGAGGAGTGAGGAGGAGGAGGAGGAGGGCAAGGAGGAGGAGGAGGGAGGAGGGAGGAGGGAGGAGGGAGGCGGCGGGGAGGGAGGAGGGAGGAGGAGGGAGGCGGATATGGAGGGAGGGAGGGAGGGAGGGGATGGGGAAGGGAGAGAGGACGGAAGGGGGAAGGAGGGAGGGAAGGAGGGGGAGGGAGGGAGGGAGGGAAGGTGGAGGAGGAGGCAGGAGGAGGAGGAAAGGAGGAGGAAGGAGGAGGAGGAGAGGAGGAGGAGGAGGAGGAGGAGGAGGAGAAGGAGGAGGAGTAGGGGAGGGGGGAGAGGGAGGGGGAGGGGGGAGGGAGAAGGAGGAGGAGGAGGAGGGGAGGGAGGAGGAGGAGGAGGAGGAGGCGGAGGAGACGGAGGAGGAGGAGGAGCAGGAGGCGGAGGCGGAGGAGGCGGAGGAGGAGGAGGAATAATCACAAGACGAATAATAATATTAGTTATAATAATAACAATACTAATGATACTAGTATTAACAATAACAATAATAATAATCATATTAATAATCATATTAATAATACTAATGATAATAACAATATTAATAATATTAAAAATACTAATAATAATACTAATAATAATAATAATACTAGTAGTAATGATAATACTACTACTAATAACACTACTAACACTAATAATACTACCACTACGAAAACTCATATTGATAATACTAATAATAATACTAATAATACTACTACTAATAATAATAATAATAATAATAATACTAGTGACAATACTAATAATACGAATAAGAATAACAAGAAGCACCACTCACATAATACAACTATTACTCATGATACTAATACTAAGAAGAATACGTAGAGGGCGACTACGACGAAGAGGAGGAGGAGGAGGCGGGGGATGAGGAGGAGGAGGAGGAGCAGGAGGAGGAGAAGGGAGGAGGGAGGAGGGAGGCAGGAGGAGGGAGGGGAGAAAGGGAGGGGGGGCGGAGGAGGAGGAGGAGGCAGGAGGGGGGGGAGGAGATGGGGAGGAGGGAAAAAGGAGGGAGGGAGGGAGGGAGGAGGAGGGAGGAGGGAGGGAGGAGGACGGGAGGGAGGGAGGGAGGAGGGAGGAGGGAGGGAGGAGGGAGGGAGGAGGAGGGAGGGAGGGAGGAGGAGGAAAAGCGATGCGGAGGAGGAGGGAGGTGGGAGGGGGGAGGGGAGGAGGAGGAGGAGGAAGAAGGAAGAGGAAGAAGAGGAGAATGAGGAGGATGAGGAGGAGGAGGAGGAGAAGGAGGAGGATGGGAGGAGGGGAGGAGGAGGAGGAGGAGGAGGAGGCGGAGGAGGAGGAGGAGGCGGAGGGGAGGAGGAGGAGGAGGAGGAGGAGGAGGAGGCGGAGGGGGAGGAGGATGGGGGTGGAGGGGGGTGGAGGAGGAGGAGGTTTGAGGGGCGGAGAGCGGGCACGCAGGGAGGAGAGGAGAAGGAGGAGGAGGAGGAGGAGGAGGAGGAGGAGTACGAGTAGGAGGAGGAGGAGGAGGGGGAGGAGGAGGAGGAGGAGGACGAGGACGAGGACGAGGACGAGGACGAGGACGAGGACGAGGATGAGGACGAGGAGGAGGATCAGGAGGAGGAGGAGGAGGAGGACAAGGAGGACGAGGAGGACGAGGAGGACGAGGAGGACGAGGAGGTCGAGGAGGACGAGGAGGACGATGAGGACGAGGAGGACGGACGAGGACGAGGATGACGAGGAGGAGGAGGAAGACGAAGAAGAGGAGGCGGAGGAGGAGCTCGGCCACACGCAGAGCCGGGTGAGGGGAGGGGGGAGGCTTCTGAGAAGCACCCGTGCTTGCCAGGAGGCGCGGGCCGTGTCTATAGATGCAGGGCGGGCGCCCTCTGAGAAGCAGCCTCCCTCTAAGAAGCCTCCCCCACCACCCCACCCCCCATACCCTCTGCGTGATACGCGCCGCCAAGATGAGGAGGTGGAGTAGCAGCAGCAGGGTATAAGCAGCGGGGTAGCGGGAATACAGGGAGGCAGCGGCAGCGGATGCACAAGGAGCAGGATGGGAGGAGGGGGAGGAGGGGGAGGGGGCGGATGATGTTGATGATGATGATGATGATGTTGATGATGATGTTGATGCTGATGCTGATGATAGTGATGCTTATGATTATGATGATGATGATGATGATGATGCTGATGTTGATACTGATACTGATGCTGATGATGATGATGATGATGCAGATGCAGATGCAGATGGTGATGATGATGATGACGATGATGATGATGATGATGATGATGATGATGATGATGATGATGATGATGATGATGATGATGATGTTTGACGATGATGATGATGATGATGCTGATGATTATGATGATGATGATGATGATGATGATGATGATGATGATGATGGCGATGGTGATGGTGATGGTGATGGTGATGATGATGATGATGCTGATGCTGCTGCTGATGATGATGATGCTGATGATGATGATGCTGGTGAATATGCTGAGGATGATGCTGTTGATGATGATGTTGATGATGATGATAATGATGATGCTGATGGTGATGGGGATGGGGAAATTGATGGTGTGGGTGTGTTTGATGGTGATGGTGATGGTGATGGTGATGAGGATGAGGATGAGGATGAGGGTGAGGATGAAGATGATGATGCTGATAATGGTGCTGGTGATGGTGATGGTGAGGATGAGGGTGAGGATGAGGATGAAGATGACGAGGATGATGATGATGAGGATGAGGATCAGGGTGAGGATGAGGATGAGGATGATGAGGGTGTTGATGTTTATGATGGTGCTGATGATGACGATGACAATGACGATGACGATCACGATGATGCTGATGCTGCTGATGATGATGACGATGATGATGACGAAATGATGGTATGATGGTGTGATGATATTCTGATATGGTGATGCTGCTGATGATGCTGCTGATGGTGATGTTGGTTGCGATGATAATGGTGATGGTGATGATGATGAGGAGGAGGAGGAGGAGACGAAAGATAACGAGGTGAAGGGAAGAGAAGGAGATAGGAGGAGGACGCGGAGAGGCAGCAGTCAGGAGGAGAAGGTCGAGGAGGAGAAGTCCGTGGCCGTGCCAGCCGAAGCCGTTGAGGTAAGCAAGGTGGCGGCTTTTGCTCCAGCGCGGGCCGCTTCGTCCCCGTGGATCTCGTCGCCCTTTCCGGTGTTGACCCGGGGCGCACTCGTTGGGCGCTGCGCAATGGGGGATCATAAATGGGGGGGTGGCGAGTGTGGTCCGAAAAGGTACCCAAACGGTACCTAAACGAGCCCCCTGGGGCTCTGGAGGGGCCCGAAAGGGGCACGAAAGGGGACCTTTTCTGACCCCCCCATGTGTGACCCCCCCCATTAAGCCACGCCAAAACTCGGAGCGGCCTCGGGCCAGAGCGCGCGCCCGGCGCGCGCGGCCACGGGCGAGCGGCGGCAGCAGGAGGCTCCGTGCAGGGCGCCGTGGCATCTCGCGCGGGGTGCGGCGGTGCACCCGGTGCGAGCTCCGTTGGCCCTTGCTCAAACGACGCGAAGATCGGAACAAAATCGGATCGGGATAACTCGAAATCTCTGATAACCGGCGGGTTTGGAGGATGTACTGGGCGCCGCGGCCGCTCCAGAGCATTCCGGAACGCTCTGAGAGCGCTCCGGAACGCTCTGGAGCGATTTATCCCGATCCTAGCCCTGTTTTACGGTGCGAGTTCCATTGGCCTTTTGCCCACCAAATTTCGGAGGCCCCCCGACGGCGTGGTGACCACACCGTGTGGCGAGTCGGTGGGGATTCGGGGTCGCCGCACAGTTTTGGGGACTCGAGTCCCTCTTCGAGGATATCTCGGGCGATGGGGGCCTCCTCGGTCCCAAGACCGTGCGGTGACGGACCGTGCGGTGAGGTCTCTGAGGGTTCCGAGGTCACCGCACGGTCTGTCACCACACGGTTTGGGGACCCCCCAAAGTTACCCTACCCAGCCCGGAGGCCCCAAGTTGCCCTCTACTCCGACTCCCAGCGGGGGGGATCCCAGAACATGGGACAAGAAGCGCAGATGATAGGACCCGTGCGCCTCCCTGCCAGAGATTTGGGACTTCGTGTCCCAGACGGGCGACGTCTTGATGTCTGCAATGCGCGGGCCGCAGAAGTCCCGACCCTTTCCCCAGGACCAGTTCTTCATCTTGAGCCGATCGTTGACGGTCCTCGGGCCTGGGTCCTGGGGCCTGTCGCAGCCGAAAACGACGAACAGTTGTATGTCGTGCGTTGTTTCTTCTGATATATATATATATATATATATATATATATGTATCAAAAAACGCAAGCATGTCTGGGGTAGGTCGTCAGTTGGGCGAGCCGCGGGCGGTGCCCGCCTCGGCGGCGGGCAGCGCCGCGCATGCCCCAGCAGAGGGGTGACCTCCGTGGGCGCGCGCGGGGAGTGCCGGGGCTCTGCCACGAGCGGTCGCTCGCGCGCGCAGGGTGGGGCGGGGTTCTCTGCGTGGGCGGCACTATACCCTCGCCCGTGCCAGGCTCCCCCACCGGCTCCGTCGCTCAGTATCGTTTAGCCGACCCCCATCCCCATCCCCATCCCCTTCGAGACCCCCACCAAATTACCACCCCAGTTCGAAGCCCGCAGGGATCGGCCTGTATCCCCATCGAAGGGGGTTAGATCGGCCAGTGGGGCCCTGGCCACGCCGCTGGGGATGGGGATCGGTTAAGCGATACTCCCCCACCGGCTCCGTCGCCGGCTCGTGCTCGCCCAGCACTCCAGGGACTCGCGCCTCGGCGCGCGTACGCAGACCTCCATGACCCGAGTCGGGCTCCCTCGCCGTTCTGGCATCTATGGCCGCCTCGCGCCTCTCGTGGGCGGCAAAGAGGAGGGTGATGACCAGGCGGGGGGGTGGCTATCATGGCGGGGGCCCTGATATTCCCCCAGATTTCATGGCGCCGCTCTTCATTTCGTGACGTCTCTGGCCCCCCCCCCCTGGGCCGCGCACATGCCGCCGGCCATGACTTGCGCCCCCCCATCTGGGACGCCCCCCTCCTGGCCGCCTCGCGCCTCGGCGCCTTCTCTCCGTCTCGTGCCTCGCTGCGTGTGTGTCGGCGTGCCCCGCCGCGGCCCCGGCCGCCGCCCGGGGCCCTCCCTGCCGCCGCGGACGGAGAGTGTGGGCGGGGCGGGGTGCCGCCTCGCGAGCAGACCCTTACCAGCCTCGAACGTATCCCTGTCCCTGAGATTGACACGCCCAAAGGCGATGACAATCTTGGGGGTCCGCCCTCAGAAAATAAGGGAATCCCTAAGATTGGCATCGTGATGAGGAGGTGCCCAGCATAGGGATAAGGATATGTTCCAGGCTGGTAAGACCCCCATGCCGCCGCTGACAGAAAAAGTGTGGGCAGCTGGCGCCCAGACCCCCATGCTTCAGGAGCGAAAGAGGGACGTACGCTTCAGTCGGGCCCGTCCCTCCGCAGGGGAATGTCTGGAGACGATGTTTGGGACTATGTTCGGTCATTTGGGAGTTTTTTGTTTGTCAAGTCTTGACGCTTCGCGTATCCCCACCAGTCCGTAGCCTCTGGCTCAAGCCGTCTCGGCTCGAGCACGCCCCTTCTCAGGTACGCGCCCGGGCCGCTGCTATGTCCGCGTTTGGTTCGGCCCTCTCCGTGGCCGCGCTGCGCCGGCGCCAGCGGCTGGTGGCGGCGCGGCGGGAAGCCGCGCCTGGGCTCGGCGGCCCTCCGCCGCCGCCGCCGCCGCCGCTGCCGCCGCCGCCGTCCGAGGCGGCCGGCTGGCTGGCGGTAGTTTCCGCCGCCGCCGCCGCCGCTGCCGCTGCCGCTGCCGGCTCCCCGCCGGCGGCGCGGCGGGGAGGGCGCGGTGGCTGGCGCCGCCGCCGGCCGCCCCCCCGGGGCCGCCGGGCGGCGCGGCCGCCGCCGCTGCTGCCGCCGCTGCCGCGCCAGCGTGCTGCTGCCGCCGCCGGATCCCCTTCGGGGCGGGGCGGCGGCGGTGGCGCCGTGGCCGGCGTGGCGGCCGCTGTCGCGGCGGACGCTGCTGCCGCCGCTGCCGGCTCCCCGCTGGCGGCGGCGGCGGCGGCGGGCTCGGTGGCCCGCGCCGCCGCGGCCGCCCCCGCGGCCGCCCGCGGCGAGGCCGCTGGCCGCCGCAGCCGCCCCCGCCGCCCCCCGCGGCTGCTGCGGCCGCAGTGGCAGCAGCTGCAGCAGCCGCTGCAGCAGCAGCCACTGCTGCAGCCACTGCAGCAGCAGCAGCAGCTTCAGGAGCGGCAGCAGCCGCTGCAGCAGCAACAGCAGCAGCCGCAGCAGCAGCAGCAACAGCAGCAGCCACTGCAGCAGCCGCAGCAGCAGCAACAGCAGCAGCAGAAGCAGCAGCAGCAGCAGCCAGGCAGCAGCAGCAGCAGCAACAGCCGCAGCAGTAACCGCAGGAGCAGCGCCCCACCGGCGGATGTGGATGCAGCCGTTTGCTGCCAACATGGATTGTCCCTTGTGGATGGCGGCGAAGGAGTCCCCGCCGGGCGCACACCTGGCGGTCTCCTGGCTCCTGGACTCAGAGATGGGGTCGAGAGCTCCGGGGTCCTGGGTGTTGGGATGGGGTCGAGAGCTCAGGGACTCGATGACACTTCGGTTGTGGGTCCTGGGAGATACGACGGCGCGTGCTTCCCTGGAGTTTCTTCCACCGCCGGTGCAGCCGTCAGCTGCCAACCTGGAGTCACTTCAGACGACGGCGCGTCATTCCCTGTAGTTTCTTCCACTGCCGGTGCAGCCGTTAGCTGCCGCGCACCCGGCAGGCTCGGGGGTCCGGGACGCGGCGACGGGGTCGAGAGCTCTGGGGTCCAGGGCGTTGGGATGGGGTCGAGAGCTCAGTGGTCCAGGGACGTTGCGGACGTGCATCCTGGAAGGGGCGGCGTTTCGCGCGTCAGAGACAGGCAGACAGGCGTTCCTACAGCTCCTCTTTCCTATCAGCGCCAAGCGGTTGGGGTTCAACCTGTGGCGGCACGAGCTCGAGCTATCACTTTGCCAGACGCCGGGGCCGCGAGCCACCACCTCGTACCCCGTTGCCCCCCCATGGCAACAGCACTGTGGCGACAGGTGGGCGCGCTGCTGAGGGAGCGCCCGTGGTCGGATACCAGTATCCCCCCGACAGGGGGCCCGCGACGCCTCCCCGAGCGGATGGGGGGGTCTCGACAGGCATATCTCGCAGCTTCAGAAAGGGCGAGCCTTCAGCTCGAGAGCCAGAGACTGACACATCGAGCAACCACAGAGGTGAAGAGCCTTCAGCTCGAGAATCGGAGGCGGCGCTAATGGTTGTCGGGGGCGCCACTGGGCACGTGGCCACGAGCGGCGACGGGAGTCGCCGCGCGCCCGCCGCCCTTCCTGGAGTTGACAGCGTTGCGCACGTAGAGAATGGGCCTTCAGCCCGAGGAGCTCCCAGCGAGACAGCAGCTCTGAGCGACCTTGCAGCTTGGGGCGCCCCGAGCGGACTGTTCGGCGCCGACGGCGATGCAACGACCAGTCAACTCCCTGGACACTCCTGCAACCCCGAGGACTTTCGTCAGCCACCCGCCCCCTTGTTGGACAGTCGAGGTACAGCTCCTCCTTCCTATCAGCGCGCGGCGCGAGCTCGAGCTACCGCATTGCCAGTCGCCGGGGCTGTCGGCCACCACCTCACCTCCCATTGCTCCTCCCCTGACAACAGTACCTCGAGGGCGCTATCTGTCGATGCTCAAGCGGTTGGGGCTCGACCTGTGGCGGCGCGAGCTCAAGCTATCGCATTGCCAGTCGCCGGGGCCGTCGGCCACCACCTCATTCTCCATTGCCCCCCCCAGGGCAACAGTATTGTGGCGACAGGTGGGAGCGCTGCTGAGGGAGCGCCCGTGGTTGGAGACCAGCTTCCTCCCGACAAGAGGTCCACGACGCCTCCCCGAGCGGATGTGGGAGTCTCCACAGGCATATCTCACAGCTCCAGAAAGGACGAACCGGACCGAGCGCATTCCGCCCACGTCCCCGATCCACATCCCATTGGCTCACGTCCACACTCCGCCGACCACCCTCCCTTGGACGCGTCCAGCGCCGCTGGGCATGCGGCCGCGAGCGGCGACGGGAGTCGCCGCGCGCCCACCGCCCTTCCTGGAGTTGACAGCACTTCGCACGCAGAGAATGGGCCTGAAGCCCGAGGAGTTCCCAGCGAGACGGCAGCATCGAACGATCCTGCAGCTTGGGACACCACAAAAGGACTGTTCGGCGCCGACGGCGATGCAACGACCAGTCAACTCCCTGGACACTCCTGCAACCCCGAAGACTTTCGTCCGCCACCCGCCCCCCAGTCGGACAGTCGCGGATGTGACGAGCCTTCAGCTCGAGATACTCACGCGAAATATGCCTTCAGCTCGAGGGTCCAAGGCGTATCCGGTAATCACAGAAGTGACGAGCCTTCAGCTCGAGACCCAGGTCCTGACATCCCTGGAGAGACGATGACCGCGTCGCCAGTCGACGACTTCGGGGCCAGCGGACTGGCTGACTCAAGGCATCCTCACCCTGGATCACAGGACACCATCCCGCCAGGGCAGCCGTCGCCCCTCGCTCCCTGGAGCGGGAACGCTTCCGCCGGCGCCACATGCGCGCGAGGGCCGTTGGCCTTCAGCCAAACGGGAGGAGGGGGTGATGCGTTCAACCCCGCGATGCACACTGATATTGCGACCTTCAGTCGCTTCCCTGGATCTGATAACGGCAGGCATGATGCCCTCCCGCCTAGCTTATCCCCCTCTCTCGCCCCAACCCTTCCCATGCCCATTGCTGGACGTCCAATCTCCTTCTCTCCGGGCGGTGCTGGGCAGAGCTGGATCGCCCTCGGCGGTGCCGGGATTACGGGGGGCGAGGGCCACACTCCTGAACAAGCGAACCCCCCCGCGGATCCTGGTCCGCGGGGTCCGCGTACTGGCGATTGCCAGGGGGGTGCTCTCGACGTTCGACCCAGGGGCCGTTGCGACGTGGAGGGGGGGGGGGGGGGCTATGGATTTTGCCCCCCCAGGGGGTGTTCGCGAGGGCGTCGGGAGGGCAGACAGGCAGACGCCCTCCCTTGGTCCCGACTCGCTTTGCAGAGGCTTGCGCTTTCACTCCGCCGAACTTCCCCTCCTGGATGCTTCTGCGCTGAGTGAAGCAGCCTTCAGCTGCGAATTGAACATGGAAGATGGGCCTTCAGCCCTTGGAGCGACTTTTGACACAGTTGAGCGAGCCTTCAGCTCCAGGCGCCAAGGTACATCTAGCAACCGCAGAAATGAAGAGCCTTCAGCTCGAGAACCGGAGACGGCACGAATGGTCTTCGGGAGCGTTGCTGGGCATGTGGCCATTCGCGGCGACATGGGTCGCCACGTGCCCGCCTTCGCTGGAGTTGACAGCACTACTCGAACAGACAACGGGCCTTCAGCCCGAGGAGTTCCCAGCGAGACAGCAGCTTCGATCGACCCAGCAGCCTTGGGCGCCCCAAGCGGACGCCTCAGCGCCACGGTCGATCCTGCGACCAGTCAACTCCCTGGACACTCCCTTAATCCCGAAGACTTTCGTCAGCCGCCCGCCCCCCAGTCAGACAGGCGCGGACGTGACGAGCCTTCAGCTAAAGATTCTCATACGGAGCGAGCCTTCAGCTCGAGGGTCCAAGACGCAGCGGGAGGTAGCATAATTGACATAGAAGATGGGCCTTCAGCCCTTGGAGCGACCTGTGACACAGCAGAGCGGGCCTTCAGCTCGAGACTCCAAGGCGCATCCAGCCACCTCAGAGGTGACGAGCCTCCAGCTCGAGAATCGGGGGCGGCACCAAGGGCTGCCGAGAGTGCTGGCGGGCATGTGGCCACGAGCCGCGACGGGAGGTGCTCCTCGCCCGCCGCCTCTCCTGGATTTGACAGGGCCGAACGCGCAGAAAGCGGACGACGCCTCCCCGAGCGGATGGTGGAGGTTACCCCGAGCCTCCTCGCAGCATCGAGGGTCAGGAGTTCACGCCGGAGCGTGTGTGCGTGCGGGCCACAGACCAGCACGTGTTTGCGATCGGCACTGACCCTCCAGCCAGCACCTCCGAGGCCATCCCCGTCGCTGACGGTCGACACGGAGCCCACCACTTGCAAAGCCGGGGGCTGTCGACGCAGCTGGTTGGCGGCGAGACCCAACGACGCCCCGCTGAGACTCCGCCCGCCGCCGTCCCCGGCACTCTCGAAGACCCCTTGCCGGGTAACCACGAACGCGCCTTGCAGAGGCAGGACACCGAGGCCGTCCGTCAGCTTGTCGAGAGAAATCCCTTCGCGCCCATTCGCCCTCGTTCCCCTGTCAGCGAATCCGCCCGAACGGACAGCGAGCCGCAGCCACTCACGCCCGAAGGCCGGACCACGCTGAGGAAGGCGACCCCCGTCCTGGCGAAAGAAACGGTGTCTGGCAACGTGCCTGGCCCAGGCACGACCCGCAGCACTCCCACGCTTGACGAAAGTCACGCCGCGACAGACGGGGGGGCGCTCGCGGGCGAGGGCGGGCGCGAGTCTGATGGCGAGCGTCAACGGGAGGAGCCTGCCCCCGCTTACCACAGTGCAGCAGCCCCCTCAGCCCCAGCTGCTGGAGGCGATTCGGCCTTTACTTGGCGGCCGACCGTGCGGCCCGCGCCAACCCGCAAGTCCCCGCCAGACTTCCGTGCACCAGTTGCCGCCGCGCCCCGCGAAGCCATAGACGATTCCGGCGGCGGGCCCAACCAGTCGGAACAGTCGCAGAGCAGTGTGCGTGAGCAGCACACGGAGCAGGAGCCGGAAGAGCCCGATGAGCAGGAGCTGCCGGCCGCCCACGGGGAGGGCGCGGAAGTAACGCCAGCGCGGAAAAGGGAGCACGGGCAAGAACAGGAACAGACAATCACCCACCGCCTCACTCCCCTGGCTGACACCACCTGCCCTGGCCCCTCCCTCCCAGGCAAGGGCGCGAGTTCGAGCGCCGAGGAGCGCCGGCAGTGCGGCCGGCACGTTCCCCCAGCGCGTCTTCGTGGCGGCGGGTAGACGCCCTGCCTAGCCTCTGTGACTGGCCACCCTCCTGTCTCCCCGCTGCCCCTGGGCTGAAACCTGGCCAGCGACGCCGACCGCGCTGGCGGGTCGGGTGGGCGGCAGACGGCAGGCGGCGGACGCAGCAGCAGCAGCCGCAGAAGCAGCAGCGGGCGCCGCGCCGAGGACCAGCCGCTGACCACCCCGCCCCTGGTCGGGGGTCCCGCCGCGCGTCACTATCCAGAACCTTTAGACCCAGACACGGGACAGCAGCTATATAAAACTAAGATCGGCGACATCCAGTGGGACCTCCCCGGGGAGACACCTGCCGAGGCGATAAAGAGGCTTCAGGCCTCCCTGGGAGTGAGGTTCACAGGCGCCTGGCACGCGTTCGCCCGGCTGCGCGCCTTGCCTAGCTGCAAAGGCGCGCTCGACCCGCGGCGGCATGACCAGCAAACGCGCGTCGAAGTCCTGGCTTCCTTCCGCCGCCATAACTGTGACGTGCGGGCCGTGGGCGACGCACTGGACCTCGGCGTTGACTGGGCGCAGGTGCGGCTTCGGTACCTGGGTGAAAGTGACGGCGCGGGCAGGGGGCGCCAGGCGGCGAAGGGCCGCGCTGTTCGCCGCGCACCCAAGATGGACCAGAAACAGTGGAAGGTCGCCACCTAAGCTGCGGGTGCGCCCGCCCTTGCTTCACCTCGTTTCACTCTGGCCGCTCCTCCTTCCTATCGCGCGCTGGCTTGAGCCCAAGCTATCACATTGCCTGTCGCCGGGGCTGTCGGCCACCACCTCTTTTCTCTTTGCTCCCCCCCCTGGCTACCGTTTCCTCCCCCATCTCTGCTTCTGAAAGGACGTGCCGGACCGAGCGCATTCCGCCCGTGTCCCCGAGAGCTCCCAGCGAGACAGCAGCTTTGATCGACCCAGCAGCCTGGGACGCCCCAAGCGGACGCCTCAGCGCCGTGGTCGATGAAGCGACCAGTCAACTCCCTGGACACTAGCGGGTTGCAGCAGAATGGGTGGAGATGATGGGCCCTCGGCCCTTGGAGCGGCCAGTAATGCAGCAGAGCGAGCCTTGAGCTCGAGACTCCAAGGCACATCCAGCAACCTCAGAGGCGACGAGCCTTCAGCTCGAGATTCGGAGACGGCACCGGCGGTCCTCTGGAGTGCTGCCGGGCGGGCGGGCACGAGTGGCGTCGGGGGTCGCCGCGCGCCTGCCGCCCTTCCTGGAGTTGACAGCATCGCACACGCCGAGAATGGGCCTTCAGCCTGAGGAGCTCCCAGAGAGACAGCAGCCTTGACCGACCCCGCAGCCTGGGGCGCCCCAAGCGGGCCGCTCGGAGCCGCGGGCGATGCATCGGGCAGTCAACTCCCTGGACACTCCTGGAATTCCGAAGACTTTCGTCAGACACCCGCCCCCAGTCGGACAGTCGCGGAAGTGACGAGCCTTCAGCTCGAGATACTCGCTCTGAACGAGCCTTCAGCTCGAGAGCCCAAGGCGCATCGGGAGGCAGCAGAGCGGACATAGAAGACGGGCCTTCAGCCCTCGTAGCGACCTGTGATTCCGCATAACGAGCCTTCAGCTCGAAGCTCCAAGGCACAGCCAGCAGCCGTTGAGAAGAGGGCCTTCAGCTCGAGAGTCGGAGACATCCCCAATGGTCGTCGAGGGTGCCGCTGGGCAGGTGGCCACGAGCGGCGTCCGGAGGCGCCGCTCGCCCGCCGCCGTTCCTGGAGTGGGCGATGCTGAGCACGCAGAGAATGGGCCTTCTGCCCGAGGAGCTCCCAGCGAGACAGCAGCTTTGATCGACCCAGCAGCCTGGGACGCCCCAAGCGGACGCCTCGGCGCCGGGGTCGATGCAACGACCGGTCAACTCCCTGGACGCGCCCGTTATCCCGAAGACTTTCGACAGCCACCCGCCCCCCAGTCGGACCGTCGCGGACGTGGCGAGCCTTCCGCTCGAGACTCCCGCGCTGGACGTGCCTTCAGCTCGAGGGTCCTGGGCGTTCTGGGCCACCGCAGAAGTGACGAGCCTTCAGCTCAGGATCCAGGAACAGTTCCAATGGACTCAGAGAGAGGCGCCGAGGCCGCGACCACGAGGGGAGGCGCCCTTCCCCCTGGAGGTGCGGGCGCCGACACCAGAGTCGTGCCCAGCCCCCGCGCAGCAAACCTCTCAGAACAGACTGGCCTTCAGCCAGGAGGAAGAGAGCGAGTGACGGGTGAGCCTGGCAGCAGTGGCCGCAGGGAGGCAGGTCTTCCACTGGAGCGTTCGATCTTAATCGACCTTCCCTGGGGACGACGCCTGGGTGGTCCACGGGACTGCTTCGCGTGCCCAACGCTACCAGGATCTCTGCCGATCCCGCTGTCGGGGCTGGTCCCCTGGTTGATCGGGTCGATCTCGCCCGTTCTCCGATCGCCACTGCTGGGTCGCCCCGTGCCTCCCCCCCCTCGCCCTCCTGCTCCTCTCCCCTTGCCTGCTTGCGGCTTTCTGCCGCCCCCCCTGGCTCGCGCACTTCCTGCCTTTGGATACAAGTGTGCGTGCCAGTAATACCGTCCACGCGGCAATCTCGGTTGCGCGTGGACCCGGGGCCCCATGGCCTCACTGTAGTTGTTTTCACCTGCTAGGCCCAGCCTGGCGCGCGGTTGTGGGCGATCCGGCGGTTTTCGCCTGTCCATAGACTGCGCCACTCCCTGGATTCTACCAGCTTCTACGGCCTTCGGCCGTGCCCCTGGAACGATGTGGCTGTGAGGGACGCGTCTTGGGTATACGACGGTCCCGTCCCTCGGGTGCTACCATACGTAGGCGTGTGGGTGGCGCTGGGTCGTATTGATCGGTGCATTTCTCAGCGACCAACGAATTCTCACCGTGGGGCTTCGTGCACCTTGCTGCGCTCTGACCAGATCGCTGGTCCCTTGGACGCAGGCGCATCTCAGCAGTGGAAGGTTCTTCCTCGGGCGATTCAGGCTTCCACTCCCTGGATGCGGTTTCTGACGTCGCGACGGTTCGCTGGCGCCGTCAGTTTACTTTTCCCGCTGGACTGCGTCACCAGCGTCGGTCTGCCCATGCCCGTCAGACTCCCTGGATTGACGTCCCGCACGGAAATCGTTCCCTACTTCTGTTCGTCCGTTTCGTTCACAGTGGGAACGCCTAGCGCGCCATTTTGGCTGCGCTCGGCTCTCCTCGGTGGCTGACCTCTCAGACTCCTTGGATGTGCCGTTGCATGTTCACCTCAGGGGCTGCCCGGCAGACTCCCTGGATTTGCACGCCTTGGCTCCTCAGACGCCCTGGGTTGCCGTTGCCCGCCGCCTGACCGCGGCCCTGCGCGCGCCCGCCCCCTCGTCGCGGCCGCAGCCCGACCGTGACCGCCTGCCGCTGGCGCTTCCGCCTGCGGCCGTATATAAAAAACAAAAATATATATCCCCACCAGCTCGCCTTTCCCCACCACCGTGTCTGTCAGGATTTCACGCGCAGGTCATCCCACCTGTCCCAACATGCACCTTCACCTGAGTGGTCTGACGCCATAGCGCGTAACACAGAATTTCCTTGCATTTTGCCGCAGGGCTGCACGTTGCCGGAGCTTCCCCGGGCGTTCCAGTTCAGCCAGCCAGCCCCCCGCTGCCGCTACCCCAGGTGCTGCTTTTGTGAGCTGGCCCGGCCTGGCCCGGCGGGCTGATGCTGCGCCCTGCAGCTAATTAGGTTTGCGGTTTGCCCGTCGGCCCGGACTCCCTGTTCGCCGCCTGCGCTCTCCCTGGTGGCCGCTACCAAAAAAAATACCCCCACCAGCCCAGCCATAATTGATTGCCAGTTTTCTTGAGGCCTCTTGGAGGCTATCTTGAGCCATGCTCGGCTAGAGGCTGTCGGAGGCTATCTTGAGCCATGCTCGGCTATCTTAGGCCAGTTTGAAGGCCACCTTGGGCTATCTAGGGTTTTGTTGGAGCCATTTTGGGTCAAAAAGGGCGGGGTGGAGAGTCTTTGGGAGAGGCTGGGAGGCCTCTTGGGGCCATCTTGGGCCCCATGTCTCAAAAAGAGGAGGCGCCTTAATTTGGATCCCCCCCTCGGAGGCTCTCAAACGGCGTCTTGGAGCGCTCTTGGGCGCCTCTTGGGCGATCTTGGGGCCGTCTTCGGCCTTCTTGGGCCCCTCTTGGGGCCCTTTTGGGCCATCATGGTGCCATCTTGAGGCTTCCAAAGCCCATTGGAAGCGATGGGCGAGAATGCCAAAAACATAGATGTTCCATAGGCTTTTGAAGGGTTTTGGCATCTTGGAGAGCGCCGTGGAGGGCTCGAAGGGCACTTGGATCCGTCTTGGGGCTGTCTTGGGGCCTCTTGGGGTATGTCGGAGGCTATCTTGACCCATCTTGAAGTAACATGGGCCATCTTGGAGGCCATCTTGCGACTTTGAACGCCTCTTGGAGCAATCTTGGGCCATCTAGGACGCTCTAACGCCTCGCGGCGCGCCCCGTCCAGGCCCAGGGGAGGGGGTAGGGGGAGGGGTTTCAGTGGAAGAGAGAAGACAAAAAAACGTGTTATACCACCTGAGCCCAGAGGGCTGGTGGGATGTTCAATTTTTCGTCCAAAATTTGCCTGTAGGAGGACACGCCCGACTTAAAACGTACACGTACATGATCCCACGCTGGTTTCGAGAGAACGCATTGCGCAAATGTTGGTATAACGCGGCCAGTCTCGAATGATCGAGGGGCCGCGTTCATGTACATAGCTGGGCGCGAACGTCTTTTTGGGGCTCCCTAGTACCCCGTTCCTTTGGATGTCATTCCTTGGAGGCCGGAAGTCCTGAATCGGCACTGGTACATCCGTGGTCGAAATTTGGCGTATTTCAGTCTACGCCCCCGTGGCCCGCCCTAGCGCCGCTTAGCTCCAGCCTGATCCAGCTCAGTCGCAATGTGATATGTTTTCATAGCGCATTCGTTGTTCTGACGAAGACTGTCCAGGCTTCCAGGACCTGCCTTCTAACATACCTGCCCATGCCCCCTTAGATCTCTCGGTATGGAATTCGGGGGGAAAATGGTCGTGTACTGTCGGACGGCGGTCATTGTTCGAATGGGGGCCCCCATCGGTGTCCGACAACCCGCACCAATACTTGCAGCTTCTTCGTTTATTTGCCCTTTCCCACCGGTAGGTTTGGGCGTGTGCTGTTGCTGCACCACTACAGGCAGAATCGATGGTAAGGACCGGCGAGCTTCCGCAGACGACTCTTGCATCTGTCTCCCTCCGGTATATTTTAGGACACTTCCGATGTCCAGCCACGCTCGACAACAAATCGGAATTGGCTTCCAAGGGGTTGTCATCATTATCGCGCATGTTCATCAAGAATTTGTATGGTGTATCTATGTTGATCAGTCTCGTTGCACCTAGCTTCACGAGCGGCGAACGTATCCATATCCGCGCCTTCGCGGTCCAGATTCCGGGGCGCGATGCGATGCCGCGGATACGCGATCGCACGGGTGCGTTCCGCGTGGGGCATCCACGGCAAAAAAACGCCCCTTGTCCGTGGGGTCGCTGCTGGGGCGCCCGGCCCGCGAGTTTGTGGATGCGGATATGTTTCTCGCCCACATTCGGTACCGTTCATTCTATCCCCGTCCCCACCGGGCCATGGTATCTCAGCCCCACTGTCCCAACACACCAGTTGGGGATGGGCCCTTCGAACCCCAGAGGGAGCAGCCAAGACTGAAGGCCTGGCGGCCGGTGCCGCCGACCCTGAAAGACAGCGACGACGACCAGGAGGGGGAGGAGGACAAGATTCCCATGTATTCCAAATCCCTTTTTAATATGGTTTTTTAAGGCGCCTTTTTTTGTAATTGGGGGGTTCAGGTTTATTAGGGCGCTTTCTTTGGATTGGAGCTCAGGGGGTCCAGTTTATGAAGGCTCCCCGTCGAAGAGGGGGGTTCGGAATATGTGGTCGCATTTGGAGGGGGGTGCGGTTTTTAGGAGGGAGTCGATCAATGAGGGATTTGGGGTAGAGGGAAAATCGGCCAGTGGGGCTCAGGCCACGCCAGGTGGGACAGATCGGTGACACGATGCTCCTGCGCGGGCCGGCGGGGTCGGCGGGGGCGGTGGCCCCAGCATCGAAGGGAAAGGGAGGGCGAGTTGAGACAACGGTGGTTTTAAGTCGGGCCTGTCTTTCTACAGATAGTCAAATAATGATCAGGTGACGATTCTTTTATGTTTTGGCATGTTTGGAGTATTTTGGGGGTATGTTTCATTTTTCGCTTCAAATCGCCCTGTAGGCGGACAGGCCCGAGCTAAACCCAGCACTGAAAGGATGGCAAGTTGAGCCAACGGTAGTTGGCATTCGGGGGAGGGCCATCGTTCTGGAGCGGCCTGGGCCCCGGGAGGGGCCCAGGGGACCGACTGTGAAGGCCTGACGGCCGGTGCCGCCGACCCTGAAAGACGAGGAGGAGGAGGAGGAGGAGGAGGATGGGCGAGGGAGGAGAATGGAGGAGGAGGAGAATGGAGGAGGAGGAGGAGGAGGAGGAGGAGGAGGAGGAGGAGGAGGAGAATGGAGGAGGAGGAGAATGGAGGAGAGGAGAAGGAGGAGGTGGAGGAGGAGGAGGAGGAGGAGAGAGGGAGGGAGGAGGCGGAGAGGAAGGAGGAGGAGGAGGAGGAGGAGGAGGAGGGGGGGAGGAGGAGGAGGAGGAGGAGGAGGAGGAGGAGGAGGAGGAGGAGGAGGAGGAGGAGGAGGAGTTGAGCCAACGGTAGTTGGCATTCGGGGCAGGGCCATCGTACTGCAGCGGTCTGGGCCCCGGGAGGGGCCCAGGGGACCGGCTTCGGGTCGCCGCTGTCTCGGGTCGCCCTGCTCCCCCCCCCGCCTGCAACCGGGATGGGCACGAGGGGCCCCGAGGGAGGAGCCACGCCCGGGCCCCCAGCAGAGCCAGCGGCAGCGCGGGGCCGGCAAGCGCCTCGACCTGGAAAGCCCCCGGGGCGCCTGGACCCTCCAGGGGCCCCCCTCCCCTCCCCGCCCCAGCAGGGCAACCTGCGGGACGCGAGAACGACAACAGCCACTGCTTTTCTTCTGTTGCCGCCTTCCAGCCAGCAGAAACAAAGCAGTGGTTGTGATCATTTCCGTTGAGCTTGGGAAATGACCACAACCAGTGCTTGATTTTCGGCCGGCTGGAAGGCGGCGCAAACGAGAAACAGTGGTTGTGGTCATTTTCCCGTCCCGCACAACCGCCACCCACGAAGCCCCCTTCACGAATGCAAGCCTCCTTCGAAGGGGAGCGTCCGTGGCAGGTACGACGAGCTGTGCTGCAGCACGCCGGCGGAGCCCTGCTGCCAGGAGAAGACCGCCGCGTGCCTCGCGTGCCAGGCGGCACGCGCCGCCTGCCTCTTCGGGCGTCCTCGCCCGCCGCGCTCGCTGTTCCGTTCTCTCGGGGGCAGTAAAGAGGGGGGGGACGACCAGGGGTGGGGGGGCTACCATGGCGTGGGCCACGGTATTTCCTCAGATTTCATGGCGCCTCTTCTTACTTCATTGCGTTCCTGGTCCCCCCCCCTTGGCCGCGGCACATGCCGCTGGCCATGGTTAGCGCCCCCCCTCTCTTGGGCGCCCCCCTCTCGGCCGCCCCCGAGTTCTCTCCTCCCCTCAGTGGTGTTAAGTCCTGCCTGTCCCTCTACGGGAGGAGTATTCAATAGTCTGGGGAGTATGTGTTGTTTTTGTTGGTTCGCCCAAAATCCCTCTGTAGGGGGACAGGCCCGACCTAACAGTGGTGCCGTCGTCACCACGGCCAGCCAGGGCTCGACAAATGGGGCGGGATGGCGCCCCGCAGGGTCGGAAACGCGCTTGGGAATTGATGCCGAGTCTGGTCGAGACGCCCCGCATTCTTATGGTTTCGCGTTAGTTGGCGCGAGAAGCGGATCTATGTTGCCCAAATCGGCGCCAGAGAAGGCCTCAGCGCGAAGCGGGGGGGTCGGGAGTGCCGTTTTTTAGTCATCCCATGCGTTACGAAAACATCGTAGCCTCTTGAGTGGTAGATCTGAAGGTCTTGATGCTAATATCACCAAGGGGTCCAATGCACCTAGCCGGCGGCGGTTTGTAACAGTGTGTTCCGCGGTATCCGCTGCCACTGCAGCTCTATAGGCCCCCCGCAGCTTGGGAACATTGGGCGACCGTCCTCTGACCAGTGTCTCTTTCTGTTCGCAGCGTTCCGTTCTCGTTGCGGCATCGTGCTGGTGGTTGGTGGTGCTGCTGGCCCAGTGCTGTTGGTTGGGCCTGCTGCACTCCCTTGTGCTGGTGGTTGTGCTGCTTGTCGTGCTGGTGGTCGTGCTGGTGGTTGTGCTGGTGCTGGTCTTGCTGATGGAGGTGCTCGTGGTCGTGCTGGTGGTCGTGTTGGTGGTCGTGCTGGTGGTTGTGATGGAGGTCGTGCTTGTGGAGGTGCTGGTGGCCGTGCTGGTGGCTGGTCGTGCTCGTGGCCGTGCTGGTGGTTGTGCTGGTCGTCGTGCTGGTGGTTCTGCTGGTGGTCCCCGAGCCCCCGTCACTCCTTATTCCGACCGTGCGCCCCCCCCTCCTCCCGCCGCTAACCCCTGCGCCTCCCTCCTCTTGCCCAAGTCCTCCTCCCACCCTCCCCGCGCCCCCGCGCTCCTCTCCCCCGTGCTTCCCCCGCTCTCCCCAGGCCCCCCTCTCCTTATTCCGACCGTGCGCCCCCCCGCCGCTCCTCCCCTGCGCCCCTCTCTCTTTGCCCCCGGTGCTCCCTCCACGCTCCCCGGCCCCCGCGCCTTCGATCTCCTCCGTCGTGCTCCCCCGGCCGTCCCCAAGCCCCTCCCACTCCTTATTCCGACCGTGCGCCCCCTCCCCCCCCCCGCTCTCCCCTGCGCTTCTCTCCTCTTGCCCCCGTCCTCCTCGCACCCTCCCCGCGCCCTTCTCCCCCGTGCTTCCCCCGCCGTCCCCGACTCCCCCTCCCCTTATTCCAACCGTGCACCTGCCCCCCTGCTCCTCCCATTCGCCCCGCTTCCTTCGGTCCGTGCTCCCCCCACGCCCCCCGAGCTTCCGCGCCTTCTCCCCCGCGCTCCACCCGCCTTTCCCGAGCCCCCCTCCCCTTATTCCGACCGTGCGCCCCTCCTCTCTCGCTCCTCCCCTGCGCCCCTGTCCCCTTGCACCCGTACTCCCCCCACGGTCCCCGGACCCCCGCGCCTGCTCCTCCGTGTCCCCACCGCCCTCCCCGGGCCCCTTCCCCTTATTCCGACCGTGCGCCCTCCCCACGCTCCTCCTTTCCACGCCCCCACCGTCCTCCCCGGGCCCCCCTCCCCTTATTCCGACCGCGCGCCCTCCCCCCGCTCCTCGAGGGCGGGGGGGGCACGGCGGAGGGCGCTTGCGGAGGCCCAAGGTGGGGGGAGCACGAGTGCAAGAGGAGGGGGGCGCACGGGAGGAGCAGGCAAGGGGGGCGCACGGTCGGAATAAGAGAAGAGGGGCTTGGGGAACGCGGGAGAAGCACGGGGGAGAGGGCGCGGGGGCCCGGGGTGGGCGGGGGGAGCACGGGGGCGGGAGAGGCGCGCAGGGGAGGAGCGGGGGAGGGGGCGCACGGAAGGAATTCGCCGGCCCAACGGGCCAGGGCGTGCTAAGATCTCCGGTAACTGGTTAACAGTATTAACAGTATTTCTAGTTCGCGCGCGCGGGGCGGCCCCTGGGGGTCCCCCGGCGAAAAGTACCCCGACCAACGCCCGGTCGCCGCCCGACCAAGTCTACTCAGAGATGGTTTTCCTTCTGGGTGCGGCCTCTCAGGCTCCCCAGAGCGCGCTCAGAGTGCCCCAAGAGGCCCCCAAGACTGCCCAAGAGGCCCCCGAGACGCCCAAAGAGCGCTCGAAGACGCCGAAGATGACCCCAAGACGGCCCAAAAGGCCCCCAAGACAGCCCAAGAGGCCTCCAAGACGCCCCAAGAGCCTTCCAAGAGGCCTCCGAAGAGAGCCCCAAGAGGCCAAAATCGTTGATTTTCATTGGTTTTTTAGATGTTTTTTGTGTTCTGGCTTTTTCGGCTTCCGGACGCTCCAAGACGGCCCAAGAGGCCCCCAAGACCGCTCCAAGACGGCCCACGAGGCTCCCAAGACGGCGCGCGAAACAACCCAAGAGAGCCCTCAAGACGGCCCAAGTGCCGCCCAAGACGGACCAAGAGGCCCCAAGACGGGCCCAAGAGGGACTCAGGAGGGATACCGAGAACTCAAAAATGGAGCCCTCCGTCCCAGAAGGCGCC
Source organism: Prorocentrum cordatum (assembly GCA_963575745.1). Classification (NCBI taxonomy): domain Eukaryota; class Dinophyceae; order Prorocentrales; family Prorocentraceae; genus Prorocentrum; species Prorocentrum cordatum. The sequence goes on from CAUYUJ010007713.1 coordinate 446,977, forward strand.
CAGGTGGTCCCAAAGAGGCCCCAAGAGGCCTCCAAGAGGCCCAAGATGTCGCCAAGAGGCCCCAGGAGACTCCCAGGAGGCCCAAAAGAAGCCCCAGAAGGCTTCAAACATGTCTCCCAGGCGCCCCCGAACGGCCTCTCAACAGACCCCAAGAGGCCCCCCAAAGAAGCATCTTGACGACGACTCTATTTCGCCCCATCGAGAGACGACCCCCAGGGAACTGCTTCACCATCAAAACTCCCCACGCAACGCGTCCGAACGACACCCGCCCCCAAGAGCGCAACATGGGCAACGAACACACAGACAAAAACCAGCGATGCCACATCACGGGCCGGCGGAATGAGCGAAGCGATTCAATAAGGGGAGGGGGGCTCGGGGAGGGCGGGGGGAGCACGGCGGAGGGCGCTTGTGGAGGCCCAGGGTGTGGGGAGCACGAGTGCAAGGGGAGGGGGGCGCAGGGAAGGGAGGGGGGGGGCCAGCACGACCACCAGCAAGACCGCCAGCACGACCAGCCACCAGCACGACCACCAGCACGACCACCAACACGACCACCAGCACCTCCAGCACTACCAACCACTAGCGAGGGCGGGGGGAGCACGCGGAGGGCGCTTGTGGAGGTTCAGGGTGGCGGAGCACGAGTGCAACGGGGGGGGGGCGCAAGGAAAGGAGCGGGGGATGATGACCGCCAGCACGGGCAGCAACCAGCACGACCACCAGAACCAGCACGACCACCAACACGACCACCAGCACCTCCAGCACTACCACCCACCACCAAACCACCCAGCACGACCACCAGCACGAACCCCAGCACGACCACGAGCACAACCAGCCACCAGCACGGCCACCAGCACCTCCACAAAACGACCTCAGCACGACCACAACCACCAGCACGACCACCAGCACGACCGCCAGCCAGCATCACCAACCACCAGCACGACAACCAGCACAACTAGCAGCACGACCACCAGCACAACCACCAGCACAACCACTACCAACCACCAGCACGACCACCAGCAGAACCACCAGCACGACGACCAGCACAACCACCAGCACGACCACCAGCACGACCAGCCACCAGCACGGCCACCAGCACCTCCGCAAGCACGACCACCAGCACAACCACCAGCACGACCACCAGCACAAGCACCAGCACAACCACCAGCACAACCACCAGCAGGACCACCAGCACGACCACCAGCAGGACCACCAGCAGGACCACCAGCACGACCACCAGCACGACCAGCCAGCACCACCAACCACCAGCACGACAACCAGCACAACCAGCAGCACGACCACCAGCACAACCACAACCAGCGACCAGCACGACCACCAGCACATCCACCAGCACGACGACCAGCACAACCACCAGCACGACCACCAGCACGACCAGCCACCAGCACGGCCACCAGCACCTCCACAGGCACGACCACCAGCACCTCCGCAAGCACGACCACCAGCACAACCACCAGCACAACCACCAGCACAACCACCAGCAGGACCACCAGCACGACCACCAGCAGAACCACCAACAGAGCGCACGGTCGAAATAAAGCAGTGCGAGATCATACCGGTAGGTATGATGATAACATGATATTGACAGAACATGCCAGAACCGAACATAACATAGCATCACATAACATTCCACAGCATACATTGACATATCACAGAGCACACCATACCAGAACGTAGCCCGCCACGTAACATCAAGACCATAACATCAACGTAACATAGCATGTAACCTTCGACGAATACGACGCAACACAACATCACTCAGCAAAACATGACAGAACAGAACACGATAATGACAGATCCTGACAGAACCTGACAGAGCATAGAGCACACCATAACATAATATAGCACCCCACATAACATTCATACCAGAACATCGAAATAACAGAACAGCGCACCTTCGACGATTACGACATAACACAACATCACTCAACATATCATGGTGGAACAGAACACGATAATGACAGAACCTGGCAGAACCGAACAGAACATGCCATCCCATAACATTCTACAGCAGAACATGACAGAGCATAGCGCACGACATAACAGCACATATCACATAGCACATCACAGCACATTCGGCACATAGCACATAACACATGGGGCCCTCTTGGGCCCGAAAGAGTCACGCGAGAGAAAGGCGGGAAGCCCAAGGGGGCACGCGGTGGAGCTCAGGGGCACGGCGGCGAGCCCCGAGAGATTTGGCAATTTGGGCGTTGGTCCCTTTAAAAAGGTCATGAGGAATGAAGACTGAAGCCCAGGGGATGGGGCAGATGACCCCAGGACACGCCCACTCCGTGCCCGAGGCACGGTGGCGGATCTGATCATTAGCTTGTTTGCGATGTGTTGCAAAAGTGCCTGCAGAGTATGCGCGATACGGAATGTTGTCGCTCGTGCGTCTTACTCGCGCTCTATTACATCAACAATCCCACCAGCCCG
>CAUYUJ010007713.1:454424-461924 GCA_963575745.1 Prorocentrum cordatum
AGGCGCCGCGGCCCCATAACCCTTGAGCGAGCTTCCTGATCGAGTGCGTGATCCAGCCTTCGTCGACGCCTTTATGGCCCACGCACTTGCACCGCGTAGACTTAGCATAAATGCTTCGCCGCATGACCCGGTGCCCAACCTCGATCTCCACCGCGCCCTCCCGAGCGAGAAGTGCTACGGCCCGGAGTTCAGCCTTGGACTTCGCAGGTCAGGGCACGCGGCAAGGAAAGCCCTGGACCAATCGCCAAGCCTCCTAGGGCACACACGCTCAGCATGTAGTATAGGAGCCAAATAATCATGCTTAACCGCAGCCACCGTTTTGCATGGGTAGTTCTGGCGAGCCCGTTGGACGACGTGCGCGCGACAGGTACTGCGGGCAGCCACCAGGAAAATACGCGCTCGCGATCTTAATGTTCTTTCCGAAGCGGGCAACACCGACCGGCGAGTATCACGTTGCATCAAATCGTGCATGGCCGTTGTACATGTGCTTGCGAGCGTGCCATCGCATGCAACCTGCAAACGGTAGCCCCGCTCCTTCCCGAACTCGCCGTCCACGACCTGGCCGCCACGGTCCGTGGACTGGCAGCTCTTGGCTCTCTCGCGCCGCCCCCGCTCCTCGGAGCTACGAGGGCGCAAAAACAACGTCCTGGCCCCGTCCTGCTGTTGACCCCATTCGCCTGCTCCTCAACGCCCCCCTGGCGAGAAGAACCAAGCCCAGGAGGATACATGATTGCACGATCAAGATTCCGAGGCGAGCCCAGCCGCGGCGGCGAGCGGCGAGCCCCCCCCCCCCACCCCCCCCCCCCCCCCCCCCACCCACCCACCCACCCACCCACCCCCCAGGGATCAAACATACCAGGGATTGAGGGGGCGACGTGGGCGGAGGGAGGAGGGGGGGGGGACGCGCGGAGAACAACGTCGATGAGCATGCGAAAGGGCCAGCAGGAGGACGGGAACAAGACCGCGCATCACACATGACATAATATATTACTGGCAGGAGCAAGCTGGTCACCGACGTGCCCCGCGACTCTCAGGGGACAAGGGGCAATGCATGTTGCACTGAGAAGGGCAGCATGATAAAGCCAGGATGGCCTCAGTAAAATCCAACGCAGTCCACGCGTGCGTAAAGCACGGGGCTGCCACCAAAATTGCCCACGATAGCGCCTGGAACATCCACAATATGGCCTCACTACGCACAATGCGTTCACTATCCGATGTGTTCGAGAGCGTTTCGTACTATCGTGGTTTCGGCCGCCCGACCGCCAAAACGGCACCAGGGGCCCCCTTGCATCCCCTGTTCCACGCTCGCATGTCCTGTCCCCCCCCTTTCCCCCCTCCACTTTTACTTTACATGTTGCCCCATCCCTCGTTTTGCGCCCCTCATCCGTCGCCCCTCCCCCCTCTCTCTCCTCTCCGCGTTTGCCTGCGGGCGCGCCGCCCCGCAGGTGCCCTCCTCCCCGAGAAGGCTCGGTCAACTGCAGTGCGGCCCTGAGATCGGCATAATCTTCCGCACCTCCAACCTCTGATGGCCCTGAATGGGCGCGGAAACGGAAAGCGCGCGACTACAAGATCGCCCGAGATGGCTCATGGCCCCGCCCTTCCTTTGGCGCCCCGGTGTCTAGAGCCAGTGACATCAATAGCCAGAAGTCCTATAGCCAGAAGTCCTCTCTCACGCCAGGAACGCCCGCAGACTTTGCAGTTTGAGGCCTTCTCGAGGATCCGCACGGGGCCGACTTGGGTCGCCCTGGGAAAATGTTGGAGCCCTCTGGGGCGGTCTTGGGGCATCCTTGGCACTCGTGGCGCCCCTCTGGCCATCTCGGGGCATCTTTGGCCGTCCTGGGGGCCTTTGAAGGGTGATTGCTTCGTATGTGGACGCCTCGTTGCGACCTCATTCACCCGTCTATGGGGCCTTATTGGGACGTTTGCGGGCGCTTTTGGGATGTCTCGGGGCCACCTTGGGAGCCAGTTGAGCTTTCTTAAGCGACCTGGGAAACAGCGGAGGGGGAGAGGACAGGAGGGGGAGGGGAGCGCTGTGAGAGACGGGGGAATAGCGGGGATTCGTAGAGGAGGGGGACAAGAGGGGGGATCTGAGCAGGACGGGAAATGGTGCCACGAGAGCTATGGCACCGACGGAGCACGCGGGGGGGGGGGGGAGTGGACGCAAGAAGCAAGAGGGGACGGGTGGGGTCTGCTTACCATGATGTGAGATGCGTGTGCGTTTGGTGCGGTTATTATGAATATGGTTGTTCCTGCCTGGTCCTCGCCAGCAACGAGCAGCTCGTGTCTCACCAGCTCAACGTGGAGGCCCAGCATCACGTGCAATATGACAATGTCGGCCAGGAAACTGTTCGAGAGGCACCATTGAACAGCACTTGTTCGAAACCGATGCTGGCCGCGCTGCTGGTGCATGTGGTCTTGAGCAGACGCGGCAACATCAACCCCATGCTGAGCATCGGCCAGGCTGGGCGCAGCTGGCTGCGCGGCCCCGTCCGCGCCATGATCGGCATTGTCTCCATGGGCGGGGTCGTCGTCGATAGCCAGGGCGGCTGCAGGGTGATCGCCGCCACCGCCAGGGCCGAGGACAGGCGCGGCGAGGGCAAAACCTGCCCGCTTCCATCCAAGGAGCCTACAGAACTGCACGTAGGCGTCGCTGAAGAGGCCACAGCACGTCTCCATCGCCCCAACAAACCTGGGCGACTCTTCCGCTCGAACCCAGTTCCTAAGGGAAGCTCGTTGGAAGATGATATAGAAAAGCGTTGACGAGGTGCGTGATGCACCGAGCTTTGACGAGATCGGGTTCGTCGCCGCCAGAATGGCACACCATGGTTGTGCGGCCACGGAAGTCGCTTATGACCAAAGGCAGCACAACGCAACGCTGGGCCATGAACCCCTTCGTCCTCGGCCAAAACACGGACAACGCTTCCTCATTCCTCAAGCGAATTGCTGGGGACGGGGCGCCATCCTCGACCACGTTCAGTTTGCTGCAGATGACCTGCCTACAGGCCGTGCGAAATAACCGCATGTGGTTGGAAAAGTGCTAGCTGAGCATGCAGTGCGTGAGGCAAGTGATGGTATGCGGCGCAACCTTGCCCATGGCCTCGCGCGCGCGGTAGAACTTGTGGACGCAGTCGAAGGTGCGCAAGCAGGGCTCGTCCGGAGTATCCCTGTACCTGGCCCGCTCCGCGCGCTGGATAACAGCGCCGCCGTCTGAACACAGAGCCCGTTGCACTCTGTTAAACTCAGACTTGATCCCAGACATGGCTAGGTACATCTCCGAACGACGTAGCCATATGTAGTATGTGCTGCTGGTCGTGCGGCCCATCGCTTGGATCGGCACAAGCGGCCTGAAGGAGAACACAACGAACTGCCCACCAACCTGAACCGTCATGGCGAGCACGTACTCTGTTTGCAGAAGCTTCGTCACGCCGCAGTCGCGCTGCGACTCTGCCAACTTTACAACGTGTCCCCTCAAAGCAGCCCTCGTGCTGATAAATTTGTCTGGCAAATTCCACAACGCATCACCGCCCACGCAAACCAACCGCATCGGAGTTTCGTCGCACCGAACGTCCGTAATAAACGTAAGGAGCTCTCCGCCGAGGCGTTTTACGTCAAGTACGACACTGGACATCACATTTCTCATGAACTGTCCGTGGATGACCCAAGTAGCGCAAGCGAGCAACGAACGAGTGGGGCGTAGCAAGGACCTGGGCACATTCAGCTTCGAAGCTTGCCACACCGACGATCCTATGTTTACAACGTTGCCAGGCACCTCCAAGTCATGATCAACAATGCGAGCGCTATTTCGGCACGGCGTCAACACGTCTCTATAACGATCACCGAGGTTCAGAATTTGCATTATAAACGACCCTGATGTCAAAGAAAATGCGACCTCTTCCTCTAACAAGGCTGTATTGAAGGTGCACACGAAATCACACGGATTTCGAGGCATGGCGGGGACGATCACTCCGCCTGCCTCGTCCTCGGCCGCGCCGTCCTCGAGTGCACTTGCATCAGCGGCGGCCCCGGCGCCGCCACCTGCTGCGTGAGCAACGGCACGCGAAGGGAATCGTTGGCACGCCTCCGCCCACTGCGAATACAAGGCGCCCAGCAATCGAGAACATATCTGGAGTCGCTGGCGGTCGCTCAATTCCGCGCGTTGCGGAACAATGGCGAGTTCGGAGGGAGGTGGTTCATCACATTCTTGTGCGCACCCCGCGTCGCTGCTACCATCCGCAACCAAGTCAGCGAAGGGGTTGGCAGCAACAGGGCCATCTTCGACCTCGTCCGCAGAGCGTGGTTCCTCACATTCTATGGCGCACTCGCCAATGCTACCATCTGCGACCTCCTCCCAGGGATTGGCACCACCGTCGTCTCCGACCCCCGCGGCCACCTCGGACCACGGGTTCTGCATCCAACTGCACGGAGAGCCACAACGGCAATGGTTTGGGCAAAAATGGTTACAGGTGGGAGGAAGAACGAGGAGAGGAGGGAGTGGAAGGGGGGACGAAGTATAGGAGCAGCTGCAACAGATCGTGGGGCTCCGCGGTTCCATCGTTTCAGAATTCTGCGAGGGCGGCCGCGAGCGCCGCCACCAGGGCAATGTTTCGAATCACGGCAGGCCGATCGAGGTGGTTGCTTGTAAGCTCTGATGTTGCGAAGCTCCCGCCGAGCTCCAGCTGCCACGGGCCACGTCGAGCATGCATTTTCGAAACTCCCGTTGAGCTCCAGCTGCGGGGAGGGGGCCCGACAATGTCCAAGGACTTTGAAACAACATAGGCTTCGAAAAATCAGGTCTTCGAAAAAGCACGGCTCGAGACGGGCGAGGGGTGGCAGGTCCTTTGCTTCGCCCTCCTCCTTTTTCTCCTCCTCCGCCGCCTGCAACTGATATTTGCCGAGCTGGCTAACTTCGAGTTCGTCCTCCTTCACCTTCCCCCTCCTCCTCCTCCTCCTCCTCCTCCTCCTCCCCTCCCCCCTCGTTGCTCCTGCTCTCCCTTTTTCCGCTATGCCGTCCAGTTCGGCATGCGACCGTGCCCACTGGGAACGTAGTTGGGTCTTGCCATGAAGCGCTAAGTTCGCGAGGCTCAGCGGCGCTCGCTTCATTTGCAAGATTCGGTCGCTCTGGCACGAGTGCAAGGATGTCCATGATCGTTTATGCTTCAATTTGCTATTTCACTGCAATCCTGAAAGCGATTCAAAACCAATTCAAAACCAATTTTGAATGTTTTCGAACTTCTCACAACAATAGGATTCCAACCACCTCAAGCCCAGGGAGTGAAAAGAGCATGCGCCGCGGAATGAAAGCAGAGGCGAAATGGTGGCCAGAGGGGCGCTTCAGATGTAGAGAGTTTTAATATGGAGTAAACCCGTTCCTATGGTGAGGCACTGCAGGTACAAGTTCACAAAGGTTTAATCCACATTAAACCTTCTGTTACTCGTGATTACACACTATTTCCCCCCCCCTCGAAAACCGGGGGGGCCACTACCGGTTCGAACCCCCCCTCTCGCCCCCCCTCTCGAAAACCGGGGGGGTCACTACCAGTTCGAACCCCCCCCCCCCCTCGAAAACTGGGGGAGGCCACTACCGGTTCGAACCCCTCCCCCCCCACCCCACGCTCACCGCCAGCACAGGGCCCCTACCACAGTCCGCACCACATCCCCCACTGCTGCCCCCAGCACCAGTCCTCACCACCACTGCCCCCACTGTTCCCACCACCGTCACCACTGTCCTCGCCAGTGCCCCCACCACTGTCGCACTGCCCCCAGTCCCCAGTGTTCCCACCACGGTTCCACTCTCCCCACTTTCTCCACGGCCCCAACCACTGTCCCACTGTCCCCACTGTCCCACTGTCCCACTGTCCCCGCCGCTGTCCCACTGAGCTGTCCCACAGTTCCCACCACTGTCCCCACTGTCCCCACCACTGTCCCTACTGTACCTCTGTCCCATTATCCCACCGCCGTCCTCGCCACCGCCCTCACCACTGTCGCCACCACCACTGTACCCTACACTGTCCCACTGTTTCCACCACATTCCCACCGTCCCCACACCACTGTACCCACCACCACTGTCCCCACCACTGTCCCACTATCCCCACTGTTCCCACCATTGTCCCCGCTGTCCCCACCACTGCCCCCCACCAGTGTCTCACTGTCCACACTCTCCCCACCATTGTCCCACCACGGTCCCACTCTCCCCACTTTCCCCACGGTCCCCACCACTGCCCCACCGTCCCCACTGTTCCCACCACTGTCCCAGTGTCCCCGCCGCTGTCCCACTGTGCTGTCCCACCGTCCCCACTGTCACCATCACTGTCCAACTGTCCCCACCGCACCGCTGTCCCACTGTCGCCGCACCACTGTCCCCACCACCACCGTTCCAACCACTGTCCCAACATCCCCACCATTCTCCAACTGTCCCGAGGAGCGGGCATCGTTTGCTGGCGGCGAGGGGTGGGGGGAGGGTTCGAACCAATAGTGACCCCCCCCCCGGCTTTCGAAGGGGTTGGGGGGGGGTTCGAACCAGTAGTGACCCCCCCCCATTTTTCGAGGGGGGGGCGGTTCGAACCAGTAGTGACCCCCCCCCTTTTCATGATGGACTGGAAGGGGGGGGGTGTTCGAACCGGTAGTGATCCCCCCCCCCCGGTTTTCGGGGGGGGGGGGGGCAGGTTGGGACCCCCCAGTGACCCCCCTGGTATTCCGCCAGCAGCGGTAGAACACGCTCTTTCTGATATCATAAGAATCATCGTCTAATGAGTCGGGCGCTTTGAAGCGGTCCCGCTGCCAATTGCCACGACATTCACCTGAGCGCGCCATCGCAATAGCAAGAGCCGTGGTCCTGAAGGGAAGGGGCAGCGCATGCGATGACCCATACATCTCGAGCTTTTCCCAGAACGCACTACATTGCTCGAATTGCAACGAAGTGTCAGTTACGTGATTGGGCCTTTCGGGGTCCTGGTTGAACCCATCTTGGCGGGAAGGGCAACACAAGTCACTGCCAGGCACCATTTGCGCCTTTCGCCTTCCTTTAGTCCGCGCAGTTGACCTCGAGCCTCGGCACTCTCAAGATCATTTGTGAATACGCACAACAGTCCGCATTCAACATACTTATACTTGCCCTCATCCAACACGTACTCTGTATGTAACTCGCCATATTGCCTGTTTGACAAGTGTTGTTGTGTTCTTTTCTGCAGCTGTCATCATGCCACCCATGATTATGATTGTGCCACCTTCTTCAGGTGGGCTGGCAATGTCCATTCTCCACTGTCGAATTCAACAACTTCAAGGCCTTGAAATTTCGTGTTTACCTTTGCTACGGAATTCAACAATGTGTCATGCCATTAACAGAACGTGGATTTGTCTCCGCTGAACTTCCTGAATGACTGGCTTGCTCTCGATTCGTTGCTACATCCCATTTTACCGGCTAGCAGGGCAAGAAATTCTGAAGTGCCCAAATTATCTCAATTACTCGTTCCTGTTGCGCCCCTCCGGTCTTCACGAATGCCG
>CAUYUJ010007713.1:471924-479271 GCA_963575745.1 Prorocentrum cordatum
CCCCGTGGAGCCTCTGTTCTTGGGCCCCGCACCTCCCACCAATTTCTCGCCCAAATCCCGACCGACGCTCCCCACCATGCCCCCACCATGCCCCCCCATGCCCCGGACCCCCCCGGGAGCCTCTGTTCTTTGGACCCCTCACCCCACCCATTTCCCCTGACATCGGCCGTCTTGAGAAACTCAAGACGCGCCAGCGCGCCTTGAGTTTCAGTCAAAACGCTTGAGAAAACTCAAGACACTCCGAGGAGAGAGAGAGAGAGAGAGAGAGAGAGAGAAAAAAAAAAAACAAAAAAAAAAAAAAAAAAACACAAAAAAACACAAAAAAAAAAAAAAAAAAAAAAAAAAAAAAAAAAAAAAAAAAAAAAAAAAAAAAAAAAAAAAAAAAAAAAAAAAAAAAAAAAAAAAAAAAACTCGAGACATCCGTCAAAACAGCGATGGACACTCCAAAACGATCAAGATAATCAAAAATAAACAAGATAGTCAAAAATCATCAGGATATTCAAAAACAATGTTGCGCGGCAGTTGGAACAGCTGGAGCAGTCGGAAGAGGGGGAAGAGGAGAGGGAGGCGGAGGAGGAGGAGGAGTAGGGCGTTCCAAACATTAATCGAACAACTTCATGATCTGAGCACTTATGTTGAAGTGTTGTTCTGCTCTGCGCCGTGCGTTCCCGCTGCAGGCCTCCCGCTGCCCCTGGAGCACTGTTGGAGGAGTTACGTTTCTTCCTGTTGTGGCGGTCTTTTTGGGCCTGTTTGTGGGGGCCTTGGATCGGTCTTTTTGGGCCTGCTTTGGGGGGGTCCTGGGAGTCCTTGGGTTTGCTTTCGTTTCGTTTGACTCTTTGGAGATATTGTTGGCTCTACTTTTGGATATAGTTTTTGTTTGGCTGTTATTTCCCTTTTTTGCCGGGTTGAGCCCGGAGGGGCCCGGTGGGTCCAGTGGTTTGTTTGGGCATGTTTTTCTTGTTTTTCAACGCGCAGAGTTCGCGAGGCCTCGGCCATGCATGAACGCGTAAAACGTCATTTCTCACGTTCAAACGAAGAACGTGGAAACGCGCTGCGCACCGGCCAACACTTGGCGCGCGCCCTGCACAATGAAACAGATGGGCGAAACGGACTGGCGAAACGGAGGGGTGAAACGGATGGGCGAAACATGCGTGGACAACGATTGGGAAAAAACAGCATGGACGTTTGTCGATCCGGACACCTTACTCGGAATGTCAGGACCGATCCTCCTCCAATCCTTCCAACCCCTCCCCTTCAATCCCTTCAACCCTTGTGCCGTATCATTTCTCACGTTGAAAAGAAGAAGGTTCGGGCATGGTTCGGGCGTGTCTGGGAACGCTTCTGGCGGCGAGGCGGAGCCCTGGACTGCCGCGCTCTCGTCCGCAGGAGAACCGTGTAAAACGTCATGTATCACGCTGAAAGGGAGAACGCATGGGGCGCGGCGGCGGCGACAGGTGCAAAAAAAACGCGCTCTCGGCACGCCGCGCAGGCGCGCGACCGAGCCGCGGGTCTCGAAAGTACCCGTGCTCATCCCATGCTTCCCTCTTTCATCCAATGTTTCCCCCTCTCGCTCCTCCTCTCCTCCGTCCGCCATCATTTCTGGCGTTCTAAAACATGGTGCCCGTGGTGGTGTTCCGTGGGTGGCGCATAATGAAACGCCCCCATGTCCTGCGCAAGTGCATCAGGTTGGCGTGGGCCCTGAGGGCGACAGCGGTGCGCTGTGACCCGCTCAAGTTGAGTTTGCACAGTAAGTAAAATGTTACCCCCACCACGTACTGCGACACGCCGAGGTCTAAGATGCGCATCACGTCCAAGTGGAGCAAATTCACTGAAAACCCTTTCACGTGGAAAAGTGGACATGTCGGAGCGAGGCCAACGCCATTCATGTTGTTAAAGAATGTGAGCTCCAAGCCTCCTGGCGGGACGGCCAGTTGAGAAATTGCATGGATGTCGGCGATATGCCCGGACTCTATCAAGCGGAACCCGCTATCGAGGCCAAGGCTCGGCATTCTACGAAATGATGCAAAGCCACCCAACTCATCGAATCCCATTGCTGAAACCAACATGTTCAGATCAGCTGCGTTAGTGATAGTCACTGTTTTAATCGATCTTGCGATCATGCGGTCGCATGCGACGGCGTCGCGCGTCGTCCACAACGACGAGTCAATCGTGGCAAAGAAGCGAAACATGCTTGCTTTACTGCAGGAACATTTGAAACACGGGTTGCGAACGTTGCCCCATCGAGTAAACCCTAGGGCTGTAATCATCTCGAGCAGATCGGCACGATACTCCGCGAGCGCCCCGACCCATCCGCAAGCGAGAGGCTTGCCTCTCATCGCCAACCTGTCATCATCGGTGAAAGTCTTGCCCAGATGATCATACAAAGGATGAACGCCAGACGTCATGACATTAACCGACCATACAATAACACGTAAAAGCTGTCCAAACGCGCAGAACCCCTTGCACCCACATCGGCAAGTGTCGGATTTTCTGATGCTTGCTATCAGCCATGGCTGGAGGGACGCACATGCATTACCCAGCACCCGCTGCTGGCCCACCAGGGCCACCCCCAGGATTCCCCAGGATATTCACCACCAGGGCCATCCCCAAACATCATCTATCCCTGCATTCCCCCCCCCCGACCGCGCGCGCCCCCTTCTACGGGGCATGGTTTCTCATGCGCGCCCCTCCAAGATCGCTTGCCTGTAAGACAATTCGAAAGATAATGCGCAAAGAACGAATCTTTCCTTGTGCGAGGCACCGCGTCTGAGAAGCACCCCAGGGGAACGCATTTGCCGGGATGTTCAAGCGATGCAGGGTGGTCCGCGAATGTCAGCGGCAGCGCAGCCTCATCAAAATTGACACAGGGGGGCGACACGCGACCCCCCCCCCCCCCCCCTCAGTCCAACCCCGCCCCCCTGAGCGCGCTGCGGGAGCACGCCGATCCGCCGAAGCCCCCTGGGTCGGACGCCGGCAAGACCAGCGCCCAACTCCAGGCGCAGCCAGGGCCGATGGGCACCCCGATCTGCGCACAGTCCTCAGGGTGCCTGGGTGGGGCAAGAAAGCCCCGAACGAGAAAGTTACCCCCGTCTCTTTGCCTCCCCCCCCCCCCCCCCATCCTCCTCCTCCTCCTCCCATGGCAGCCACTCATTGCATCGACGTGGGATTTCCTTTCTCCTCACTCCCCCTCCCCCCCCCTCTCGCTCCTCCTCCCGACGGACTGCCCTGGTCCCCTACGCAGCGAAGGCGCGGCAAGGCCGCCGAACTTAACCCTATCCTTCACATGGTCCTCCTCCTCATCCCCGCCCCCACCCTCCTCCCCGATGCTGTTGAGACGTCTCCCCGTGAACGCCTGAACCGCGCCACCCCCCACATGGGGTCGAAGTCAGCGGGCTTCTCCTTATATGCCCTACAAAACTGCCCACGTGGAAGGTTCAGCGGGAAACGCGCAATCATCCGCGAATCATCCGTAGAATTCCACATCGGAAGATCGATCCAATAAAAGCTTTTCTGTGAACGAGCAGAAACAGCTGCTCGCAGATGCCCGGCAGCATGCGTCGATGCTGGGCGCAGCGCGAGGCCCCCCACGCCCCTCGCCCCAGCATCGCAGGCGTGGCAACACAGCGCACAGACGGCGGCCGCCGACATCTCACCCCGTTTATACAGGCCCAACACGTGCGATCGGAGCCCCGCCCCAGCGTCGAACAGCACGCGTTCCTCCGCCTCCGTGGCGGCCTGCGACTCCTCCAAAACCAGACGCGCAGCAGCGGCCCTGAACGCCATGCGCGGCGAATGAGCGGGCCAACCCGTCGAGCACTTGAAATGAGAGAAATCTCGGGCCTGACGGGCGACAGTGCGTTGCTGCTGATGTTGCTGTTGCTGCTGCCGTTGGTTGTTGCTGGTGTGCCTGTTGCTGTTGGTGGCGTTGATGTGGCTCCCGCGTTTGTTGCTGCGGTTGTTGTTATTGGTGTTGCCTTTGTCTTTGTCGCTGATGTTGCCGATGTGATCGTTGTTGGTGCGCTGGTGTTGCTGCAGCTGTTTCGGTTATGGCGTTGTTTTTGTTGATGTCTCTGCTGTCGTTGTTGTTGTTGGTGTTGATGTTGTTTTGCTGGTGGTGGTAATGGCGAGGCTGTCGCTGCAGTAGTTTGGGGTCTTGCAGTTGCCGCCGTTGCTGATGTTGCTGACGCTGCTTCTGCTGAATGGGGGATCTCAGCAAGGATGCCTCGAAGGGACCGCCCGCATTCCTCCCAGGGGTAGTCGAGCAGCCACTCGCTCTTGCGAGAGCTGCTGGGCCTGCCACCCCCAGGCTCGGAAGGGGCGCCCCTCCAAGGCAATCCGTTGCGGGGAGAGGGCGAGGCGGTGAGTGGGAGCTGGCAGCAGACCTCGGGCGAGCGCGGCCCCATGGCCCCATGGCGCGGTCACATCTTCTAGGAGATTGGGGGAGGTAGTACGTTTCAAGCGTGGCGTGGCCACACCGTCGGAGATTCGGAGCAGGGGGGGGCGGGGCGGCGGTGGCGGGGCGGGGTAAGTTTGAAGCGTTGGGAGCGTTGGGCCGCCGACGGCGACGATCAGAGCGCGTTATCTTCCTTTCCGAAGCAAGCGGCTGACGCCTCGATCACGACATGATCCGCGCGCTGGTCGCTGCGCGCTAATTCGTGCTGGAGCGCGCCGCGAGAATCCATATTCCTCCATCTCGCCGAACCTCCTACTCACCCCTCCTTCTCTTCCCACTTCTCCTCACTCTCCTCCATCCCCTCTCTGTCACTCCTTCACGTTCCGCCCCCTAGTCTGACAGAGGGGCCTCACTTCTCACGGGCCTGGTTGGCCTGCGGCGCTGCGGAGCTCCCGAACGCAGCCTCTGCCGCCTTGAACGTGGCGCGCATGGGCTCGACCACGCGCCACAAGCCCCAGGCCCGGCAACGTTCGCCTTTGCCTTCTCCACGTCAGAGGACCGAAGGGGAGGAGAGCCGATGAGGAATGCTGAAACGGATGGGGAAGGGAGGGGCGACCAGGGGTGAGACGGAGGAAGATGAGAAGGATGATGGAGAGGGGGGCCTTGGGCGCCACCACGCGACACTTCGTCGGGTCACCATTCCCTCCTCCTCCTCCTCGTCCTCCTCCTCCTGCCCCTCCTCAGTCTATCCCCCTCCTGATCCTCCTCCTTGCCCCGCTGACCCCCCTGCAACGTGGTCCGTGATCAGCCCGAAAGACGCGTCAAGCACAGCAACAGTCGGCTCGATCTGGCGCGCGAAGCGATCAACGAAACCACGAAACCCAGGGGGAAAAAAAAAAAAAAAAAAAAAAAAAAAAAAAAAAAAAAAATGATTTCGGGGGGGTAAACCTTGTCGGCCCCACGGGCCCTCGTCACCCGATCTGCGGCGCTGCCCGCGCCACCTTGAGCCCGCCGAAGTGTGATTTCAGGGTGGAGGCTTCGCTGAGCAACTTCGCGATCTCTGGGTCGTGGTGCGACGCGCTACCGCTGGCCCCCATCGCTCGGACGCTCCTTCCAGGCTCCGAATTCGGGCGGGAAGGACCCGAGATGGCAGGAGGAGGAGGGGCGAGGTAGAGGAGGAGGAGGGAGGCGGAGCTCCTGCAGGGAGGAGGAGGAGGTGGAGGAGGGGGAGGAGGAGGAGGAAGAGGAGGAGGAGGAGGACGGATCCGAGAGAGAACGATCACACAAGGGCGATCGCGCGCACCCTCCTCGCCAACGATCGGGGGGTGAGAGGCTTAAGAGTGAAGCTAGCATCAAGCTGTCCTCGCATGGCCTGGGCCCCCTGGCCCCCTGCCCCATCGATCCTGAACTTCCGAAGAGCACTTTTGAATGCGGAAAAGGGCGGTGGAGGGGGAGGAGGAGGGGGAGGAGGAGGAGGAGAAGAAGAAGAAGGAGGATGAGGAGGAGCTTAAGGAGGAGGCCGAGGAGGAGAGAGGCGCTAAATCACGATCGAGCAGATCGAGAGAAGCAGCTCAAATCGGCGCCAGCGGCAGTCCTCCTCGGACATGTCGCTCTCGCTGTAGTAGCTGATGTAGCTGTCGTCGTCGTTCTCCTTCTTCGCCTGCCCCCCTTCATTTTTAAGTGTCCCGCAGTTTCTCGATATGTCTCTGAGCCCACGCACACACACACACACACACACCACCACCACCACCACCACCACCACCACCACCACCACCACCACCACCACCACCCTCGAGGGGGGGGGAGGGCGAAGGGGGAGCAGGAGGAGCAGGAAGCGGGAGCAAGGGATATCTTCCTCCTCATCTCCCTGAACCTCCTCTCCTGTTCCTCCTCGCTCTCATCCTCCTCACACTCCTCATCTGCTTCCTCCTGATTCCCCGTGTCACTCCTACTTCTCAACAATCATCCTCCTATCCCACCTTCCCTCAGCCGTCGCTTACTCATCCAATCCCCCTCCAACTATCAACCCCCCCCTCCTTGGTCTCGCAGGGCGGTGGCAACTTCTGCATCTGGCTCTTGATGTCGGTAGTCTTCCGCTTCAGATGGTCCTGCGCTCAATCGGGGCGACCGTCATTGCCATCGCCGTCGCCGCCATCGTCAACTCGATTCATCGCTAACAGCACCACCACTTGCCGCCATCGTCATCGCCGTCCTCAGTCGTCAGAGGGAGGAGGAGGAGGAGGAGGAGGAAGAGGAGAAGGAGGATGAGGAGGATGAGGAGGAGGAGGAGAGGGAGGAAGAGGAGGAGGAGGAGGAGGAGGAGGAGGAGGAGGGAGGAGGAGGAGGAGGCGGCAGCAAGCCGGAACGAGGTCCGCACGCTCGAGGTCGCTCAAGCTCAGCTTCTTGAACATATTCCCCTTGTGTTGTGGGTGGGGGCCCCCCCCCCCCCCCCCCTGCCGTATATCATGGCTGCTCTTCTATTCCCCAATTCCACACCTCGCCCCTGATCATCCTAAAACTCTCATTCGGGAGGTCTGGAACTCCAGACTCGCATCGATCGATCGCTCGATATCGACGTCAATCGAGATGCACAGCTCGACTCTTGCAATACACCCCTCCCCACCATGGTGTGCCCAGTAAACTTGTTGCAGAACGCCACGATGGAATCGACCCGCGCTTTGATCCTGCGCAGGTGGATGGGGAGCGGTGCCCATGCTCACCTCCTCCGTTCTCCTCCTGAAGGTGATCATCATATCATGCTCGTATCGCTGCCTCGTCGCCCTCGTTTCGTCCTCCTCGTCTTTCGTCCCCGAACTCGCCCTCATCAGATCATCCTTCGATCCCCCCCGTCCTGGGCGAGAACTGGCGGGGCAACGGTGGGGGCATGGCGGGGGGCGTCGGTCGGTTTTGGGCGAGAACTGGCGAGGTGGGGGGCCCCAAGAACAGAGGCTCCA
>CAUYUJ010007713.1:479371-486871 GCA_963575745.1 Prorocentrum cordatum
TGGGGGCATGGTGGGGGGCGTCGGTCGGCGTTGGGCGAGAAATGGTGGGTGGGGCGCCCCAAGAACAGAGGCTCCACGGGGGGGGGCCCGGGGCACGGTGGGGGCATGGTGGGGGCATGGCGGGGGCATGTTGGGGGGTGTCGATTGGTTTTGGGCGAGAACTGGCGGGGCAATGGTGGGGGCACGGCGGGGGTCGTCGGTCGGATTTGGGCGAGAACTGGCGGGGTGGGGGGTCCCAAGAACAGAGGCTCCACGGGGGGGGGGTGCCGGGGCATGGTGGGGGCATGGTGGGGGCATGGCGGGGAGCGTCGGTCGGTTTCGGGCGAGAAATGGCGGGGTGGGGGGCCCCAAGAACAGAGGCTCCACGGGGGGGGGGCCGGGACATGGTGGGGGGTGTCGGTCGGTGTTGGGCGAGACCCTGACATCGGCCGTCTTGAGAAACTCAAGACGCCTGGTGTGTCTTGAGTTTTTTTGATCGCGTGAGTTTGAAGAACTTTTGGGCTTGTCTTGAGTTTTGTTTGACTGTCTTGAGTTTTGTTTGACTGTCTTGAGTTTTGTTCGGATGTCTTGAGTTTTGTTTGGATGTCTTGAGTTTTGTTTTCTGTCCAATCTCCTGGACAACGCACACCATTCGGCATTCACACATTAGTATACGTTAACGTTGGGCCTTCACGCTTACAACGTCAGTCAGGTTAGGTTGGGTTAGGGTGGCGTAGATATCCTCGCGCTCGTCCGAACAAAAAAGACACTACTCCGTCTGGACCGGAGCCTCGAAGGGAATCCACACAAAAAAACAAAAAAAAAAAAAAAAAAAAAAAAAAAAAAAAAAAAAACCTCGGTCCCCCTCCTCCTCCTCCTCCCCCTCAAGGGGCCGCTTTTCATCCAGGACCCCTCACGACGCATCGCGAGGAGGCGACGGCCACGACGACGACGACGACAGCGACCCCATCGCTGCGCCTGGTAGCTGTACACCACCCCGAATTTCTCGGGGGTCGGCGGCAGAGGCGGCAGCCTCTAGATCCGGCCGCTCCCGCCCTGCGGTGTGGGCCGTGCGAGACCTCTCTGACAGAGTGTTTGGCACAGTCTTTGGCCCCCTTCTCCAGTGCCTGGTCAAAAACCTCCTGAAAGTCCCTCCGAGGGGGCCCCACTCTGCCGCCGGCCCCCCGCCGGCCCCCCCCCCTTCAAGGTCTCAAACGGCCCCGGGACGACCCAAGGGCGCCCCAAGCCGGTCCTAGAGAGTCCCGAGCAGTCCAAGAGAGCCTCCAGACGGCTCCAGATCGCTCCAAGACGCCAAAGATGGCCTCCAGACGGCCCAAGACGCCTCCAAGACGGCCCAAGAGGCCTCCAAGAGCACCCCCAACAGAGCCCCAACATGCAAAAATCATTGATTGTTTCATAGTTTTTGAAGGATTTTCGCGTTCTCACCATTTCGGCTTACCCGCGCTCCAAGACGGCCCAAGAGGCCCCCAAGATCGCCCCAGGACGGCCCAACAAGCCCCCAAGAGGGCTCCAAAACGGCGCAAGAGGGCCCCAAGACGGCCCAAGAAGCACCCAGAACGGCCTAAGAGAGGCCCCAGGACGGCCCCAAGAGGGCGCTCAGAAGGGGAACCCGAATGAACATTTTGAGCTTTCGGTCCCAAGAGGCCCCCAGAGGGCTCTTAGAGGCCCCCAAGAGGCTCCAAGAGAGCCTCCAAATGCCCCAAGAGGCCCCCAAGAGGCTCACAAGAAGCCCCCAGGAGGCCCTCAAGAGGCCCTAACCTCCCCCGCAGAGGCCCCGAGAGCCCTCTCGAGACCCCAAGAAGCGTCCACGAGGACTCCGACCCAAAACCCAAGCACGGTGGCGGGATGGGCCGCGCCACGTCACGACTTTCGATGCTGCGCGATCTTCGGCAAACTCCCAGGGAGCGGCCGGTGATGCACCGCCGGCGTCCTCGATAGTCATAAAATTGTCTGGGGACGATCTGTTTTACTAGTGATGAATATTGTTGGTGTATGTTTGGACTATTTCAACTTGTTCGCCCAACATCGGGCTCTAGGGGGACATGCCCGACCAAAGAGTAGATGGCGGATGAGCAGGAGGATGATCAGGGGGACAAGATGAAGATGAAGAAGCAGGGGGACGAGAACGAATAGCAGCAGCAGGAGCTGGCATGGAAGGAGCAGGAGGAGCAGGAGGGCCAGGGGAAGGCGGAGGAAGTGGAAAAGGAAGGGGCGACGACGATGAGGAAGGACTCGGAACCAGAAAAGGCTCCCGCGCTGAGGCGAGAGCACCGTTCTCGCTGCACCACGCTGCAGTGAGAGCACCACTTCGGAGAGAACGAGAACGCTCGAAGAGAAGAAGGGGGATGAGGAGGAGGAGGAGGAGGAAGAGGAGGGAGGAGGAGGGAGGAGGAGGGAGGAGGGAACAAACACACGGGAAGCATCAGCTCGGCACCCTCCTGTGTACACGGCACTGCCTGCGCGGAGGGGGCCGCGCCACCCCCTGGCCACATTCGGGGGAGAGAGGGGAGAAGTATTCATGTACTCTTGGTAGGTGGTCCTCCTCCTCCTCCTCCTCCTCCTCCTCCTCCTCCTCCTCCTCCTCCTCCTCCGCCTCCGCCTCTGGCGGTGCGCGCTGCGAGCTGGAACGCAGCAAAGCCCCAGGGGAGCGAGGCACCGACAGTGCAGCTCCGCACACATGACAAGTGTCGACGAGCAGGAGGACAGCAAAGCCCCAGGAGAGCGAGGCACTGACATCAGGAGGGAAAAAACACACAGACACAATTAATCGTCGATTCCCCAGAAAAGATGGGAAAATGTGGGAAGCGGGGGGGGGGACAATCATCCAGAAAAAATAGGGAAATATAGGGAATTCCGTTATTTGTGTGTATTTATCTGTGTTTCCCAGGGCCCCTTGATGACAGTGCAGCTCAACATCCACACGGCGGTGGCCAGGGAGCCCCCGCGGGATGGAGGCGGCGGGAGGGGCCGCCTGCTTGGCACCCCGGCCCTGCACCGCCCGCGCGCGCGCTCGGGCGTGCACGTGCGCGCGCGACGCCCCCGGGCACGCCTCAGCGCACACGCCGGAGCGCGACTCGCACGGCCTTCCCCCCGACCGCAGATCTCGGCGGTGGACAAGCCTCTGGAGGGCTGGAGATCCACCCTGGCAATCAGCACCCCGACAACGCAAGCGTGCAGTAAACGCACCCGACGAAGGAATCGAACAGCAAAGCGCTGCTCAGTAAACGCACGGGGCCGTGGAGTAAACGCCGATCATGGGGGTCGGGGTGGATTTGTCCTCGCTGACTCCCTTTAGCAAACCACCCTTGAGCGAAAAGGGCCCCGGACCGAAACCGACGGACCCAGACCCGCAAAGGTGACGGCCGCGACGCCCCCTCGCGCACCGAAGACGGCCAGTTCCTTGATCGACGTGTCAGGGTAGGAGGTCCATCCACCTCCGAAGATCTGCAGCTCGGAGAAGACTACGGCTGCAGGGTGGTGGGGAGAACTTCCAAGGGCATTGGCCTCCCTGATAGAGTCCGAGTAGATGTGGTCTGAGGGACGCGCCACATCGCCGATGCATCGCCGATGCATCGGCGACGTCGGCGATACATTGCCGGCGTCGTGGAAGAAAGCGGGCTCCACATCGAGCCGCATCGCCAATGTATCGGCGATGCGGCGCGATCCTTCGACCCCATCTGCTCGGACCCCATCTGGGAGGCCTACAACTCGCTATCGCTCGGACGTCCATTTCCCGTGCATTTTCCGATGTCGTGTGCGCATTTGTTTTTCCGCGAGATGACCCAGGATGCTCATCGACAGTCCTCGCCGATGAAAGAAAATGCACACTTCCGAGCGATGCCACGAGAAAGGGGGAGGCGAGGACGATAACGATGACGATGACGATAACGATGACGTCATCGTCATCGTCATCGTCATCGTCATCGTCAGCGATGCATCGGTGATGCACTGGCGACGTCGGCGATAGAATGGCGACGCCAGCGTGGAGAAAATTGAGCCCCAGTTCGAGCCACATCGGCGACGCGATCCTCCGACCCCATCTACTCCGACCCCATCTAGGATGCCAAGGTCATCGTCGTCGTCATCGCCATCGTCATCGTGATCGTCATCGAGTGGAGAAGGAGGAGGAGGAGGAGGAGGAGGAGAAGGAGGAGGAGGAGGAGAAGGAGGAGGAGGAGGAGGAGGGAGGAGGAGGAGGAGGAGAAGAAGTAGGAGGAGAGGAGGAGGGGAGGGGAAGGAGAGGAGGAGAGTAGGAGGAGGATGAGGATAGGAAGGATGAGGAGGAGAAAGAGGAGAGGAGGAGGAGGAGGAGGACGACGACGAGAAAGGAGGAGGAGGAGGACGAGGAGAAAGAAGAAGGGGGAGGACGAGGAGGCGCGCCGGAGGCCGCGGCCGCTGGGCCTCTCATGGCCTGCCTGCCTGGAGGCCCCCGGGGGGCAGGGCAAGGGCCACGGTCGGGCGCGCCCTCGCCAACGCCTCCTCCTCCTCCTCCTCCTCCTCCCCCCCGCCCCCTCCTCCTCCTCCTCCTCCTCCTCCTCCTCCTCTCTCTCCTCCTCCTCCTCCTCCTCCTCCTCCTCCTCCTCCTCCTCCTACTCCTCCTCCCCTCCTCCTCCCTCTCCTCCTCCTCCTCCTCCTCCTCCTCCTCCTCCTCCTCCTCCTCCTCCTCCTCCTCCTCCCCCTCCTCCTCCCCCTCCTCCTCCTCCCCCTCCCCCTCCCCCTCCCCTCCCCCCCCCCTCCTCCGTCCTCCTCCTCCTCCTCCTCCTCCTCCTCCTCCTCCCCCCCTCCTCCTCCTCCTCCTCCCCTCCTCCTCCTCCTGCCCCTCCTCCCCTCCCTCCCCCTCCCGCCTCCTTCCTCCTCCTCCTCCTCCTCCTCCTCCTCCTCCTCCTCCTCCTCCTCCTTCTCCCCCTCCTCCTCCTCCTCGCCCCTCTTCAAGCGAAAACGAGCGTGCGCGTGCCTCTCGACTTGCGTGAGTTCCGCACGTGGAGATGTGCACGCTGCGGCTTCGTGGTCGCGCTGGGCTTGGTGCGTGGGGACGCTGCTCCTCTGGGCAATGCCGCGGGGAGCGGAGAAGGGGGGAGCGCGAAGGGCCTCGGCCCGGATGAGCCGCGCGGCCTCCTGCTCCGCGGCGACCTCGAGCTGGAGCACGGCGACCTCCCGGGGAGGGCGGGCGCGAGGGGGTCGCGTGATGATCGCCCGCGAGCCCCAAAAAAGTACAGCTGCCCATGTTGTACAAAAACTGACAGCGCCCTGTCGCCATGTGGTGGTTCGGGGACGGATATCACGCAACGAGGACGGGCGCCCACGCGGACCTGCCGCAGGGTGGGGAAGCGCGTGATATCGAGGAGCCTGTCCCACACATGCTGGGCATCGTGCAAAATTCGGGACAGCAGGCTTCTGGCAATTTTCGGCCTCAGGGGGCACTCGCCATGCCCGGGAACCGTCACAAGAGATTCGCGATGAGAAGCGGGCCCTGGGAAGGGTCGGGAATTCAGGAGACCCCGTGCTGAAAAAATCAGGACATCGCATGTCTGGGGTGCGAATGCGTACCAAAACCCTCACTCCCGTCTCCCGCGTCTATGAGCATGGACGGGCGGACCCTGACGGCCAGGTCGGGCCACGCCCAGCCATGAGGAAGCAACTCCTGGCAGGTCTTCGCAAGGACGACTAAGGGCTACGAGGCCCAAGTGAAGGGGCCAGTAAGCTGGACCAGGCCGGACTAAGCCGAGGGCTTTGCCGGGTTCGGTCGGATGACGCTGGACTAAACTGGATTCGGCGGATCTCGCCCGCGGATATACCAGCGCAGAAGCGTGACATTGAAGACCCTGCGCAGGAGCGCGCCGAAACCCTTGACTCCAGCTCCCGTCGTCTACGAGCACGGGCGGGCGGACCCCGACGGCCGGGGCGGGCGGGCGGGCCCTAACGGGCAGGTCGGGCGGGCGGCATCGCGCCCCGCGATGCGCGACAGGCGGTTACCTTCGCGCCCTCGCGAGCCCCCCCGGGAGAAGAAGGGCAGCTCTCCGCCCAGGCCGCGACGCGCGAGGCGCGATCATCTTCGCGCCCCTGGGGGTGACCTGTGGGCTACGCGCACGGAGCGAGTCCTCCCCCAGCAGAGGTGAGGTCGAGCATGTCCTCCCACAGGCGGATCGTGGAAAGATGTTCAACAATTGTACGAATACTAACAATGATAATATTACTACTTTTGATATGTATATATACATATACACAGAAACAGAAATATATACAACTGCATATATATATATATATATATGTGTGAATACCCCTGACGAAAATTTAAACTATCTTTGAACATTCCTCCTGTAGTGGGACATGCCCGACATAAAGCAGGGGTGACCTCTGGTGCGCGGCCTGCCCCTCGCCGCGCGCGATGCGACGGCGCACGGCCCGCGCGATCGTGCCTGGCCCTTCTCCGCGCCCCCCGAACGCCGCGCACCGAGGGGTCGTCCAGGCGAAGGGCCACTCTTGGATGGGACATACTGGCGAAGGGCCACTCTCCTCCTCCTCCTCCTCCTCCTCCTCCTCCTTCTCCTCCTCCTCCTCCTCCTCCTCCTCCTCCCTCCTCCTCCCTCCTCCTCCTCCTCCCTCCTCCTCCTCCTCCTCCCCTCCTCCTCCGCCTCCGCCTCCGCCTCCTCCTCCTCCTCCTCCTCCTCCTCCTCCTCCTCCTCCTCCTCCTCCTCCTCCTCCTCCTCCCCATCCCCCTCCCCCTCCTCCTCGCCGCACTCTGCAGCCGCACCGTGGTCTCCTCCATTTCCTGCTCCTGTAGCCCATGGTCGTCCATCACGCTTCATCCTCCTTCCCCTTACCCTAATGATCCTTCTCATCGTGTGTGGCATCATCCGCCTCCCCCTCCTCCTCTTCCTCATCCTCCTCCTCCTCCTCCTCATCTTCATCATCATCATCACCACCACCATCATCATCATCAGCATCATCAGCAGCTGCATCTGCATCAGCATCAGCATCAGCATCAGCATCAGCACCAGCATCAGCATCAGCATCATCATCACCACCGACCCACCCACCATCACCACCATCATCATCATCATCATCATCATCATCATCATCATCATCAGCAGCATCAGCATCATCATCATCATCATCATCATCATCATCATCATCATCATCATCATCATCATCATCATCATCAGCATCATCATCATCATCATCATCATCATCATCATCATCATCATCATCATCATCAGCATCATCATCATCAATCATCATCATCATCATCATCATCATCATCATCATCATCACATCATCATCATCATCAGCATCATCATCATCAATCATCATCATCATCATCATCATCATCGTCATCATCATCATCATCATCATCATCATCATCATCATCACATCATCATCATCATCATCATCATCATCATCATCATCATCAGCATCATCACATCATCATCATCATCAAACATCATCATCATCATAGCATCATCATCAGCATCATCATCATCATCATCAGCAGCATCATCA
>CAUYUJ010007713.1:501871-512606 GCA_963575745.1 Prorocentrum cordatum
AACCAGCAATCAGCAACCTGGGGTTCCGTTCCCTGCTCCGCCGGCGAATTTGCTCGCTTAAGGGTATGGACTCACCCTCCATGCAGTTTTGCCGTGTCTGCACCAGCGAAGCTCCGGAATCTACGGAGTCCTATCGGATCCTTGGGGTTGATCCAGTTCTACAACATTCCTAATAGATGTGGATCCACCTCTACTACAACCATATTAGCGGTGGTTCCACCTCTACTACAGTCCTATGAGTGGCGGACCAACCGCTACTACAATCCTATTAATGGTGGATCCACCCACCTCTACTACAATCCTATTAGTGGTATAACGGTGGATCCGGCTCAACCACAATCCTATTAATGGTGGATCCACCTCTACTACAATCCTATTAGTGGTGGGTCCACCTCTACTACAATCCTATGAAAAGTGGATCCACCTCTACTACAATCCTATTAGTAGTGGATTCACCTCTGCTACAGTCCTACTATTGGTGGATCCACCTCTACTACAATCCTATTAGTGGTGGGTCCACCTCTACTACAATCCTATGAAAAGTGGATCCACCTCTACTACAATCCTATTAGTGGTGGATTCACTACTCTGCTACAGTCCTACGTATTGGTGGATCCAGCTATACTACAATCCTATTACTGGGGGATCCACCTATACTACAATCCTAGTGGATCCCCCTCTACTACAAGCCCATTAGTGGTGGATCCACCTCTACTACAATCCTATTAGTAGTGGATTCACCTCTGCTACAGTCCTACTATTGGTGGATCCACCTCTACTACAATCCTATTAGTGGTGGTCCACCTCTACTACAATCCTATTAGATGTGGATCCACCTCTGCTACGAATTTGTGGTTGATCCACCTTTTCTACAATCCTATGAGTGGTGGATCAACCTCTTCTACAATCCTATTAGTGGTGGATCCACACCACTTCTACAATCCTATTGGTGGTGGATCCACCTCTTCTACAATCCTATTAGTGGTGGATCCACCTCTACTACAATCCTATCAATGGTGGATCCACTTCTACTGCAAGCCTATTAGTGGTGGATCCACCTCTACTACAACCCTATCAACCTCATCTACAATCCTATTAGATGTGGGTCCACCTCTACTACAATCGCTTTCGTTGTGGAACCACCTCTGTTACAATACCATTAGTGGTGGATCCACCTCTACTACAATACTGTTGGCGGTGGATCCAGCTATAGTACAATCCTATTAGTGGTGGATCCACCACTACTACAATCCTAGTAGTGGTGGATCCAGCTCAACCACAACCCTATTAGTGGTGGATCCACCTCTACTACAATCCTATTAGTGGTGGATCCACCTCTACTACAATCCTTATAGTGGCGGATCCACCGCTACTACAATCCTCTTAGTTGTCGATCCACCTCTTCTACAATCCTATTCGTGGTGGGTCCACCTCAACCACGATCCTATTAGTGGTGGATGCACTTCTACTACAATCCTAGTAATGGTGGACCCACCACTTCTACAATCCCATGAGTGGTGGATCCACCCCTTCTACAACCTATTAGTGGTGGATCCACTTCTACTACAATCATATTAGTGGTGGATCCACCTCTACTACAATCCTATTAGTGGTGCATCCACCTCTGCAACAATCCTATCAGTGGTGGACCCACCTCTACTACAATCGTAGTGGTGGTGGATCCACGTCTACTACGAACCTATTAGTGGTGGATCCAGCTCTGATGGAATCCTATTAGTGGTGAACCCAGCTCCGATAGACTCCTATTGGTGGTGGATCCAGCTCTGAAAGAGTCCTATTAGCGGTGGATCCAGCTGTACTAGGGTCTTATTAGTGGTGATTCCAGCTCTGACAGAATACTATTAGGAGTGGAACCAGCTCTGATAGAATCCGATCAGGAGTGGATCCAGCTGTGATAGAATCCGATAAGGAGTGGATCCAGCGGTGATAGAATCCGATTAGTGGATCCAGCTCTGATAGAGTCCAGTTAGAATGGATCCAGCTCTGCTAGAATCCTATTAGGAGTGGGTCCAACTCCGGAATGAAGCTTGGGACGAGCTCCCTGTGCGGTCAGGGCCAAGATCCTCGAGAGGGTTGTGCCGAAATGAAGCGTCGGTCCAGCTCCATGTGGGGCCAGGGCCACGATCCTCGAGAATGAAGCTCCAGTGGAGCGCCCTGTGGGGCCAAAGCAAGAATCCCGGGGGGAGGTCCACCGAAATGAAGCTTCGGTGGGCCTCCCTAAAGGATTGTTGTTGGTTGCTGGTTGCTGGGGTTTTGGGGGGGCCGGGGCCCCAACCCCCGTTTATTCCAACAACAACAACCACAACAGCAACAGCAACAACAACAACAACAACAACAACAACAACAACAACAACAACAACAACAACAACAACAACAACAACAACAACAACAACAATCATTTTAAGACTGTTCGCCCATATATGCTCGAGTGTCAAATAACGCGTATTTCCCAAACCCTCGATACCTGCCCTCTTCGTCTTCGATCGAACCCCTTTTGGGGAGTATACCTTTCTTCCCTGCAGGCCGGGCCCCGGCAAGCGGCGGGGCGGCCGCGGACCGTCGGCCTGGCCAGCGGCAGCGTCGGCGGGGCGGCCGCGGACCGTCGACCCGACCCCAAGAGGGACGGACAGGGAACCAA
Source organism: Prorocentrum cordatum (assembly GCA_963575745.1). Classification (NCBI taxonomy): domain Eukaryota; class Dinophyceae; order Prorocentrales; family Prorocentraceae; genus Prorocentrum; species Prorocentrum cordatum. The sequence goes on from CAUYUJ010007713.1 coordinate 504,531, forward strand.
CCACGACGACGACGACGGCGACGACGACGACGACGACGACGACGACGACGTCGAAGACGACGGCGACGACGACGACGACGACGACGACGACGGCGACGACGAGCGAAAGCGAGAGCGAGAGAGAACGACAGAAAAGGCCACAAGGACACGACGTAGGGCACGAAGGGCGACAGCGGGGACACGAAGGGAATGCGTATGGGCCCACGAAGAGCGCGAACGACAGGGGGCCACGAAGTGCAGATAATGCGGGGCCACAGCAGGCAACTATGGGGCCACTGAGGGTAGCAACTGGGCCACGTAGGACGGTGAGGGGGGCACAAAGGGCGACAGCGGGGCCACGAAGGGCATGCACATGGGGCCACAACGGGCACAACTCCTTGGTGCCTGGGTGTCGGAAGCGCGGCGCTTGCGCAAATTGCAGGAAATTCCAACGCAAGGCCAGTCTTCAGTAAGTTGCAAGCAAATCTCCAGCGAGATCGCGACTCCAGAGCGCCAGGAGAGCGATTCCTGAATAAATTGCAAGGAAGTCCCAAGCGAGAGCGCGATTCCTGAATAAAATGCGAGGAAGTCTCGGGACGGAGCGGAGGTCCTGGCTAAATTGTAAGGGAGTCTCAGGCGGGAGCCGTTGTTGTTGTAACCTGGGGGCCAGGGGGGCAATTTGAGCAGGAATACTTTCCCTGTCAAAAAAAAGGTGCGAGCGTCGAGGGGCACACTTTGATTGAGAACAAACAATCAGCACCGGTGGAAGGGGATCAACAATAATCATTCTTCAGAAAAGAGAAACAACAACAACAACAACAACAACAACAACAACAACAACAACAACAACAACAACAACAACAACAACAACAACAACAACAACAACCACAACCACAACCACAACCACAACAACAACAACAACAACAACAACAACAACAACAACAACAACAACAACAACAACAACAACAACAACAACAACCGCGCGTGAGTGCCCCATGGTCCCGGACCTCGTTCCCCGCGTTCTTCCCTAAGGTGGAACCGCGCGTCTGTGCCCCATTGGCCGGTTCAGACACCCCCCCAGCAACCAGCAACCAGCAACCAGCAACCAGCAAGCAGCAAGCAGCAACCTGGGGTTCCGTTCCCTGCTCTGCTGGCGAATTTGCTCGCTTAAGGGTGTGGACTCATCCTCCATGCCAGTTTGCCGTGTCTACACCAGCGAAGCTCCGGAATCTACGGAGTCCGATCGGATCCTTAGGGGTGGATCCACCTGTAATGGAATCCTATTACTAGTGAATCCAGCTCTACTACAATCTTATTAGTGGTGGATCCAGCTCTAATCGAATTCTATTACTGGTGGATCCACCTCTACTACAATTCCATTAGTGGTGGATCCACCTCTACTACAATCCTATTAATGGTGGACCCATGGGGAGGCGCTATATTCGATGCAAGCGGTTGTTTGAACACGGTGCTCTCGTCTGACGGGTGCCTGCTTAGAGGCCTCTGGAGGAGGATCCCAGAGGGAGGCGGATTGTAGGCCGAGGCCCCGATGTGGACGTACACACCAGAACCAAGAGAAGGCCCAAAAGTTCCATGGGGGGCGCTATACTTCACGCAAGCGTCTCCTGTTCAACACGGAGCTCTCGTCTGAGGGGTGACTGCTTATGTGCCTCTGGAGGAGGATCCCAGAGGGAGGCGGCTTGTAGGCCGAGGCCCCGAGGTGGAGGTCCACACCAGAACCAAGGGAGAAGGCCCAAAAGTTCCATGGGGGGCGCTATACTTGACGCAAGCGGCTCCTTTTCGAAGCGGGGCTCTCGTCTGAGGGGTGCCTGCTCAGGGGCCTCTGGAGGAGGATCCCAGAGGGAGGCGTCTTGTAGGCCGAGGCCCCGAGGTGGACGTCCACACCAGAACCAGGAGAAGGCCAAGAGGGAAGTTCCATTGGGGGGGCGCTATACTTGATGCAAGCGGTTCTTTTTCAAAACGGGACTCTCGTCTGATGGGTGCCTGCTTAGAGGCCTCTGGAAGAGGATCCCAGAGGGAAGCGGCTTGTAGGCCGAGGCCCCGATGTGAAGGTCCACACCAGCACAAGGAGAATGCCCAGAGGGGGGACCCATGGGGAGGCGCAGTATTTGATGCAAGCGGCTCTGTTTGAAAACGGTGCTCTCGTCTGAGGGGTGCCTGCTCAGGGACCTCTGGAGGAGGATCCCAGAGGAAGGCGGCTTGTAGGCCGAGGCCCCGAGGTGGAGGTCCACACCGACACCAGGAGAAGGCCCAGAGGGGGGACCTATCCGCCCTAATCACATGTTGTTCCTTTTTCAAAGTCAGGTTCTCACCGAATATCGCCGTGCTTCGGCCGTATTCCAGCTGTCTGCAGCCGTTGGGCTGTGGGTTGTCTACGAGCCGTCGTCGTCGAGAGGGGTGTGCCGAAATGCGGTTTCGGTGGAGTTCCCTGCGAGACCCAGGGCCGCGATCTTCGAGAGGGGTGTGCCGAAAATAAGTTTCGGTGGGGCTCCCTGTAGGGCCAGGGCCACGATCCTCGAGAGGTGTGTGCCGAAATGAAGCTTCGAAGGAGCTCCCTGTGGGGCCAAGCCCAAGATCATCGAGAGCGGTGTGCTGAAATGAAGCGTCGGTCCAGCACCCTGTGGGGCCAGGGCCACGGTCCTCGAAATGTGCGTGTGTGTGCCGACATGAAATTTCGGAGGGGTTCCCTGCGGGACCAGTGCCACGATCCTCGAGAGGGGTGTGCCGAAATGAAGCTTCGGTCCAGTTCCCTGTGGGGCCAGGGCCATGATCCTCGAGAGGGGTATGCCGAAATGAAGTTTCGGTGGAGTTCCCTGTGGGGCCAGGGCCACGCTCCTCGAGAGGGGTGTGCCGAAATGAAGTCTGGGTGGAACTCTCTGTGGAGCCAGGGCCACGATCCTCGAGAGGGGTGTGCCGAAATGAAGTTTCGGTGGAGCTCCCTGTAAGGCCAGGGACACGATCCTCGAGAGATGTGTGCCGAAATGAAGTTTCGGTGGAGGTCCCTGTTGGGCCAGGGAGCTCCCTGTGTGGCCAAGGGCACGATCCTCAAAATGGGTGTGCCGAAATGAAAATTCGGTGGCGTTTTTGTTGTGGTGCCAGGGCCAAGATCCTCGAGAGGGGTGTGCCGAAATGAAGTTTCGGTGGAGTTCCCTGTGGGGCCAGGGCCACGATCCTCGAAAGGTGTGCGCCGAAATTAATGTTCGGCGGGGCTCCCTGTGGGGCCAGGGCCACGATCCTCGAAAGGTGTCCGCCGAAATGAAGTTTCGGTGGAGCTCCCTGTGGGGCCAGGGCCACGATCCTCGAGAGGGGCGGGCCGAAATGAAGTTTCGGTGGAGCTCCTTGTGGGGCAAGGGCCACGATCCTCGAGAAGGGCGTGCCGAAATGAAATTTCTGATGAATTCCCTGTGGTGCCAGGGCCACGATCCTCAAGAGGGGTGTGCCGACATGTTGTTTCGCTGGAGCTCCCTGTGGGGCCACGGCCACGATCCTCTAAGGGGGTGTGCCGAAAGAAAGTTTCGGCGGAGCTCCCTGCGGAGCCATGGCCGCGATCTTCAATAGGGGTGTGCCGAAATGAAATTTCAATTGAATTCTTTGTGGGGCCAGGGCCGAGAACCTCGAGAGGGGTGTGCCGAAATGAAGTTTCGTTGGGGCTCCTTGTGGGGGCAGGGCCACGATCCTCGAGAGGGGTGTGCCGAAATGAAGTTTCGGTTGAGCTCCCTGTGGGGCCAAGGCCACGTTCCTCGAGAGGGGTGTGCCGAAACAAAGCATCGGTGGAGCCCCCTGTGGGGCCAGGGCCACGATCCTCTAGAGAGGTGCGCCGAAATCGGGTTTCGGTGCAGCTCCCTGTGGGTCCAGGGCCACGGTCCTTTACAGATGCATGCTAAAAGGAAGCTTCGAAGGAGCTCCTTGTAGCGCCAAGGCCACGATCCTCTGGAGGGGTGTGCCGACATGAAGTTTCGGTGGAGTTCCTTGTGGGGCCAAGGCCACGATCCTCTAGAGGGGTGTGCCGAAATGAAGCATCCGTGAAGCTCCCTGTGGGGCCAGGGCCACGACCCTCGAGACGGGTGTGCCGACATGAAACTTGGGACGAGCCAGGGCCAAAATCCTCGAGATCGGTGTGCCGAAATGAAGCGTCGGTCCAGTTTCCTGCGGGGTCAGGGCCACGATCCTCGAGAAGGATGTGCTGAAATGAGTTTCGGTGGGTCTCCGCGCGAAGCCAAGGCCGCGATCCTCGATAAGGGTGCGCCGAAATGAAGCTCGGGCGGAGCGCCCTGTGGAGCCAAAGCACCAATCCCGCGGGGAGGTCCACCGAAATGAAGATTCGGTGGGCCTCCCTAAGGGATTGTTGTTGGTTGCTGGTTGCTTGGGGAAGGGGGGCACGGGGCCCCAACCCCCGTTTATTCCAAAAAACAACAACAGAACAACAATAACAACAACAACAACAACAACAACAACAACAACAACAACAACAACAACAACAACAACAACAACAACAACAACAACAACAACAACAACAACGACAACGACAACGACACCAACACAACAACAACAACAACAACAACAACAACAACAACCACAACAACAACAACAACAACAACAACAACAACAACAACAACAACAACAACAACAACAACAACAACAACAACAACAACAACAACAACGACGACGACGACGACAACAACAACAACACCAACGACAACAACAACAACAACAACAACAACAACAACAACAACAACAACAACAACAACAACAACAGCAACAGCAACAGCCACACCAACAACAGCAAAAATCGGATTACCATCATGCACCATGCTTCCACGCGTCACACGCATCCTTCTGGATACCACACCCCGCCATGGGGGATTTGTCCGGCGCGCGGGGCCCCACAATCCCTCGCCCAGATCTCCCGCCCAAGAAAGCATTGTCACCACCTCCTCCGAGGAACTTCGACATCGACAGCTCGGACGGCACATCGCTTTCGCAATCGCCTCGCGCACGCCCCGCATCTCGGAGGAGGAGGAAAAGGGCGAAGAGGGGCGGGAAGATGAGGGAGAGTCAGAGGGAGAGGAGAAGGAGGAGGAGGAGGAGGAGGAGGAGGAGGAGGAGGAGGGAGGAGGGGGAGGGGGAGGAAGGAGGAGGAGTTGTAGTAGCAGTACCTCTGAGGACGAGATTGTTATTACTCCTCGCTCGAACTGTTACGCCACCATCCTGCGACCTCGGCGCGTGACCCTGAACGTTCACGCCCCCAGGCGCTGCCGCTCCCATGCTCGCATCCTCCACCTGCCCCATCCACAGTTCCTAAAGGAGTCCCCGAAGTGCATCCTTCGACCCTCGATCCGTGGAGCCCCTGGAAGTCATACGTCCTCCTTCTCCTCCTCCACATTATCTATGGTCTACAAAATGACCAGTAGTTAATAATTACGGTTCAACAGGGACTCTTGGAAGCCCCCCAGAGGCGACGCCGAAACGAGGGCCCTAGTCCTGATTAAAAGGCGAGGAAGTATCAAACGGGGGCGACGAGAGACGACGGAAGGGGAATGGAGGAGAGAGGAGGGAGGAGACAAGGGGGACGAAAAGGGAAAGGAGGAAGGAGGAGGAGGGAGGAAACAGGGACGGGAGAGGAAGGAGGGAGGAGGGAGGAGGGAGAAGAGGAGGGGGTGGAGGGAGGAAGAGAGAGGAAGAGACAGGGGGAAGAAGGGAGGGAGGAAGAGGAGGAGGAGGAGAAAAGGAGGAGGAGGGAGAGGAGGAGGAGGAGGAGGAGGAGGAGGAGGAAGAGGAGGAAAGGACGAGGGGGAGGAGAAGGACGAGGAGGAGGAGAGGAGGAGGAGGAGAAGAGGAGGAGGAGGTGGAGGAGGAGAGGAGGACAAGGAAAAAGGGAGGTAGAGAGGACGAGGAGGGAAGGGAAGATGAGGGAGAGTCGGAGAGGAGAGGAGGAGGAGGAGGAGGAGGAGGGGAGGAGTGGGAGAGGGGAGGAGGAGAGGAGGAGGAGGAGAGGAGGAAGAGGAGGAAAAGGACGACGAGGAGGAGGAGGAGTAATTAGGAGGAGGAGGGAGGACGAGGAGGAGGAGGAGGAGAGATAGGAGAAGGGGGGAGGGAGGGAGGAGGGAGGAAAGAGGGACGGAGGAGGACGGAGGGAGGAGGGAGAAGAGGAGGGGGTGGACGAAGGAACAGGGAGGTAGAGGAGGGAGAGGGGAGGAGGGAGGAGGAGGAGGAGGAGAAGAAGGAGGAGGAGGAGAAGGAGGAGGAGGAGGAGGAGAAGGAAGAAGAGGACGACGAGGACGAGGAGGATGAGGAGAAAAGGGCGCCAGTCCAGCGTAAAACGGGAGGAAGTCTCGGGCGGGAGCGCTGGTTTTGTCGGGACTGGGGCTGAGGGCGGCGAGCAAGAGCACCGCCTTGAGTAAAAAAGGTATGAAGTCTCGAGCGGGAGCGTTGTTGTTGCTGGGGGGCGGCGCCGATGAGAGAAAGAGTAGCGCGCCTGTCGAAGGCAAAACGGGAGGAAGTCTCGAGCGGGAGCGCTGGTTTTGTTGAGACGGCTGCTTTTGGCGGCGAGCAAGAGAACCGGCCCTGAGTGAAAAAGGGGGAAGTCTCGAACGGGAGCGTTGTTGTTGTTGTTGTTGCTGGGGGGCCGGTTTTGGCGGTACCCCAAGCCGCTTGAGAGTGAGCCTCATGTTCAATGAAAATGCAGCCGGCGCCTCGGCGAGAGCGCCAGGGCGCCTATAAGGGGTCCAACAATAATAATTGATTAGTAATTAACATTCAACAGCAAGAACAACAACAAAAAGCAGAATTATCGCCACGGATTCCTGATTAAATGAATGACCGTTCGGCCCTCTGACTCTGATGAGCAGTATTATTATTACTACTGTCGTTTTTCGTGGTATGAATATGAGTAGTAGTAACACGATTAGTGTGAATACTATGTTTAGCACATGTTGTCATTATAAGTCTTAGTATTAGTCGCATTCGAAATATCAGTCTGTTTCGCATCATTAACAGTATTGCGAGCCCTTCGGATTGTTAATGGCATCCCGTCATTATGATGAGTGTTCGTCTTCATATTGTTAATATACCGTGCGTCGTGTTATCATGAGTGTTATTCGTAGCATGACTACCTAGTGTTAGAGCTACTAGTACTACGCTTCGTCTTCTTATAAGCATCAATGTGCTTCAAAAGATTCGTACTACTGTTTTCTTATTAGTCGTGACAATAGTACGGTATTAATAAACTTAGTCCTGGATTTAGTAATAACATTAGCATTCGAAGTCCTAGTAGTATGTATAGGATGCTTACTGCTAGTACGAATATCAGTATGGAGTGTTCGTCGTATTCCTCTTGCTCGTAGAATTGTTATTTGTAATTTGAATATTGCTAATACAATTCGTCGCATTAGCATTCGCATTCTTATGCGCGTATGAGTAGTACGGTTATTCATTTAATAGATGTTGGCAATTCGTATTATCATGCTTCGTATCGGTATTGTTAATACCCCTGACATTCGTCCTATGATGAGTATTCTGATTAGTATCCATAATATTTAAAAATGGTGTGTTTCTGTCGGGTTATTCTTAACACCAATAATGATTAGTATGTATAGTTTTCTTCTGACGCGTAAGATTACTCCTCCTCCTCCTCCTCCTCATCCTTGGCCTCCTCCTCATCCTCCTCTTCCGCCTCCTCCTCCTCCTCAATATTCCTCCTCCTCCTCCGTCTCATCCTCTTCCTCCTCCTCATCATCATCAGCAGCATCATCATCCTCTTCCTCATCCTCTACCTCCGCCCCTGCTCCTGCTCCTCCTCATCCTCCTCCTCCTCCTGCTCCTTTGTCCTCCTCCTCCTCGTCACCACCTGGTTCCTTCATCCCCCCCGGGCCCCGGCTGCTGCCCTTCCCTGTTCCACCATGTCCCCGCCCCTACCTCACTCCCGCCGTTATGTGCGGTTCCTCTTCCTGCTCCGCCTCCGCCACGCCACCACCGACAGTACAAGCCGAAGGCCTTCACCTGTCCCGGCGCTCTTCGCCAAGGGCGTCGACACGAGACAAGGCCTCCCCCTGTTCCTCCTACGTACTCCTCCTCCCC
>CAUYUJ010007714.1:0-27500 GCA_963575745.1 Prorocentrum cordatum
GAGGAGGAGGAGGGAGGGGCGCGGCCCGGGAGCTGGCCGACGGTGGCCTCCAGGACGGTGTTCTTGGCGGCCTCGTGAGCAAGGCAGGACGAGGCAGGGCAAGGCAGGACACCGCCGAGTCGGCCCGAGGAGGCCCCGAGACAGCCCTGGAGGGGACCGACGGCCCGCGATGCGGCCACGACGCCCCAAGACGGCCCCTAAGAGGCCCCAGGTGGGCACAGAACATTGCCTTGGCCTCGCTTGGACGTGTGCATCTTTTCTCGGCGAGGACTGTCGAGGAGCATCTTGCGAACAAACGGACGAGGCCGAAGCACGCACGGGAAATGGACGCCCGAGCGATGGCAAGTTGTTCATTCGAAGGTTGACGCATGATTTTGGCACACTCGTTGGCCTAGGCTTCAGAGCGCCAAAGACGGCCCAGGAGATCCCCAAGGTCACCCCAAGACGGCCCAAAAGAGCCCCAAGACGGCATCACGAGCCCACGAGGGACTCAAGACTGCCTAAAATTACCCCCAGGGCCCCCCAAAAGGCTTCCAAAGTGTGAAGAAATCCTTGAAGCAGATTGTGTTTGGCGTCAAAACGGCCATGAGAAGCCCCAGGTGCCGCATCGGAAGGCCCCACTGGTTTCACAACGCCCACAAAAAGTCCTGCGAGAGACCCCACAAGAGGCCACGACAGGCTCCTAACAGGCATCCTATCGATAACGAAGCCATGCCGTGAAAGCATTAGAATACCCTCGAGCGGCTGTGCTGGGGGGGATTGTCCGGCGCGGGACGGGGCGAGGAACAAAACCTTCCTCGGAGGCGAAGAGGGGATTGTGTTGGGAGAGTTGGTGTTCTAGACAACCTACGCCCTGAGTGCGCGTGGGACAGATTCGTATGTATGCACAACTACGTGTAGGTATACATAAGTATGTCTGTATGCGAATGTGTAGATGTGCGAGCACAGATGTGTGTATGTACGTGTGTATGTGTATACATACATACATACTTACATGCATGCATGCATACATACATACAAACATGCGTACACTCAGTCATGCATACAGATACATGTGCATATACATATACATATACGAATATGAATGCTAATATTAATACGTAGACAGGCACATAAACATATACACATGCAGCCACGTATGCATTGCATAAGCCTGTACATAAAATCATACAGATACACATGCATATACACATATACGTGCATGTATGACTCTATGATTATGTTTACGTGTATGCACATGCATTTGCATATACATATACATGTACCTATACATATACGTAAACATATGCATATACGTACGCAGTATAGACACATGTGACTTATACATATATATATATATACATATATATAAATGATTATATATATACACATATATATATATATATCATCTACTGGAAGCCAGGCCCGGCAGGCCCCCTGTCCGAAGACCACCAGGGCCCCCCCAGGGTACACTCAGGGCACCCTCCCCTCCCGGAGCCTCCCCGAGGCCTCCCCAGGCTGCCTCAGGAGCTGCCCAGAGCTTCAAAGAAGGTCGCGAAGGGACGCGAGGGATCACGAAACCCCCGGGATCCCCAGGCATATTCCAGAGCCCCACAGAAGCTACCATGGGACCCAAGATGGCTCTGAAGTGGCCGTGGAGCCTCGCAAGGGCACCCTCGAGGGCCGAAAGTCGTTCAAAAACAGTGCATTTCTCAATGTGTTCCGCCCTCTCGCCCTTCCACTTCCGATCGAATCTTGAAGCCTCTAGATGGCTCCCAAATCATCCAAAGTAGCCCCCAGAGATTCCCAGCACGGGCCCAAGACGGCCCGAGAGGCCCCCGAGACTGCCCCAAGACAGCCGAGGAGGCCCCAAGAGGCCCACAAGAGGCCCCAAGAGATCCCCAAGAGGGCCCACGAAGGCCCAAGTAGGCTCCTGGAGCCTCCACAGGGGCCCCATGAACGGTCTCGGTGCCAAGATGGCCCCAAGAGACCCCCAGAAGCTCCCAAGAGGCCCTCCAAAAGGCCCCCCAAAAGACCCCCAGGAGACACCTAATAAGCAAACGAGAGGCCCCCCTAGCGGCCCCCGTAGAGACTACGTGATACGTGCTGCAGGCCTCAATCGAAGACACCTCCATTCCGGAAGTATACAAACACGTTCCCCCTCACTCCTCATCTTTCTCATGTTCTGTTCCTCCTCCTCTTCCTCTTCCTCGAGAACGGGGGATTGTGGAGCCCTTCGGGGTTCCAGAGCGCGCGCGCGAGGCTTTCACACTGAGTTCGCGCGTGCGTCTTGCAGTGGTGTGCGTACTCTGTGGCGCCCTCCTCTCCTTCCGCCTCCCCCTCCTCCTCCTCCTCCTCCTCCTCCTCCGCCTCTTCCTCCTCATCCTTTTGTGTGTGTGTGTTTGTTCTTCTCTCTCTCTCTCTCTCTCGCTCCCCCCCAAAAAAAACAGCGGACCATATTTTTTTGTTTGGTGGGGGGGATCGGCGGCGAAAAAAAGGAATGCGACGTGGCCTCATCTGCCCTCCCCCCTAGAAGGATTCCTATTGAACGCCCCCACAAGAAGGATTCATAGTGAAATCCTCTACAGAAGGGTTCCTATCGAAACCCTCCACTGAATGATTCCTACGGAAATCCTCCACAGATGGGTTCCTATTGAAATCACCCGCAGAAGGATTGAGATTGAGATGCTTCGAAAGAAAGAACCCCCGGTTGGCATTGCATCGGCATTGGTTTCGCAACGGTCTGGCATTGCATTGGCTGTGCGTTGGCATTGCGCTTGGCAGTGCGTTGCTAGTGTGCTTGCATTTCGCAAGCATTGCGCTGGCGAGTCCTCTGGGAACCCTCCACAGAAGAACTCCGATCGAAACCTTCTACAAGAAGGACTCCTATTGAAACCCTCCACAAAAACGGTTCATACTGACACCCTCCACAGAAGGATTCCATGCGAAACCATGCACAAAAGGATTCTTATTGAAATCTACCACAACGGATTGCCTCCATTGCCTGTGCATTGGCATTGGATTGGGATCGCTTTGGCATTGGTGTGGCATTGCGTTGGCACTGCGTTGGCATTGCGTTGGCATTGCGCTGGCATTGCGCTGGCGAGTTCCAACACCTTCCTTCGCAGAATGATTCCTGTTGAACCCTCCACAAGAAGGATTCCGATTGAAGCATCCCACAAGAAGGGTTCACATTGAACTCCCTCACGGAAGGATTCCATTCGAAGCCTTCCATAGAAGCATTCTTTTTGAACCCGTCCACAAACGATTTCCCCCACTGGCATTGCATTGGCATTGAATTGGGATCACTTTGGCATTGGCTTGGCATTGCGTTGGTATTGCGTTGGCAATGCGCTGGCGAGTTCTAATGGCTCCCCCCACAGAAGGATTCCTATGCAAACCTTGCTTGATATTGAGATGCTTCGAAATAAAGAATCCCCTGTTGGTATTGCATTGGCATTGGTTTGGCAATGGTTTGGCATCGCATTGGCATTGCGTTGGCATTGCGCTTGGCAGTGCGTTGCTAGTGTGCTTGCATTTCGCAAGCATTGCGCTGGCGAGTCCTGATGGAACCCTCCACATAAGGACTCCGATCGAAACCTTCTACAAGAAGGACTCCTACTGACACCCTCCACTGAAGGATTCCATGCGAAAACCGCCACATAAGGATTCCTGGTGAAATCTACCACCAAGGATTTCCCCCATTGGCAGTGCATTGGCATTGGATTGGGATCGCTTTGGCATTGGTGTTGCATTGCGTTGGCACTGCGTTGGCATTGCGCTGGCATTGCGCTGGCGAGTTCCAACACCTCCCTTCGCAGAATGATTCCTGTTGAACCCCTCACAAGAAGGATTCCGATTGAAGCATCCCACAAGAAGGGTTCACATTGAACTCCCTCACGGAAGGATTCCATTCGAAGCCCTCCATAGAAGCATTCTCTTTGAACCCGACCACAAACGATTTCCCCCATTGGCATTGCATTGGCATTGAATTGGGATCGTTTTGGCATTGGTTTGGCATTGCGTTGGTATTGCGTTGTCATTTCGCTGGCGAGTTCTAATGGCTCCCCCCACAAGGATTCCTATGAAAACCTTGCACAAGAAGGGATCCTTTTGAAAGCCCCCACATGAAGGATTCAAAGTGAACCCCCCCACAGAAAGATCCCAATCGAAACCCTCCACGGTAGGATTCCTATTGAAATCCTCCGGAGAAGGATCCGTAACCAAACCATCCACATACGGATTCCTAGTGAAATCTGTTGGAAGACAGGAATCCCGCCATCGGCATTGCATTGGCATTGGCTTGGCATCGCATTGACATTGCGTTGGCATTGCGATGGCAGTGCGTTAGCAGTGCGTTGGCATTGCGTTGACATTGCGCTGGCGAGTCCTATTCAAACACTTCATATAAGGATTCCTATTGAACACCCCCACAACAAAAAGATGCCTATTGAATCCCCCCACAAGAAGGATCCAAATTGAAATCCTCAACGGAAGGGTTCCATGCGTAGCCCTCCATAGAAGGTTTCCTATTGAAATCCCCCGAAGAAGGATTCTTAGAAGAAATGCGATTGAAATCTACCACAAACAATTCCCCCCATTGGCATTGCATTGGCATTGGTTTGGCATTGCGTTGGCACTGCTTCGGCATTGCGCTGGCGAGTTCGAATGGCTCCCACCACAGAAGAATTAATTCCTTTCCTTCCACAAGAAGGGATCATTTTGAAAGCCCCTCACATAAAAGATTCATACTGACCCCCCCACGGAAGGATTCCAATTGAAACCCTCCACAGGTAGGATTCCTCTTGGAATCTACCACAAAGGATACCCTCCATGGGCATTGCATTGGCATTGAATTGGGATCGCCTTGGCATTGGTTTGGCATTGCGATGGCAAAGCTTTGGCATTGCGTTGGCATTGCGCTGGCGAGTCCTAATGGCTCCCTCCGCAGACGGACTCCTACTGAAACCTTTCACAAGAACGATTCCGATTGAATCCTCCCACATGAAGGATTCCGACTGAAACCCTCCACATGAGGATCCCTATCGAAACCTTACACATAAGCACTGCTATTGAAGTCCTCCGAAGAAGGATTTGTAATGACATCATCCACAAAGTATTCTTATTGAAATCCACCGAGCGAAAGGCTTTCGCCATTGGCATTGCATTGGCATTGGTGTTGGTTGGGGACTGGATTTGTATCGCATCGGCATGCATTGGCCTGGTGCAGGAGATTGACAGAGAGAGAGAGAGACAAAGAGAGAGAGAGAACACGAGAGAACAATATAACAAGAAAAGATTAGTATGAGGGGATCACGGCGAAAAGAAAAATGACAAAAAACAATCCAAAAATTAAGGGTGAAATAGCGTTTCACTCGATAAACAAACCGTATGATAACGACGAGGGGCTCGACAATTCCCTGGCCTCGAGACTTCACCTCCTGCTGCGTTCTCCTCCCGCAGCCAGGACTATTCCAGCTCGGTGACCCCCAAATCGGGCTCAGCAGCTTTGTATAACCGTTTTCACGAAGACCTCCCTGGAGCTGCCTCCTGGGTCTGTTCGTCTCGTGCACCGACGCAGGGCTCATTTGGATTCATCCGATTGGACTCGATTCGGTTTCAATGGATCCGATTCCGATTCGGCTTCGGATTCCGATGCCGAGTCCAGCTCCCCAACGGAGGCCACACCAGCCTGCCGATCGCCGCCGACGTGTACCGTCCCCGGTTCGGCTGCTGATTTCCGCCGATCCGGTTCGCTTCGACCGCCGATCCGACTTAGCGATTCGATTCGGGAGCAGAGCTGGCTTTCCCAGGCCCTTTTAGGGAGCATCTTGGAGCCCCCTTGTTTTTTCATCTCAAGGAGTGGTGCGACAGCTGGCCCCGCAGTGCCTACCCAGCCGACGGAGCCGCCGGACGCAGTGGCCGCTTCGGAGCAGCTGTCGAAGTGATGAGGCTATCTTGCCGGCGGAGGCGGGGGCAAAGGGCAGGGGTGGCCCCAGCCGCACCCAGCCCAGGAGCACCACGGACGGCGGCGGGTGGAGGCCGGTCGGCCCGTGAAGAGGCCGCCGCGGCCGCCGCGAGAATGCCCCTTCCAGTCCCTCCTCCTCCGCCTCCTCCTCCTCTTCCTCCTCCTCCTCCTCCTCCTCCTCCTCCTCCTCCCCCTCTTCATCTTCCTCCTCCTCCTCCTTGTCCCTCCCTCCTCCACCTCCTCCTCCTCCTCCTTTTCCTCCTCCCTCCTCCTCCTCCTCCTCCTCCTCCTCTCCTCCTCCTCCTCCTCCCCTCCCCCTCCCCCTTCTCCTCCTCCTCCTCCTCCTCCTCTTCCTCCTCCTCCTCCTCCTCCTCTTCCGCCTCCTCCTCCTCCTCCTCCTCCTCCTCCTCCTCCTCCTGTCCTCCTGCCCTACTCCTCATTCCTCATCCTCCCACCGACGTGTGGGTGTCAGGAACCTCCGAGGAAACTCCTGATTCTCGTTCTCTTCGTCCTCCTCCTCCCCGTCCCTCTCCCTCTTCACGGTCACTCGGAATGCATACTACTCTCCTCTCTCCCCCGCAGGAAGCCGGAGACTCGCCCGCCCCCCCTCCACCCGCACATGTATTGGTGTTTCTTGTGGTTTCTCCATCGGGGCGTCGTCGGTGTCTCAAAATGGCGTTCCCGCTGTAGCGTTGGCTTCATTTTTTGATCGGCGCGTTTCTCCCACTATTCAGAGATTGGCGCTCTCATCCCAGCGCGGGCCACTGCTCTGGTTCCGAGTGCTTCCCCATCGTTGTCACCCCGTTCTTTTCCCTCCCAAGCCTTCCTCTGGGCATCCTGCGCATCCCGCTTCTCCCACTCCTGCTCCTGCTGCTGGTTTTCCTCCTCGTCCTCCTCCTCCTCCTCCTCCTCCTCCTCCTCGCCCTCCTCTTCCCCCTGCTCATCCTCCTGCTTATCCGCTACCTTCGCTTTTCATGTACGCGGCTACCATCTTGCGATTGCATATGGCACAATGCAGGGCTCATTTCGATTCCTCTGATCCGATTCGATTCGACTTCGATGGCTTCCGATTCCGAATCGATTCGACTTGGGATTTCGATTTGCGTTCCCATTGCTTATTGGAGGCATACTGGCCTGCCGATTTCTGCCGATTCAACTTTTCCCGACTCGGCTGCCGATTTCCGCCGATCCGATTCATCTCGTTCGCCGATCCGACTTATCGATTCGATTCTGGGTTCTCTTGCAATGGGTTTCTATTAGGAGTTGCAATTCTGTTTTGGCACCCGTTGGCGGGGAGGGGAAGGGAGGGGATGGGCGGGAGCGGTGGGAGGGAGGGGTGGGCGGGAGGGGTGGGATGGGCGGGAGGGGTGGGCGGGAGGGGTGGGATATCGGACATGACGCGAGCGCGCCAAGCTTGACCCCCTCCCCTCTCCTTCTCCCTGCCCGTCCCTCTCCCTCCCATCTCCCCTCTCCCCATCTAACCTCCAGTATCCCCCTCCCCTCCTCCCTCCCCGTTCCTTCCCTCTCCCCGTTCCCCCGCTTTCCCTCCACGCTTCCCCTCCCCCTGCCAGGCGCCTCTGCAATGAGGCACCGGCACGAGCCCGAGTGCCACGTGTTTTCCCGGCCAGTGCCCATGTTTCTTGGACGTGCACGGCTCGTTCTCTCTTTCTCTCTGTCGTTCTCTTTTTTTTTTCTCTCTCTCTCTCTCTCGCTCTCTCTCGGGGGATGGGGAGGAGGGGGAAGGTGTCCCAAGCCTGCACACCGGCGGCAGCAGGGCCCTCGACAGGGACAGCCTGCAGCTGCCTCCGGATGCAAAATCACCACAGCGCCACGACTTCACACTCTTATCGGATGTTGATCGACCTGCTACCCTGACGCGTCGATTAGCGAATTAGCCGTCTTCGGTTCGCGAGAGGGCGTCGCGGCCGTCATTTTTGCGGGTCCAGGTCCGCCGGTTTCGGTCCTGGGCCAGTTTCACTAAAGGGTGGTTCACTAAAGGGAGGCTTGCCCACCGCCGATCTTATTGGGGTGCCACAGGGGCCTCGAAATATCTCTCTTCCTCTCTTTCTCTTCCTCGGCGTGGCCCCTCCCCTCCCTCCTCTGGACCCCCTCATTTTAGGAGGGAAAAAAAAACAGACACAATGAATCGTCGATTGCCCCGGAAAATAGGGGAAGTGGGGGGGGGAAGACGAAAGTCCAGAAAATAGGCGGAAATATTGTGCATCCTGGGATGTGTGCCTATTGTGTGCCCAGGGGCCCCACTCATCCTAGCCTTCTGGAAGGGGCTGACTCGCCGCTCCGGGCGAGCGATACGTGGCGGCGGGCCCGCACGGCGGAGGCAGAGCGACGGGCGCGGCCCCTGCACGAGGCCTCCTCCTCCTCCTCCTCCTCCTCCTCCTCCTCCTCCTCCTCCTCCTCTTCCTCCTCTCCCTCCCTCCTTCTCCTCCTCCTCCTCCTCCTCCCTCCTCCTCTCCCTCCTCCCTCGTCCCTCTTCCCTCCTCCCCTCCTCCCCCTCCTCCCTCCTCCCCCTCCTCCTCCCGCTCCCCCCCTCTCCTCCTCCTCCTCCTCCTCCTCCTCCTCCTCCTCCTCCTCCTCCTCCTCCCTCCTCCCTCCTCCCCCTCCCCCCTCCTCCCTCTGGGGCAGCGCGCCCGGTCGTCTTCGCCTGGTCGCCGTCGCTCGGGGGCGGAAAAGAGGGGGGTGATGACTGCTCCAGATTTCGTAATAAAGGGAGGGGGGTCTCGTTTCCGGGGGGGTCTCTTCCAGGCTATCCTGGAGGGCCTGCGGGGTCTGGGGACGATGTTTGGAGGGTTCTCCCGCGGGGGAGGTCTGAAATGGCTTGTCTTGGAGGGTCCAGACCCCCTCCCTTTTATTACGAAATCTGGAGTAGGGGGGGGTGGATATCGTGGCGTGGGCCATGATATTTTCCCAGATCTCATGGCGCCCCTTCTCATTTCATTGCGTTCCTGGCCCCCCCGCTGGGCCGCGCACATGCCGCCGGTCATGATTTGCACCCCCCCTCTTGGACACCCCCCTCTTGGCCGCTCCCGACCTTCGCCCGGTCGCCTTCGCCCAGTCGTCTCTGCTTGCTTGGTCGTACAACCCCGGTCGTCTTCGCCCGCGGTCGTTCAGTATCGTTTGGCCGACCCCCCTCCCCATCCTCATCCCCTTCGAGACCCCCACCAAATTACCACCCCAGTTGGGGATACACCCCTCGAAACCCGAAGTGAACGGCCGATATCCCCATCTGGGGGGGTAAATCGGCCATTGCCGGGCCACGCCGCCAGGCCAGGGCAGCGCGCCCGGTCGTCTTCGCCTGGTCCCGTCAGCTTCTGAGGGCACATCCCTAAGATTGTCCTCGCTTGTTGCTCGCCCATCTCAGGGACAGGGATGGGGATGAGTTCGAGGCTTATTATTCTTGGTAGTACAAAGCCGGTCGTCTGCGCCTGCGGTCGTCTTCGCCCGGTCCGCCTGATCCGCCTCCGCCGCACTCGAGGACTTATTGGGTCGGGAGCACCCCTGGTCATACAACACCCAACGGGCCACACACGCACAATCTTTCGGTATTAAGGACGTTCGGGTCCTCTCCAGGGCAGCCTGGGGAAGGCCTGGGCATTTTGTGTTTGTCCCGCAGCCTCTCGGACGGGAAAGTTTGATGGTATCAGCGGTTCCGACGCAGGCGTTCAGGACACTGTTGAGGGGTTTCCTGGGGCAGCCTTGGGTGCCCACCAGGCGTGTCTGGGGGGTGAGCCTTCCTGAGCAGCATCGGAAGCCGCGTTGGACATGCTGGCGGCCGTGAAGACCAGAACGGAAGCGCTTGTCAGGGGTGCCTCAGGAGTGCGGGGGACGGTGCGAGATGCCGTGCGCGCTGCGCCGTGCCGCGTACGGCCTGGAGTGCCGGCCGCGCGCGTTGGAGCGCGTACTGTCCAGCTGTCCGCGGCAAGGCCCGCCGCTGTGCCAGCGCAGAACCCCTGTGCGGCGACGAGTCGAGCTCTGATGGCCGTGTGCGACGTTCTCTGCTTCTGAATGGAGAGGCAGTCATGGAGGGGGCTGCCTGGGCCGTCCTGGGGCTGTACAGTCGAGGCCCTAAAGAAGGAACCCTGTTCGTTGGGAAGGGGCTCCGCGTTCCTTAAGTGTTTCACAGCTGGCCTCAGGCTTTCCTTATGTCTTCGACAGGAAATCGAAGGTTAACCTATGGAAAAAAAGGGGCCTCGTTCCTTATTTGGGGCTCCTGAGGTCAAGACCCTCACTGCAGTGAGTTCCTGTGGAGCTGGCGCTCCTGGGGCCTTCCTTGCGCCGTCTTGGTGCCTTCGTGGGCCGCCGTGGGCCCCTCTCGGCCGTCTTGGGGTGTCTCTTGGGGTTGCTTGGGCGCCTCTCGGGGCCCCATCGGGTCCTCTGGGAGGCCTCGTCGGGCCGTAGCGGACCCCTCTTGGGCCGTCCGGGGGAGCCCCCCGAGGTTGTCATGGGCCGCCCGGGGGGGGGGGTCCGAAGACCCTGTCGGCATCGGGGCTCAAGGGAAGGGGGGGGCCTCGGGCCGGGCGAAAGGGGGGGATTGGGAAAGGGGGGGTTACGAAATCTGCGGCATGCAGCTGGTTTCGGCTTCACCGAGGGGCCCAGTCCTCGATGCATGGGCGCCTCCCGGCGCCGGGAGGCGCCGCGAAAATCAGCCACGTCAGCTGATTCTCCAACCCCCCCTTTGCTATCCCCCCCTTTCGCCCGACCCGAGGGTCACTGCAAACGGGGGTCAGCCAGAGCGCCCGATCTTGCAGGATCCGGCAGGGCCAGGGTCGCATCGGCCCGGGCCTGGGTGCAGGATCCTGCAGGATCTTGCAGGCTCCTTCGCATGGACCCGGGCTTGGGCGCAGGATCTCGCAGGATGTTGCAGGATTCTGCAAGGCCTGACTGACCCCAGGTCTGGATTGACCTGGGTCAGAAGATCCCCGAGTTGGGCGCGTGTGGGTTCAGTTTGGTTCCGCCGAGGCCCTCTTGGAACAATCTTGAGCCGAAGAGTCCAGGAAATGAAGCATATTCCAAATCAGTGGTGTTGGCCTTCCTGGAGGGCCTCCTGGCTCTACCTTTGATGCATCGGGGGCCTCGCTGGGCTCCTTGAGCGCCTCCTGGGGTCTGATGGGGGATGTCGGGTGCCCCTGAAGTCCCGAGGCATGGCTGAGGTGGCATTGGCGGCCTCCCTGGGCCGTGCTGGAAGCCTGGCAGAAATCTGAAGAGCCCCAGAGCGCCGTGGGACCGTCGGGAAACCAGCTCCTGAAGTGCGCATTGTCCTGAGCAGACCCCCGACGCGCGCAGCTTCTCTCGGGGCTGGACAGAGCCCCCAACAGTGACACGTCGATTAGTGAATTGTCCGTTTTCGGTTCTCGAGAGGGCGCCGTGGCCGTTATTTTCCAGGCTTGCGCCCTCCAGGTTTAGGCCTCAGGTCGTTTTCACTAAACCACGTTTTACTAAAGGGGGGTCTGTCCATCCCCGATTCTCATGCGAGGCCATGGCCTCGCCCGCCTCGCCCTCAAGAGGACCCGGGCGCATGCCCGCACAGGCGTGCCGTTTCCGTTTCCGGAGTGCCGCCCGCCCGGGGGGGGGGCGGGAGCGCTCTTCGCGCTCCTGGGAGGAGGAGGAGGAGGAGGAGGAGGAGGAGGAGGAGGAGGAGGAGGAGGAGGAGAAGGGGGGAGGGGGAGGAGGGGGAGGAGGGGGAGGAGGAGGAGGAGGAGGAGGAGGAGGAGGAGGAGGAGGAGGAGGAGGAGGAGGAGGAGGAGAAGGAGGAGGAGAAGGAGGAGGAGGCAGGCAGCAGCTGGCGGGGGGCACGGTGGCGGGCAAGGCGGTGCGAAGTGCAGCGCGCTGCAAGTGGAAACGGTATACGAGAATGCGGGGTGGGCGTTTTCACTCAGGAGTGGTAGAGCTTCTAGCAAGATCTTGACGAAGCAGCGGGGGGAGACCAGTGCTGGACAGCAATTCCACACTTTCATCTGCCCCCGCCAACTGTTTTGGGACGTAACTCCGCCCAGGAGCCACGCTGAGCACCCGTTCGGGGCGTCGTCTTCTGCAAATGTTATGGGGTGGGATGCTTGGCTCTGCAGAAACTTCATGCCACGCGTGTGCTCCACATACTGTGGGGAGCCAACGCCTCTCTATTGCTTGTGTGGAAGCCCAATGGCTTCACGCAGTCTCACAGTGCCTTCTTCGGGCGAGGCTGGGACAGGGGTGAATCGTTCCAGAGCGTCCCGGCATGCTCTGAGAAGGACGGAGACATTCTCCAGAACCCCGGGATCTCTCTAGGCCTCCCAGATAGGGTCCGAGTAGATGGGGTCGGTGGATCGCGCCGCATCGGCGATGCATCGGCGATGCGGCTCGATGTGGAGCCCGATCTGCTTCACGTCGACGTCGCCGATGCATCGCCCACGTCGGCGATGCATCGCCGATGCATCGCCCATACATCGCCGATGCATCGCCGGTGTATCGGCGATGCGGCGCGATCCTTCGACCCCATCTACTCCGACCCCATCCAGGAGGCCTCTGATCTCAGAGATCCCGGATTTCTCCCGATCCGATGTTGTCCTTGCTTTGGCCTCGTCTCACGCGTTGCAATATTTTCTCAGAGATCTTAGAGAACCCCGGGATCTCAGAGATCCGATGCTATCCTTGCCTCTTCCTCGCCTCACGCGTTGCATATTTTTTTGCCTGGCTGCTACCAGAAGGAGGCCTCGCAGAGGTGGCCCTCTAGGCGCAGCGAGGGCCGAGTGCAGATGGCGCTCTTCGGATACCGTCGGGGCGTTGACCTCAGGAACCCTAAATAAGGAGCGAGGCCCCTTTTTCCCGTGAGATACGCTTCGATTTCCCATGGAACCCTAGGGAAAATCCAAGGCGCCGAGCCCCTCCCCAACGAAAAGGGTTCCTTCTTCAAGACCCCTACTGTACCGCAGCAATGTGGGGGGGGGGGGGGTGATTGGGGGGATGGTAAGGGTGTGGAGGGGGAGCAGATGGAGAGGGCGAGGGGTGCTCGAGGCTCTAGGTTTTCGGGCGCGTTCGTCGGCTATCGGCGATCGGTGGCTTTCCAGCCTCGGGATGCGTTACAGCAGTTGCGCCTCGGGCTCCGCTTTTGCTGTTGTTCCTCCACGTTTTGTTTGTTGTTCCCCCTCGGGGGCTCCAGGGTGGGGTTCCGAACGCTTGGTTTATTTCCCTCGGCGCTTGTTTTTGTTCACCTCGGGCGTTCTCGTTTTTTCCTTCGAGCGCTCGAGTTGTTGTCCCTCGGGCGCTCTCGCTCGTTCTCGGCATTTGTTTGTGTTCCTTCGGGAAGCCGGGCGGGTCGAAAATCCCACCTTTTTTCCCGCCGGTGTTTTTGTTTCCTCCCTAGCGTGTTTTGTTTTCCTTCAGGAGGGTAGGAAGGCTGGGGGGGAAGAAGCTCAGGCACTCCCCAGGGAAGGGGGGGGGGGAGGGGGGGGGAGGGACCCCAGGAGGGGACGACGTCCCAGGGGTGATGGGGGAGGGGGAACCCCAGGGGACAATCCCTTCCCCGAGTGGGGAAGGACGGGGGGGAAGGCCCTCTTCCCGCGGGGAGGGGGGGGAGAGAAACAGACTGAGGTCGAGCAGGGGAGAGAGGGGCAGGGAAGTGGCGAGGAGGGGTGGGGGATAGGCGGCGGATACGACGAAGAAAGACGACGACAAAGAGAGATCGAAGAGAGCATGGGATGGGCGAAGATGGGATCGAGCAGACGAAGGAGGAGGAGGAGAGCAAGGACATATCGAGGAGGGTGGCGATGGAGGAACCGGTGGAGGCG
The DNA here is from genome assembly GCA_963575745.1 of Prorocentrum cordatum. Lineage (NCBI taxonomy): Eukaryota > Dinophyceae > Prorocentrales > Prorocentraceae > Prorocentrum > Prorocentrum cordatum. The sequence goes on from CAUYUJ010007714.1 coordinate 13,729, forward strand.
GGGAAGAGGCGGAGGTGGCGAACGTGCCACGCGCATGCCAATACAAGCATGCCCAATGCATGCACGATGCATGCCAAGCGCATGCCAGTACATGCCAAAACTCACGCAACATGCATGCCACAGACATGCCAAATGCATGCCACATGCAAGCCATCGCATGCCAAAACAAGCATGCCACATGCATGCCAGATGCATGCCATGTGCATGTCAATGCATGCCAAAATTGCTGCCAAATGCATGCAACATTCTTGTCACCACAGGCCAATACAAGCATGCCAAATGCATGCCCAGATGCCGGATATATGCATGCCAAATACATGCCACGGTATGTCACCCTGCATGCCAAATTCATGCCGCATGCATGCCACATTCATGTCGCGTACATGTCAAAACAAGCATGCCGCATGCTCGAAACATGCATTCCAACACAAGCGGGGCAGATGCACGCCAGAGGCATGCAAGATGCAGATCGGTGCATGCCACATGCATGCCAATGCATGACAATTTGTTTGCCAGATGCATGCCACATGCACAAAAAAAACATGCAGGCCAGCTGCATGCCACTGCGTGCCATATGCCGCATGCGTGCCAACGCGTGCCAGTGCATGCTGAACACATGCCAACACATGCCAACCACTGATCCTTAAGACCCGAATATTTTCTTACTCGGAAGCTTACACCTTAAAGCCATGCCCGTGAGACCCTAACCTGAACGGCTTCTAACCCAAAACCTAAATTCACTTCCGAATGCCGCGTAACTAAGATCCTAGCCCTGAGATCCTTACAGAAAGCCAGATGCCCTAACCAGGAGTCCCAATTCCCGAGATCATTACCGTAACCTCAGGCGCCGTTTCCCTGACACCTTAGTCCTGAGGCCCAGGGCTGTAAACCGACAACCGTGACCCTAAGACCCGAACCCTAACCCCACGGCCCTGACCCTGAGCTCCTGGCCCTGAGATCTTACCCTTGAGGCCATTAAATCAGAGGCAGCAGCGTGGAATGGGGACTCCCTGCTGCAATGTCCCGGCGGAGAACCGCGGGTCACGCCCGGAGGCCGCGTGGAGGACATCCACCTCCACGCCCATATCCTCTTTGACGTTCACCACCTCATCCTCCTCCGTCCTCCGCAACAAGCACCTGATCGTGCACCTTCCCAAGCAGCGCCACCCTGGCATCCCCGTCCCCATCGTCCTCCTCCTCTTGGCCATGCCATCATGGTCCTCTCCCTCGTCCTCGTCCTGCTGCTGCTCCTCCTCCTTATCCTCATATTCGTCTTGCTGCTCCTCCTCCCCCTCCTCCTCCTCCTCCTCCTCCTCCTCCTGCCTTACCTCCCCCCCCTCCTCCTCCACCTGCTCCCGCTCCAGATCATGAGTAAGACGCGGCAGGCTGCGTGAATAAGACGGCGCCGATGCACCTACATCCGCGGGCAGCTTGCGCGCGGGTGAACGCGCAATCGATCTCCGCGGCATCGCCCCCCCAATTTCAAGCTAGGCGGCGAAACGGACCGCTTCTGTCGAAGCCTCGCCCCCCCCCCCCCATCGGGGGCGGTTCACCCGCCCATCCCGCTAGCAGACCGTGGAGGCCTTGGACACGGAATCCAGGGCCTGGAGCCTCGCGGAGATCCACTTGCGCAGCATGGGGGGGGGGGGGGGGGGGCGCAAGTTGTCCGCCCCAATCATTGCGAGCTCTCGACCCTCCCTCCGCCTCCTCTCCCTCCCCCCTTATTTCCTCCCCCCCCCGCCTCCCTCCTCCCTCGCCCCCTCCCCCGACCCCCCCCCCCCCCGCCCTTCCTCCGCCTCAGATCCCCTGGAGGAGGGCGGCAGGTGAGCGGTGCGGTTGCAGTTGCGCGCCCGCGGCGGTTGAAATGCGTCGCCCAGTTGGGGGCTGCGGTTGCGCGCCCGCGGGCGGGTTGAAATTTGTCGCGCAGTTGCGGTTGCGCGCCCGCGGGCGGGTTGACATGCGTCGCCCAGTTGCGGTTGCGGTTGCGCGCCCGCGGGCGGGTTGAGATGCGTCGCACAGTTGCGGTTGCGCTTGCGCGCCCGCGGGCGGGTCGAAATGCGCCGCGCAGTTGCGGTTGCGCACCCGCGGGCGGGTTTGAAATGCGTCGCCCAGGTGCGGTTGCGGTTGCGCGCTCGCGGGCGGGTTGACATGTGTCGCCCAGTAGTGGCTGCAGTTGCGCACCCGCGGGCGGGTCGAAAGGCGTCGCCCAGTTGCGGTTGCGGTTGTGCGCCCGCGGGCGGTTTGACATGTGTCGCCCAGTTGCGGTTGCGATTGCGCGCCCGCGGGCGGTTTGACATTTGTCGCCCAGTTGCGGCTACGGTTGCGCGCCCGCGCGCGGGTCGAATTGTTTCGCGCAGTTGCAGCTGCGGTTGCGCGCCCGCGGGGCGGATTGAAATGCGTCGCCCAGTTGCGGTTGCGTGCCCGCGGGCGGGTTGACATGCGTCGCCCAGGTGCGTTTGCGGTTGCGCGCCCGCGGGCGGGTTGACACGTGCCGCCCAGTTGCGGTTGCTGTTGCGCGCCCGCGGGCGGGTCGAAATGCGGCGCCCAGTTGCGATTGCGGTTGCGCGCCCGCGGGCGGGTTGAAATATGTCGCCCAGTTGCTGTTGCGCGCCCGCGGGCGGGTTGACATGTGTCGCCCAGTTGCGGTTGCGGTTGCGCGCCCGCTTGCCGTTTGAAATGCGTCACCCAGTTGCGGTTGCGGCTGCGCGCCCGCGGGCGGGTTGACATGTGTCGCCCAGTTGCGGTTGCGGTTGCGCGCTCGCGGGCGGGTTGAAATGCGTCGTCCAGTTGCGGTTGCGCGCCCGCGGGCGGGTTGCAATGCGTCGCCCAGCTGCGGTTGCGGGTGCGCGCCCGCGGGCGGTTTGAAATGTGTCACCCAGTTGCGGCTGCGGTTGCGCGCCCGCGGGCGGGTCGAAATGCGTCGCCTAGTTGCGGTTGCGCGCCCGCGGGCGGTTTGAAATGCGTCGTTCAAGGCGCCCTCCTGACGTTCAGTCAGTCTATCAGTCAGTCAATCAGTCAGTCAATCAGTCAGTCTGTCAGTCAGTCACCGGCGGGCACGGAATTTCACCCGGCTCCGCCGGGAATCAGGACCCTCGCCTCGAGATCACAACCCTCGCCCGAAGCCCCTGACTTGGGGGCCCTCGCATCAAGGCCCGAAACCAGAGGAGCGAATCCTACGGCCAACATAATACCCTAGCTGGAAGACATTGACCCTGAGACCTTAACCCTGAAACCCTGACCCGAAGTTTCTATAGACTTAAAAACTTTGATGCCCTAGACATAATATTATAGCCCTAAACCTAGGACCTTGACCCGAACGCCCTAGACCTGACCCTAGGGGCAACCTCCCTAAGACCCCTGGGCGATGCTCTGGAGACGGCGACGAATAGGCCCTTCTCCGGGTCTTGGGCGCGGCGCTGCCGCCCCCGCCGCCGCCGTCGTCTTCGTCGCCGTCATCTTCGTCGGCGTCGTCGTCGCCGTCGCCCCCGTCGCCCCCGTCGACGTCGTCGTCGTCGTCGGGCAGGCGGGGCCTGACGAGTCAGGTCGGGCGGGTGGGCCCTAACGAGTTGGGCCGGATCGGGCGGGCGGACCATCGCCGGTCGGGGCGCGTCGGGCGGGCGGGCCCTTATTGGCGGGCCGGGTCGGGCGGGCGGGCCTCAGCGGGTCGGGGCGGGTCGGGCGGGGCGACCCCGACGGGCGGATGGCGCGTGGCGGGCGGGCCATGAAAATGCGTTTCATGGTCGAGTAGATGCGCGAGAATCTCACTGGGCTGGGCCGGGTCGGGCGGGCGAACCCTAACGAGTCGGGGCGGGTCGGGCGGGCGGGCCTTAACGGGCGGGTCGGGTCTTGCGGGCGGGGCCCAATTTGGCGGGCCTGGTCGGTCGGGCGGGTCGTCGAGGAAGGGCGCACATCGAGGCGCCGCGCGCAGCTGTCCGCGCGCGACACGCTTTCGGAACGCATCGAGGGAACAGGGCTTCCCAGGCGCGACCCTTGAGCGCTAAGTGTTGCGTTGGAGACGGATGCAGTCGAAAGCTGGGTGCCGCGTTGAACATGGAAGCGCGGTGGCCCGGCGGCGGCGGCGTTGGAGACGGCTTCGACAGGACCGCCGTCCGGGCCCGGGGCGCGGCAACGCCGCCGCCGCCGCCCCTGCCGCCGCCACCGCCGTCGCGGTCGTCGCCGTCGTCGTCGCCAGTGTCGTCGTCGCCGTCGTCGTCGTCGCCGCTGATTCTCTCGACCTCGTCCTCGCCGCCTCTGTCGCGCGGGCGGAACCTAGCGGGTCGGACCGGATCGGGCGGGCGGGCCCTCGCGGGCCGGGGCAAGTCGCGCGGGGGGGCCCACGCGGGCGGGCCGGGCTGGGCAGGCGGGTCGCTTCGACGCATGATCCAGTAGGCGCGGGACAACCTGACCTGGTCGGGTCGGGTCGGGCGGGCGGACGCTAACGGGTCGGGGCGGGTCGGGCGGGCGGGCCCCAGATGGCGGGTTGCGTCGGGCGGGCGCGTCGTTGAAGTGCGATGCGTGACCGAGTTGGCGCGCGAGGGCCCTAGCGGGCCGGGTCGGGCGGGCGGACCCCGGCGGGTCTGGGCGGGCCGGGTGGGCGGGCCAAAACGGGCGGGTTGGGTCGGGCGGGCGGACCATTGAAGTGGGGCGCGCATCGAGGCGCCACGCGCAGATTTCCGCTTGGCAACGCAATGAGGAGAATGGGATTTCCAGGCGCGGCTGCGGAGCATTAAGTTTTTTTGGGCGGCGGACGCCAACGCCGTTGAACGGCACGCGTCGCGCTGAACATGGCAGCGCGGTGGGCCCGCGGCCGGCGCGTCGATCATTGGGAGGCGCGTAGGAGACGGCGCAGAATGGGCCCCTGTCCGGGTCGGGCGCGGCGACGCCGCCGCCGCCCCCCCGCCGACGCAGCCGTCGTCGTCGTCGCCGTTGTCGTCGTCGGCGTCGTCGTCGCCGTCTTCGTCGTCGCCCTCGCCCTCGTCGTCGTCGTTGTCGGGCGGGTGGAACCTGGCGGGTCGGGTCGGGCCGGGCAGGCGGACCCCCGGGGCGGGTCGGGCGGGCGGGCCCTCGCGGGTCGGACGGTCGGGCCCAAACGGGCGGACCGGGTCGGGCGGGCCGCTGCGATGAGCGCAGACGCGAAAGTCAGGGCGCGACGCGTGCTTGCGCGCAAACGCGAAGCCTCAACGGGCGGGGCGGGGTCGGCCAGGCCGGCCCTCGGACGGGCGGGTCGTTAAAAGTATGATGCGTGGTCGCGTAGACGCGCGAGAACCCAAGCGGTTTGGGTCGGGTCGGCCGGGCGGGCTCCACGGTCGGGCCGGGTCGGGCGGGCGGGCCGGGTCGGGCCCTAACAAGCGGGTCGGGCGGGAGGGCCATTGAAGCGCGACGCGCATCGAGGCGCCGCGCGTGGCCTTGAGAACTAGCGCAGGAGACGGGTGCCGTTGAGGATAAGACGTCGCGTCGATCATGGAAGCGCGGTGGGTTCGTGGCGGGCGCGCTAGTTGCTGGGCGGCGCGTTGGAGAACGCGCCGAAAGGACCAGTGCCCGGGTCCAGGGTGGCGGCGGCGCCGCCGCCGCCCCCGCTCCCTCCGCCGCCGTCGCCGTCGTCGTCGTCGCCGTCGTCGCCCCCGCCCTCGTCGTCGTCGTCGTTGTCGAGCGGGCGGGCCCTAATTGAACGGGTCGGGCGGGCGGACGGGCCCAAACGCGCCGGGGCGGGTCGGGCGGGCGGGCCCTCGCTGGCCGGGGCTGGTCGGGCGGGGGGACTTTGACGGGCGAGTCGGGTCGCGCGGGCGGGTCGTTCAAGTGCGTTCCCCGATCGAGACGACGCGCGAAAATCTACGCGGGCCAGGTCGGGTCGGGCGTCCGGGCCCAAACGGGCCGGGCCTGGTCAGGCGGGCAGACCATAGCGGGCCGGTCTGGTCTGGTCGGGTGGGCAAACCTTAACGGGCGGGTCGGGTCGGGCGGGCGGGCGGGCCCCAACTGGCGGGCCTGGTCGGTCGGGCGGGTCGTTAAAATAGGGCGCTCATCGAGGTGCTGCGCGCGGCGTTCCGAGCGCGCCTTGGCCCCCCTTTCATATTGGTCTGCGACGGCGGAAAAAGGCTTCCGAGGCGGGGTTCTCGAGCACTACTAGGCGTCACGTTGGAGACGGATGCCGTCGGGCAGCGCGCGCTGCATTGAACGCGCAAACGCGATGGGCCGGCGGCGGGCGCCTTGATTATTATACTGGGCGATGCGTTGGAGACGGCGCCGAATGGGCCCTTATGCGGGTCGGGGGCGCGGCGCCGCCGCCGCCGCCGCGCGGGCGGGCCCTCGCGGGTCGGGGTGGGTCGGGCGGGCGCTAGCGGGCGCGTCGGGCCGGGCGGGCGAGTCGCGAAAAGCAAACGCGCGACAACCTCAACAGGCATGGCCGGGCCGGGTGGGCGGGAGGCCCCCGGCGAGTTGGGCCCGACCGACCTATGCGGGCGGATCGGGTCGGGCGGGCGAGTCACATGGTTGCGCAGACACGCAAGAGAGCCCGAATGGGTCGGGCCAGGTCGGGCGGGCGGACCGCGTCGTCTCGTCGGGTCGGGCGGGCGGATCCGAACGGGCGGGGCGGGCGGGCCCGAACGGGCGGGCCGGGTCGGACGGGCGGGTCGTTGACATGGCGTGCACTGCGAGGTGCCACGCGGAGCTTTCCGCGCGCGCCATGGCCCTCCTTTTTTCTTGGAGTGTAACGGGAAAGGGGTTCCCGGGCGCGGTCGCTGTGTACTCGGCGTTGTTGTGGAGGCGAATGCCGTTGAGTATTCAGATCTGCGTGGAACGTAGAAGCGCCGCGGGCCAGCGGCGGGCGCGTCGATGATTGGGCGGCGCGTTGGAGGCGACTGCAGTTGAGCACAGGACGCTGCATTAAACGCGGCAGCTCGGCGGGCAGGCGGCGGGCGCGCGATCGGCGGCTGGGCGGCCCAAGGGGCAAGGGTTTCCCAGACGTGGTCGTTGAGTGCGCGGCGTTGCGTTGGGGGCGGACGCCGTCGAGCTCTGCCCGCTGCGTTGAACATAAGAGCGCCTTGGGCCGGCGGCTAGCGCGTTGATTACTGGGTGATACGTTGGGGGCGGCGCCAGATGGGCCCTTGTCCAGGTCCGCGGCGCGGCGCCGCCGCCGCCGCCCCCGCCGCCGCCGCCGCCGTCGTCGTCGCCGTTGTCGTCGACGGCGTCGTCGTCGCCGTCGTCGTCGTCGCCCTCGTCGTCCTCGTCGTTGTCAGGCGGGCGGAGCCTCGCGGGCCGTGGCGGGTCGGGCGGGCGGACCCTCGCGGGCGGGTCGGATGCGGCGGGTGGGCCATTGGACATGACGCATGATCGAGTAGACACGCGAATGCCTCAACGGGTCGGGTCGGGCCGGGCGGGCGGGCCCTAACGCGACGGGCAGGGCGCGCCGGGCGGACCTAAGCGGGCAGATCGGGTCGGGCGGGCGAGTCATTAATTCACGATGCATGGTCGTAGACACGCAAGAGCCCGAATGGGTCGGGCAGGTCGGGCGGGCGGACCCAAACGGGTCTGGTCGGGCCCGGCGCGCGGATCCGAACGGGAGGAGGAGGAAAGGGACGCAGGAGGATCAGGAGTAGGAGGAGAAGCGCGGCCCCTTTATCATCGAAGACGCCTACGTCGAACCATCGCCGCCCCCTGCCTTTTTGGAAACCCCAGTGTGATAAAATGTCGGGGCAATACTTGGCCAAGCCATTGGCCCGCATGGTGTCTTAGCCGTATGGTGCCATGTTGGGTCCACCTTGGGCCGTTTGGGAGGCACCTCGGGGTCATTTGGGGTCCTCTTAACGGCATTTCTGCCGTCCTGCAGCCGTCTGAGGACCATCGTGGGGACTTTTTTGAGTCATCTCCGCACGCTTCTGGCACGCTGCGACCGCAAATTGGAGCCCCAGTGGACAAACCCACAACTGGAGATCATTTTCGCACGCCTCTTGTTCCCTGGGCCCGCAAATTCGCTGTTCTTGCATCTTTCTTTCATTGTCGTAATCGTTTGCTGATGTTCCTCGATCCTCGATTTTTTTTATCTTCTCACTGATTATCGTTCGTGTACCTTTCTGGAGATAGTCGCTGGCATGTGCCACGATCGTCAACTTGTGGCGAGCCGACTTGCTTGGAATGGGCTTCCTTGCAACAACGCTGGAACCACGAAGTGCGTCGGAAGCGCACCCATTACAGTTTTCACATTTGAGGCTTTACCCAGGGGCCGCCACACGCGCGCCAATCGGAAATGTTCAAAAACTGTTACCAGAAATCATGTTCGCACGCCTGTCGTCCGCTGGGGCGTCAAATTTGGAGCCCCAGTGGGGCCCGGGCCGAGCCAGGTTTCTCTGGCTCGCCCTTCCCGGCTGGGCCCCCCCCCCCTGGAGAGGAGCAACAAAAAGTTGCGACCGTCCTGGGGCAGTCCAGGGTGCTCTAAGGGGAGGCGTTGGAAGCTTGGGAGCCTTAGGGCCACGACGTCTCGAGCTCCGACCCTACGCCTGGGTCAGTGCCGCCCCCTCCCACCCCCCCTATAGAGAACGAGACCAGCGCCGAGGGACAGGGGAACGGCGCCGAGGCGGAAGCAAAACGCACGGGGGAGAGGAAACAAATGAAGCGAAATCGCCCCGGGAGGAGGAGGAGGAGGAGGAGGAGGAGGAGGAGGAGGAGGAGGAGGAGGAGGAGGAGGAGGAGGAGGAAGGGGAGGAGGCGGACGGAGGAGGAGGTATGAGGAAGAGGATGGGGGAGGAGGGAGGAGGCGGAGGAGGAGGAGGAGGAGGAGGAGGAGGAGGCGAGGAACTGCATCCAACGCTCCCCGGTTGCACCCGGCGAGAGCGTGTCCGGGGTGCCCAGGTCCCGCCCCGACCGGACCCCTCGGAGAGAGGCCAGGGGCAGCACCAAGGGGGGGATCAGGTTCGACGGAGGGAGCGCTCGACCTCACTCGCCCACTAGCGCCGCCCCCCTCCACTCGCCGAGGAGGAGGCCTGGAGGCGGAGAGGAGGAGGAGGAGGGAGGAGTAGGCGGAGGGAGGAGGAGGAGGAGGAAGGGAGGAGGAGGAGAGGAGGAGGAGGAGGAAAGGGGAGGAGGCGGAGGAGGAGGAGGCTGAGGGAAGGGGAGGAGGCGGAGGAGGAGGAGGAGAGGAGGAGGAGGATGAGGGAGGGGAGGAGGGGCGGAGGAGGCGGAGGAGGAGGAGGAGGAGGAGGAGGAGGAGGCGAGGAACTGCAATCCAAGCGCTCCCCGTTGCACCCGGCCGAGAGCGTGCTCCAGGGGTGCCCAGGTCGCCCCGACGGGCCGCCGGAGAGAGGCCAAGGGGCAGCACAAGGGGGGAGCAGGTTCCGGAGGGAGCGCATCGACCTCACTCGCCCCCTCCCTCGCCGAGGAGGAGGAGGAGGAGGAGGAGGAGGAGGAGGAGGGAGGAGGAGGAGGAGGAGGAGGGAGGAGGGAAGGAGGAGGAGGAGGATGAGGGAGGAGGGAGGAGGAGGAGGAGGCGGGAGGGAGGAGGATAGGATGAGGAGGAGGAGGATGGAGAGAGGGGAGGGAGGAGGGAGGAGGAGAGGAGGATTGAGGGCGGAGGGAGGAGGAGGAGGAGGAGGAGGAGGCCTGACATCCCACCCCCCAGCAGTCGAGAGCCTATCGCCGATCTGTCGGCGATGCATCGCCGATTCCAGCAGGGCGGCGTCCGCCCCTCCCCCGTCGTTGCATCTCGCGAGGAAGGGGGGGAGGCATTTACCCATCATCGGGTCTGTCGATTCTTTTGCTGACTTTTGGCTTCCCGTCCAGGGCAGCCAGCAGCCGCCACATTTACAGATGGGCACCAGTGGCAAGTCGCACTAGGCGGCGGATCGTGCGCACACGACGTTTCAATGATAGTTTGGCTCCCTGAAGGAAGGGGTGCTGCCGTTGCACGAGGGAGAGAAAGCCACCCAGGAAGCCATGTTCAGTAAGGGGCCTTCGGAACATCGACCAGGACGACGCCTGGGAGGGGCCCAGTCGGATTCTGCGGCGCGTCGGAGCCGGACAGGGGCCGTGCGGCGTGGGCATACGCTCCAATCGGTCATCGCCGCAGGCGTCTGCGCCCCTCACGGGGCCGCGGGCGCAGATCTTCCCAGAGGCCAGTTGCAGCAGCCGGAGGTCTCTGCTTGGCATCGTCCGACCGATGAGTTTTTTCTTTTCAATTGCACAGTGACTCTGTTCAGCGTGCTCTCGCCCTCACAAGGATACGCGTGGAACTATTCGGTGTTGTCTCGTTGCATGCCGTTCTCACCCAGCCTTCACGGCCTTCTCAAGCCTTGGTCCGCTGAAAGTGCATGTGAGCACACTTCTGAGGCACGAGGGCGATGATGGAATCATCGAGTGATGTCTCTGATGGTCCGCGTATCCCACCAGCCCATCTGGAAACGATGCCCCGGCGAGCTGCCTTCAAAAGGGAGGTGTAGGATCAAGCAGTGGAGCCAAGACAGGGGCGGGGACAGCCGTCGAGCCGAAAATCGGAGCGGTCCAAGCCGACCAGGAGCCAGCCGTGACTGTGCCTTCGCGGATAGTTCGACTTGGGAGCCTCTTGGAAGCTGATTGGGACCACGTTGAGGCCTCCTGGGGCCCAGGGCTCGACCGCACGGGTGTTTCGTCGAGATCGGGAGCCGTTTTCGTTTTGGCTCCGTTGTGCGGCGGAGGCGGGGGAGCCGAGGGAACACGAGGGAAGGCAAAAACAAAACGAGGGGAAACGATAAAGGACGAGAACGAAAAACGCCGTTTCGGTCGAGCCCTGTTGGGGCCACGTTGACTGCCGTTGCGGCTGCCCCGGGGCCGTTTGGGGGGCCCTGTCGGCGGCCTTGGTAAGGCCCTCCTGGGCCAACAAAGAATGGGGCGAGAGGGTCCAGACTTGACGACGCACCGTCGGAGCCCAAAACGACGCCTCTCTCAGGCGATCGCAGACATGGATCAAAGGGGCGTAAATTAGCGACGGGTCCCGCTTCTATGGGGAATCGCGGACTGCCGCCGCCGAAGGAGGCGCCACCGGCCGCATCTTGGGGAGGGCACCTCCCCACATCCATGGATTTGGCGACCGCGCGCCAAATCCATGGATCGCTAGTCCATGCTTGCGCGCCCCCGACTCGGGGCCCTCTCGGGACGCGCTCTTGGGCGTTCCTGAGGTAGTCCTGGAGCTCCCGTGGGGCTCCTCTTCGGTCACACGCGAGAGTGACCTTTCTCCGGAGTGACCTGGGGCCCAATGGGGCTTCCCGATCGCTGAGTGCGATGCTAGAGCAGCGGCTTGCGCGCCTGGCGGTGTCCCCAAAAGGGCCGCCCCATTTAGGCCGCGCGCCAAGGGCCGCTCTTGCCTGGGGTCACTCTTGCGTGCAGCCGACTTCTTGGGGCTCCCTCCCGCAATCTTTATAGGCCCCCCAGATGGGGTCCGAGTAGATGCATCGGCGATGCGGAGAGATGTGTGGCCCGATGTTCTTCACACAGATGGCGCTGGTGCATCGCCCACGTCGCAGACGCGTCGAAAAAGAATCGGCGACGCGGCGCGATCCTTCGACCCCATCTACTCCGACCCCATCTAGGATCATGATGTTCCAACCGACTTTAGCCTTGCTCACCAGAAAGAATTTCGAGCACCCTGAAGGTACCGAAACTTGAGGGTTTTCACGTGTCGGGCCCCTGGGAGGCGACACTCGTTCGGCACCCTTTCGGCACTCCTCCTGCGTGCTCGAGATTGCTTCTGGGATGCGTGGTCCTCCAGCACGATTAGGGGGAGCCACAGAAATCGAGGAGGCCTCCATGGATCTGGGCTGCCTCCCGCGATCCTGGAGCCACCCCGAGGCCCCGAGAGGCCCCCGCCGGAGGCGACGGGGCGGGAGCCCGAGCGCCGCGCACCCCCGGCGGCGCGAGGCGGCCGGCCGCGGTGCCACGGGCGCAGCGAGAACGGTTTTTTGAAGGCAGATCTGCCTTCAAAAAACCGTTCTTGCAGAGTAGACCAGTTTTTGAAGGCAGATCTGCCTTCAAAAAACCATTTTTTGAAGGCAGATCTGCCTTCAAAAAACCGTTCTTGCAGAGTAGACCAGTTTTTTGAAGGCAGATCTGCCTTCGAAAAACCGTTCTTACAGGGGGGAGCGAGCTTCACGGCAGGGCGTCTGTCAACCCGCCCGTGCAGGGGGCCACTCGATCTTCTCGGGTCCTCGAGGCGCCTCCTCGATCCTCGGCCCTGCTCCTCGGTCCCCGATCCTCCCCGAATCCTCGCTCCTCCCCCCTCTGGCCCCGATGCTCCCCGCTCCTCGATGCTCCGCCTCGATCCTCGGCCCTCCTCCTCCTCCAGCTCGTCTTGCCGCTGATGATGCCCCTCGTCCTCCTCGGAGTCTCTGGAGTCCCGGGCCCGCCTCCTCCTCCTCCTCCTTCGAGCTGCGAGCTGTTGGCATTAGCTCCGAACTGGAGCTGCCATCTTCCTCTCGGGTCGGGCGAAAGGGGGGTTTGGGAAAGGGGGGGTTACGAAATCTGCTGCATGCAGCTGGTTTCGGCCCCGCCGCCGGGACCATTCCTCGATACATGGGCGCCTCCTGGCGCCGGGAGGCGCCGGGAAAATCAGCTTACGTGAGCTGATTCTCAAACCCCCTTTTTGCTATCCCCCCCTTTCGCCCGACCCGATCCTCATCCTCATCGTCCTTCTCCTCCTGCGAGTTGTTTAGATCACAGCGGAGTGCGAGTGCACCGCGGGGGGTCCCTCGCCCCAATTCGCCCTGCGAAGGGCGCCGGGAGAGGCGAGGCCGCTGCTGCAGGAGGGGGAGGTCTTAAGTCAGGAGGGGAAAGAAACACACAGACACAATGAATCGTGGACTTCAAGGAAAATATGCGAAACTATGGGAAGTGGGGGGGAAGACAGAAACCCAGAACACATGGGAAAAGATCGGGGATCTGTTTATTTGTGTGTATTTATTTGTGTGTCCCAGGGCCCCTTCATTAAGAGGGCCTGGGGCGTTGTAGGGGATCTCCCTGGTCAGGAGGTGGCCTGGCTGGGCGGGCCCAGGGCCTGGATGAATTGGTCGCGAGCGCGCTGGAGCGCTCGTTCTGGAGTGGCCGCGGCGCCCGATGCGATCCCCGATGTGTCCCAGCCCCGATGTTGTCCCAGTCGTGGATTCGTCCCGACTGCCTGGAGCGTGTCCCTTCCGCGTGCTCGTGGAAGCCTCTCTCACGCGAGTCGAGTAAAGACTGTCGGCAGCGGGCCCAGGGGCTCCCCAGCCGCCGTCCTTCGCGAACGCGCCACCCGACAGGGATCATTGGAAGTGACGGCCCAAAGGTCCGAGTTTCATTGTGCGTCTGGTCCCAGAGAGTTGTTGTGTCCGCGGGGCGCGAGCGGAAGGAAGCCGTGCGTTTGCACCTTCACCATCTGCAGCTGATCCTCCAAGATCCAGCTCCCCCATTGTTCCTGCCACTACTCCAGCTTCCTTCTTTCTCTGCCGCGCCTGCTCCTTCTGTTCATAGTGTTCCGCACGGGGGCTTCTTCATCGACGCGCCTGACGCCCAGCGAACGGTCGCAGAGGTCGCGGCCGAGCATGTTGCGTCACTTCGGATGCAGGCGGCTTGCGGTGAGCCGCAGCTCCGCACAGCGTGCGACGTTGTGTGGAAGGCCCGCTTTGCCGAAGTCGTCTGCTCAGCTCTCGTGTTGCCGGAGGCGGAGGAGGAGGAGGAGGAGGAGGAGGAGGAGGAGGAGAGTGGAGAAGGAGGGGAGGAGGAGGGGGAGGGAGGGAGGGGGGAGGGGGGAGGAAGGATGAGGATGAGGAAGGAGGAGGAGG